>OX467708.1:21291265-21616265 GCA_950111635.1 Agelastica alni
AAAATGTAAATTTTGAATTATTAAATTGATGTAAATATATAATTTTTTTTAACTAAATTTTCCGTCGTCAAAATGCCTGAAACTTATTTTGGAGAATTTGAAGAACATATTCATTTCAATCACCATATTTTACAATCCGATGAACCGATAAATCTATTGGGCAATCAAAATATTAATGAAAGAATCAAATGGTTAGATATGAGACATTGCACAGGTATGTTAAAAAATTACATAAAATTAATAAAATGCATAAATCGACGCTTCCTCAAAAAGGGGCCTTCGACTTCATTACCTCAGTGGAGCAACTGCTTATACGTAATTTGATGTATTTACCGTCAAATTATGTTTTTAGCTTTATTATATATGTTATTTTCTTTAAAAAAATGAAAAATTGTGTATTTCTACCACACTAACCAACTATTCGTAGCCACGTTGAAGATAGCATGACAAACTGCGAGGTGCTGATTGAAAAAGAGTCGAACAAGTGAATGAGTTTGTATACTTGGGTTCAAAGTATGACTGTGACATTAAGCGAAGGGTGTTGTCAGGAAAACAAATGAATGGGGCTCTACACATCTTTATGAGCAGCTAGAACGTGTCAAAAAAGGCACGACTAGCTGTACATAGAGAAGTACTGGTCCCTAAACTTATGTATAGTAGTGAATGTTGGGTCTGGCAGGAGAAGCATTATAGAAGATTGACGAGACAGATCATCTATAAGGCGAGTGTGAACGGGCAAGTTGGTAGAGGTCGACCTAGTCGAGTAGAGGTCGACCTATTCGAAGGTATCTCGATAAGATCGACATTGTTTTAAAAAAAGGCCAGTGCCAGTAACCGACGAGTATGTATGAAAGCATTGATGAAAGTAGAAGAAGCGAAAGACGTGTGTTAGAATAGTAGCGGAAGTGGAAAAAAGTTGCCTATCCTTATATGTATGTGTGTCTCTCTTGCCTTTTTACTCTCGAGAGAGTATGGTGACATTATATCTCTATTGCTCGGATCGTAGTTCTCAATCCTTCCCTGTCTTGAGTTACAAGAAAAGCTTCTTGCAGACCGTGACCAATGATTTCTTTAGTTTGATCCACCCAGCGCGTTGGAGACCTTCCTCTTGGTCGTTTACCATTGATTTTTCCCTCTACAATAAGTTTTTCACAATAAGTTTTTCCAGCCCATTCGTTCTTCTTGAAATGTGTCTAGAATACCGTAGGTATAATTGGTGTATCCTGGTTAATAGCCTTTGGCTTTTTTAGTTTTTTAAGAATTGACACGTTAGTACGGTGTTCTGTGTATGATATTCGCAGCATTCTTTTGTAGGCCCACATTTCAAAAACATCTATTATTCTTTGATTGTCCATTTTTAAAGTCCAGGTCTCAGAGGCATATGTGGCAATAGGAAATATCAAGGTGTTTAATAATGTTAGTTTGTTGCGTTGAGATATTGCAGAGTCTTTCCATATTCGAGTTAGTTTTATTGTTGAGTTACGTGCTATGGCCAGTCTGCGTTTGATTTCTCCGTCACAGCCGCCTTTGTTTGTGATAAGTGATCCTAAATAGTTAAATTTCTCAATCAATTCAAAACCATCGATCTGTCTAACATTGGCAGGGTTGCGGTCTATGATCATAATTTTTGTCTTCTTTTTGTTCAACGTAAAACCATGTTCTTTGCTGATCCATTCCGAGCTAGTAATAAGGTGTCATTTACATTTCTAAGGTTGGTAATTCTTTTTCCTCCTATGGTTAATCCCCCTCGCCAGCCTTGCAGAACTTTTCTTATTACATACTCTCCGAATATATTTAAAAGTATCGGTGACACAATACAGCCCTGTCCTACACCGCACTTTGGACTAAAAGACTTAGATAGCGTGTTGTTAACTTTCACCTTTCTGCAACTGTTGTCGTAGAGATTTTTAAGCAAAATATTCATATGTTTTGGTACTCCCATATTTTCCACGATAAGCCACAAATTCTTCCATTTTACACAGTCTAATGCCTTGCTGTAGTCGACAAAGTACAAATAAGATTTTACATTAAATTCATATGCTCTTTGTATTATTTGTCTTACATTCAGGATTTGTTTCCTTGTTCCCTTTCCTGGCATGAATCCTGTCTGTTCGGAAATCTGTGGAAGTACATGAAGTTTTTAACGGTTGTTTATGATATGAAGCAGAATTTTGCTTGCATGTGACATAAGCGCTTTTGTTCTGTAGTTGCTGCAGTCTGTAGGAGAGCCTTTCTTGTGTAGCGGCATGTACATCGATTCACAACATTCTTTTGGCCATACCCCAGTTTGCCAAATTTTAACACACAGTTTGAAGATTGCATCAACACCAAGCTCGTCCATGGCTTTTATTGTTTCGGCGGGTATGCCATCATCACTAGGTGATTTGTTGTTTTTTAGAAGGCTTATGGCTTTTTCTACTTCGGATTTTAAGATTGCGGGCTCTTTTTCTACTTGATCAATTTTTGGTAGACCATGGTCTTAGGTTTTATCAGCAGAAAAAAGTTTTTCACAGTATTGCCTCCATACTTATGTTAATGGCATCCGTAATTTTCTCTCCGTTGTCATTTTTTATTATTTGTGTCTGCGGCTTAAATTCTCCAGACAGATATTTGTCTGTATCATATAATTCGTGGGATCTGTTTGTATTTGCATGTTCTTCAAGTTTTTGGCGTACTCTAGCGATGTGCTGGTTTTTGTCGTTTTTGCAAGACTTTTGAATTTCTTTGTCAAGAGCCTTTTTATTCTCCGGTGAAAAGTTTTGGCCAGAATTAGTCTTCTCCGGCCATCTATTAGGCCGATTGTTCTTTTCGTCATCCAGTATTTTTTCTTTATCGGTTTTGGGTTAGTGGTTTTGTTCACACCAGACACGATCCATGTTTTGATTGCTTCCCACGTTTGATTTGAGTCTCCTTCAGTCAGCGCGGGACCGGAAGTTCACAGTGTTTCTTGAAAAACTCTCTCTTTGAGTGTCGGTAATCTTCGACTAGACTTGAAGAGAGTCAAAGTCTTTAGTTTTATGGTAAGGCTAGACTTTAGAAGTTTGTAGTCAGAACCGCATATCGCACCAGGTCGAGCGCAAGTGTTTGTGACTGATGTCCGCCAGCGCGTTCTTATAAGAGGTTTTTATACAGGCTGAAGGTGATGTCCATGTTGATAGACGTCGAGGATAATGTTTGAATATTGTGTTTGAGATGGTTATATTATTATATGTGCAGAACTGGATAAGTCGTTCACCGCGTTGATTTCTTTCACCCAATCCATATTTCCCTACAATGTTTCTTATGTGGTCATCGTTCTTGGTATTCCCCATTTTGGCCTGTTACAATTAGGAGGTTCTTTTGCGGTATGTTCGAAATGGCTCTAGTTTTTCATATTCAGCTTTCACTTCGTCATCTGAGTAATCAGTTGTTGGCAGATATACCTAGACAATATGAAGTTTAACTGGTTTGGTGTTAAATGATATTCTAATTAATCTATCACTGATGGCCTCGTAGCTCTCTACATATTTGGTGTACTTATGGTTAACCAAAATGCGACTCCATTTCTTCCAGTATCAATGCTCCCGATATGTAGATAGTGTGGTCAGCTGTGTTGAAATGACCATTTCCTTTCCAGTGTGTCTCTAAGACCCCGCATACTTATTAGTTTTCTCTGCAGATCTCTCTTTCCAGAATGTATAATTTTCCGGTTTAAAGGAGGCCTCGGTTGGTCCATTTTCCTAGATGAATCTGAACTCGGAAATTACAGTGACTTCTTCCAGTTGTGGTTGCTGCCCGGGTTGCCTGGTTGCTCACGTCCGCAGGCTCGGTCGCACATTTCACACTAACCGACCCGGAATCAATTAAGCGCCGGTTGCTAGTCGGATCGCAGAGCGTGTTTTTAGCTGATTAATGTCTTTCGGACGTGATGTGCTCAAGGAAATATAATCAGGTGGTTTCTCATTGCCTGCCTGATCCTCATTCCTTTGAATTATTTATTGAATTGAGTTCGTCCACCTTAGAGATAAGAGGGTGCCCCTTATGCCACTTGCGCCAGGTCCGCCGTACCAAAGTCCTTCTCCGCCTTTGTGGTGTGGTCTTCACCCGTATCCCTGGGCAAGGGTAAGCGTTATACCCCGCGATACTGGGTCCTCAACAAAACTTAGCCACCGACTTATAAAGTCGGGAACACCCCCGCGACGTGGACGCGCCTGCTGAGAGTTACCTAAGTGGATTCAGAGAAGGTTTCCCTTAGGCCGGGTTAATGCTTGTGTTTGAATCCACTAACAATAGTATGTCTGTATGTACGTTGAATAAGCTTTACTATTCTCACTTAAAAGTGATGAGCTAACTAATAAGAAAGTTATTATTATTAAATTATATAAAATACCATTATTGTGCAATGAATTTAACGTGATCCTGATGGACGTTCTAATTGTGGTAATTTTTTATTGTTAGGAAAAGGACTCTTAAAAAATCTTTTAATAAGTTTTATTTCTTACTGGTGGCTTTTTGACAAGATGTGGTGAAAATACACAATTTCTAAAATTAGTTTACAAGTAGCTTAAATTTAAACATTTAATAATACAGTCACAAATTATCACCATTAAAATTATGCGAATTAGAATGTATAAATTTAAATGGGATACAAACTTTTTATAGTGTTAAAAACAATTTTCTACAAAACTAATGAATCAAATACCAACAGCAAATTGTAATAACATGGTACGAGGGTCAATGGTGATATTTTTGGAATAACAAACAAAATATATATTTATCATTAATAATGGTTTTTTTTTTAAATAATTACCATAAAATCCATACTTTCTAGCATGCGTTTAAATCACGGTATCTTCAAAAAATGTTTTATAAACTAATCAACCACTTCTTCCGGCGTTAAAACCGTCCACCACTCAGTGTGTTCTTTAAGCAGATATGGCGCATCATTAATTCAATGTTTTGAGTGCTCAAATATTGACACAGACCACTTCTTAGTAATGAGCCGAATTAGAGGTCTCTTTAAGCGGTGGCGTCATCTTGTGCAGGAATGAAGTAGTGTTCTAGAGCGCATAAAAGTTGAGAATTTGCAAGAAGAATGTATAAAAGAGGAGTTCGTTAATAAATTGATCGATAAATTTGACAGTTTAAATGAAGCATGTGAGGTTCACAATTGTGGAAGCCATTTAAGAAAGAAATCGAGGATATTGCTATTGAGGTGTGTGATGTAAGTAAAAGAAGGAAAGGATGCAAGTTGCAGAAAATATGCGTAGAAGTTCAAAGTGTCAGAGAAGAAGAAAGTCAGGCTGGATTGGCTGGCTACAAAAGCCAATCAAAGAACGCAAAAGGCAACGATTAAAAATGTAAACAAGGCAAAGAATGAGTATAAAGGTTAAAAGGTGTGGCAAAAGAGGTTGTGGCAAGAAAAAAGTTGAGTGATAAAGATGAATTTGATAAAAGGTTATCTGACAATTTCCATTTCTGGAAGTCAATAAGAACAGCCAGAGGTAAAAATACTACCTCGCAACTGGAAAAAATCAGAAACCAAGATGGTAGTAAGGTAAAAGAAGAGGAAGGAATACTTCAAAAGTTTATTTGAGAAAGACGATACACAAGTACAGGCCCCATTTGGAGACATGAGTAAAAGTTGTAATGAAAGTGAAATTAGTACGACAAAAATTGTGGAAGTGTTGAACAGTATAAAATTGGGTAAAACTGCTGGTTACAGTTGAAATACTGAAGGCTGGACAAAGCGTGGTAACTAGTCTGCTGGTAGCGTACCAGACGACTGGTGCAAGGCTGTTATCGTGCCGCTTTACAAGGGAAAAGGTTCGCAGCAGGACTGTAAGAACTACCGAGGTATTTGTTTACTCAGCATAGTCGGCAAACTGTATGCAAATATTGATTAAAAGAGTGACGAATGAAACTGAGAAGATGATATGGGATGTGCAATGTATGGATCAGGTCTTTTTATTACGAGGTGTAGTTGAAAAATTCTTGGCTAGAAGTCAGAAGGTCTATTGCGCTTTTATAGACTTAGAAAAGGCCTATGACAGAGTCCGTGTGTGGTTGCCAGTCCACCATTGGGCGCCTCCACAGATGGCGGATAGGGGGATTCCTCCCAGATATGGGTGGTACCGAGGAAATGAAATACTCGGGGCGGACCAAAACTGCAAACAGCGTCGGTTCTCCATGTTAGGAGCGGTGAAGGCAACGGGAAACCACACTGCTATACTTTTCCTCCAGAATATTGCTATGGCGAGAAATAAAAATAATATGGCCCCTAGTTTCCTGCAGCCCTTTAATGGGCCAGGGGTGCTAAAAATCATCCGGCTCAAAATAGCAAAGTCCAAATTAAAAATGGGCACATGAAATGTTAGGAGTCTCTACGCAGCCGGAAAGTTTGACAACCTTATCCAGGAGATTAAGCTTATGAGCTTATCGGTGACAGGCATAAATGAATTACGATGGCCTGGGTCGGGAACATCATACTATGACGATGGCACCCTATACTATTCTGGAAGCGATGAGGAAGATAAACATCATAGGTCGGCATCTTTGTGACCTCTGATTTTGTAAAATTTGTTAGGAACATTGTCCCCATAAACGACAAGATTATACTCCGCCAGATAATGATCAGGTGCTGCATATGGTCTATACTGTTGTATGGGGCAAAGATTTGGACCTTGAGAGCAGCAACCATTAATCGTCTTGAAGCATTTGAAATGTGGCTATATAGTCGTATGCTCCGAATCCCATGGGTAGCCAAGCAGACAAATGAAGCGGTTTTAAATAGAGCAAACGCCGTCCGCGAACTACTAATAACAGTTAAATGTCGAAAGCTGTCGTATCTAGGTCACATACTCAGGGGTGATCGTTATCGTATCCTTTAACTTATAATAAAGGGCAAGATAGAAGGCCGTAGAGAAGTCGGTAGAAGACAAGCCTCGTGGTTAAGGAATCTTGGAGAGTGGACCGGAATTCAAAGCGCAGAACAACTCTTTAGAATCGCCGAAGACAGAGCACAGCTCGCCATTGTGATTGCCAACATCAGGAGGACCTGATATGGCACCAATAGTTACAAAGATAAATAAAAGAATGCTTAGATGGTTTGGACACGTAGAAAGGATGGATAAAGAAAGATTGACGAAACAAATTTACAAGGCGAGTGTGAATGGACGAAAGTCGGTAGAGGTCGACCTCGGCGAACATATCTCGATCAGATCAACATTGTTTTAAAGAAAGGCCAGGTCAAGAGTACCAACAACCGACGAGCATGTATGAGAGCATTGATTAAAGTAGAGGAAGCAAAAGATGAGTGTAAAAATCGTAGCAAGTGGAGAGAAGTGGTCTCTGCCTACCCCTACGGGAAAGAGCCGTTACTATATGTATGTATGTATGAGTGCTAAAATAGCCAATTATTAAAGCAGATATGTAAGAACCCGCATTATCATTTTCGCCGGTTTAATTTTCTTATTTATTCGAAAACTTCTAAAAACAAATGGTTGCTTTAAAGTGCGAGCAGATTTTCTTGGTTTTGGCTCATCTTGGAAGACCCACACGATCGACTGCTGTTAACTATTCGGTTCAAACGCATATACGATGATTCGTGACCTGTAAGAATCTTATAATTTTTTTTAAAGCACCACGATTGTAGATCCTGACCATTTCCTTTCATCCACTGTGGTCGCTTAACAACAACAACAAAAATTGTGTTATATGTTTGTCTAACGTATCAACTAGGAACAGATTGGAGTTCAATATTCTTAAAATTAAATTTTAAACAATCACCAATGTATTTTTAAAGTTTTAAAAGTTATCTACGTCTGACAATTAGGCTACATAAATAATAAAATAATTATAGAAAAAGTTGTTTATTATAATTTTTTAAATAAGTATAATTTTTTTAGGTACTATAGATAAGAGCACTTTCTCATTATTTAGCAATATTGAATTTATAAGTATGAACAAATGCAATGTCCAAGATTGCACAAAAGCATTTTCACTTGTTGAAACTCTTTCAATGGTACAAATTAAAAAATGCGTCTTTCCATTAGAATCAAAAGTTTTTCAAGACAACAAAGGCATTGCAATTTTATTTATACAAAATTTTAACACTACAATTAATCCCTGCTTCCATTACTTAAATAAATTAAAAGTGCTATGTTTGGAAAATTGTAACATTTCTACTATAAACGGAGATCTATTTGTAGGACTCGATGTGTTAAAAATTTTGTCGCTACGCAGTTGTAAAATAGGTGCATTAAAAACGAATGCATTTACTGCTTTGCCCTTATTAAAAGGCCTCAATATCAGAGATAGTAAAATTGATGCTATAGATTCCAATGTATTTACCAATTTAACTGACATAAGATATTTTGCGTTTCATCATAATGACGTTAACTTTAATTTAAATAGCACAATTTTGGAACAAATGATATATTTGAACACCATCCAATTTGACAATCAAGTTTTAAATGATTTAAATTATGCTAATTATCCATATTTGGAAAAAGTCATTATTGGATATAATGACACTGAAATAGATCCCCATATAGATGAAATTCTTGGTAAACTCAATACAAATAATATTAGAAGTGAATTTGTATTGTATGGTTTTCAAGATTTGCATCCTGACGAAAATTAAAAATGTTATATCAAGTACTCGAATAAACTTTTATTTACTTTCTGTTGCTTCACTTATAAACTATTATTTTATAACAAAGATTTACATAATGAGCCATAAGCCAAAAATACAAAATTACTAACAAAACTACCAGTACAGTTCAATGAAGTTACAAAGTGTTTTCCATGATATTCTAAGAATACATTACATCTTTTCTCAAATCTTTCGGGACTGTATGTAGGTTTTCAAATTTGGATTAGATTCGTATTTATACTTAAAATGCTTAACATCGCAAATCTTAACAAAAAAAACGGATTTTTAGTATACCACAGTCTGTAAAATCCATGGGTGGTTTATCTGGTGATCGGTAATTGAGGCCATTTAATGGTACCAGCATATTTCGGTAGTTTACATAATATTTACAATTAAAAAAATACGGCTCGATTATCCCACAGCTTAAAATCCCTGCCGATACACTTAACTCCATCGCCACATGGGAATTCTTCCAGTAGACGCAGTGGTGTCTGTTCACGGTAAACGGAAATTTTGTCGTTACATCTATATTTTAATTTATTCTCTTGTCGGTTAGCATTGCTAAAGCCAATATACTTTCGGAGGACAACATGACGGACTACATGATAGAAAGTAAGACCTAGTGGAAGAGAGTGCAGAGGATGGTAAAGACGATTTTTAATAGCAAGGAGATAGAGAGAAAGAGAAAAACAGAAATAAAAAAAAGAAATAAAACATCATACCTAGTTTCAGAAGTTTATGTAGCACGCGACATTTTCAGCAGCTAGGGAAGGAAAGAAAAGGTTTAAGTCAGAGTAGCGCCCGATACTACCGAGCACATATAACCCAGTGCTCGGTGCCAAGCGGTTTTTTCCTTCCCTAAAAAAAAAGGTTTACCAGGTACATTTGGCGTTCTTTTACCAGCTTTGAGCTATTTTTACAGCTTTTAGTTGCCTGTAGTGCTGCTTGAGATAAAGCATATGTTCCTATTTCGCAGGTCCATTCCGAGGTTCTTTAGTACGCACGTCATGAGTAGGTCACTTCTGCTTGGAATATAGTGGTATGCCTCCTCAGTCGCTTGAGTCTGTCTCCTATCAATTTCAGCGCCAGATTTTTCGTTCATCACTGAGCCATCCGTGAACCATCCCTTTCCACCGGTGGTTTTAAGCCCACTCTAAAGGAGGGCATTCAATCCGTAATCCTCGTGTGTCCACAGGGTCCTTTGAGCCAACAGACACTCGTGAGTGGCAGCCTGTAAACATCCTTAGCTGTTACCACGAGGTGTAATGGCGGGAGGTCCATCGCTACCGTTGGCGTGCTTTTTATAGTACCTGTAATACAAAGACAGGCCACAGTATTTACATCGTCGATACTGCAATTCTCGACTCACTCTGTTCACATTTTTCCCAATACACTACAGAGACATAGGTAATGGTGGGTTTCACAGCAGCAGCGGTGTAAATCCATCATATGATTAATTTTAAGGGCTCGCTTTGTAATCATGTGTCTTTTTGCACTTTGCTACTACATCAGTTGGTAGAGGACTGAGTCGCACGATTTTCCAACCTAATAAGCATGCTTGTTGCAATGCAACGACCCCTACATAAAAGAGTTGTTTCACATGCTTTTCTACAAACTTTTCCAACGCCTTAAGAATGAAAGACGAGAGTGTGATGAACCTATATGACTTTGGGTCATCTAAGTTTTTCTCCGGTTTTGGTATAAAGACCACTCTCGCAAATTTTCTGACAACGGGCACATACCCGAATACACTAAACAGCCTAAATATCACTGGATCCAAAATTTACCCGCTCTGGAATAAGAGGACTGGTAGTATCCCATACTGGCCTGGTGATTTGTAAGGAGCAAAGGTTTGGAGCGCTCATTGCACCCTGCCATGTGTCACCACTTCCTTTGCGATCTCCCACCTAGATTCGGTGGTTCTGTTAAACATCTCTTTTTTGTCCAGCTGATCCCATTTCTCCTGTCGTTGAAATAAGGACTTGGGAAGATGCATTTAGAACAGAAGCTTTTACCAGATAAGGAAAATTATTATTTTATTTAAATAAATACGAAACAATGTAAGCTGAAGCAGCGCTTTAATGTATGTTAATATTTTGTACATATTTTTATTATAGTAATAAGTATGTTAGCGGTACATAATTATTTATAGTATTGCAGATATATGCAATACTTGCAATACTTGAACTAGACAATAGTTAACTAGGTCGATCAGACTTGTTGTATATATAAATTGATGTAACAATTAATAAAGGATGGACTTAATAGTTTTTAGTAGCAAGATGTTTTATCATTATTAACCACACATTACATGGCCAAAGAGGCAAAAACGTTGAAGTACATAGTTACAAGTTGTGATGTATTTTTTTGCGAGGTTCTCCCTCACAATATATGATATGAATTATCAAAGTTTTGATTGCAACGAAAGAAAGAACAAATTTACCAAGTGAAAATGGACAAAAACATTGGCTATATAGGTAATATGCCGGATTTTTCATCAATGGGCAAGGATGAAAAGCTTCCGACTGCCGAAGAACTTTTAGCAGCGCTAAAAAATATGCCGGAACCCGAAATAAAGAAGAAATCCAGACGGAAATTGGCAGGTTTGGATTTGGCGGCATCAGTAGCCAGTGTCACTCAACGTGTCTAGAAGAGTAGCAGTCAAGGACTTTTTACGAAAAACAGCAGACATTAGAATAATGTATAGTGTAATAATGTTTTAGTTTTTATATTTTTCTGTTATTGTGTTTTTGGGATATTTTTTGCGCCTATTTGAAGTTGTATACCTATATATTTACATATAATTTTAAAATGTACGGTAGTGAAATTTAAAAAAAAAATTGAAATAACTTAAAGTCTTTACTTATTATCTGAACTAATGCAAAGTGCTTACGAGCACCTAAATAATAAATTATTAAAAATTAAAGAGGCTATGGTTAAAGAAGCAAAAAAACATTAAAGAAAAATATTCTGAAAAGTGAAACAGTTAGAGTTGACATTAAGGATCAATTGGTTCATTATTCTAACGAATTTACGATTACTCTTGCTAACTCTGGGATTCTCTGGATGACTTAGAGAAAAATATTTTAAAACAGAATTTTTTAGTAATAAGTGGCAAGTTAGTTAAGTGTCAAATATAAAGTACCACAGTCGTGTATTTTACAAATAGATAGTCATACGTTAGAAGAAGATAGTTTAGACGAAGACGTGGTAGAAAATAATTTCGCAAACATGGCAATGAGCACAGCTGATTTTTTCAATTTAGCTAGTAAAATAGTTCCAAACCAATTTGACGGGAATTTCGACAATTTTAGATCATTCATAGACTGTTTAACTTTACTTGCGCAAAATTCTACAAACTCGGTTAACTGGCAAAGCGCGTGATTGCATTACAACGGAGCAAACTCTAGAGGCGATCATCGATAAGCTAAAAGGAAAAATTAAAGGCGAAAGTTCTCGATTATTAACTGCTAAATTATTAAATTATGGGCAAAATCACAAGGATTCGAATGCTTACGCGGCGGAAATCGAAACACTGTCAGAAAAATTACAAAGATCATATATTTCAGAAGGCGTACCTGTTAAAGTCGCCAAAAATTACACAGTAGAAACAGCGGTCAAATCTCTTAGCCAAAACGCAAATAGTAAAAAAGCGCGGCTAGTCGTATAAGCATGTACTTTTACAACAGTCAGGGATGCTATATCAAAATTTATAAATGTCAGTTCGGATTCCAACACCTCAAACATTCTACATTTTCAGCATACTAACCAACGCGGCAATTTCCGACGTAGAAATTTTCAAAATAACAATTTTAGGGAAAATTTTAATAATAACAACCAGGGTAGAAACCATCGCGGAAATCAAAGACACGCAAATAACTATAGACATATTAATTATAACAATAACAGAAGTAATAATAATTATCGTGCAGTAAGATATACCGATATACCGATTCGGAAAACCAATCGAGCCCTCAACCGGTTCGATTGGGGGCAGTTCAAATGTAAACATATTTACATAAAATTTAACATTATCAAATTGTCAAATTGTCTTGATATAGAAATGACTGGTAGAAGAAATATGCTGTTAGTGGACACGGGTGCTGATATATCTATTTTTAAGCGATCAGAGATGGATTCTAATCAGATAGTGGACGTTTCACAGAATGGAAAAATTAAAGGAGTCACAGAAGGACTAACCACATCTATAGGCGTTGCAGAGACTATGATTTGGCTAAACGGAGATGAGTTGAAACACAATTTTCATATTGTTACGGTTTTTAGTTCTTTCGTGGGTTTCGTGGGTACAGTAACAAAACAATGTTTATTCCAATACAATAAATTCTACTTTTATTAATCATTTAGATAAACAACCTTTACAACTCTATAACTATTTACACTTCTTAATTCTTAAACACTTTTAAAACCGATACTGTTTCTTGTTATGTTCGCTTCACCTTTTATATCTCCATATCACAATTCTAGATCATTCCACCTGTTTCTCCACTCTTCGACGTGGCTTTGAGAGGTTGCTCGACCTTGCTAGACCCCGTCGGCGGCCGACAAAGCAAAGCGGTCTAATACGGACCCTAGACGCGGTCAAATCCTCGGTTGCCGACAGGACCAGATTTGTAACAATATAGTCAGAGCTGATTTTCCTATTCCAGGAGACGGTATTTTGGGTCGAGATTTTTTTGGTGAAATATGGTGCAGCGATTGATTATTCTGATTGGACTTTAACTTTATTGTCGTAAAATTCAAAATTTGTTATTCCTATGCACAGCAGCTCAGACGAGAACTCTATTGACATTCCCCCAGGTGCGAAGTCGTTAGGCAAATAAATAGTCTGAAAAATGTGTCTTCTGATTCCATAGTTTAAAACAACTAACTGCAGCCCTGAGAGTTTGTAGCCAGATGCATAATCTTTAGTAAGAATCATTAATACAACATTTAATAATGTTACTATAAATACTTCTCATCTTGAAACCATAAGATTCAATCAATACAATAATTATAACATTAATACAGCATCAAAAAATCGTAACGTGCAATTTTTAAATGAACTTAACAAGATAAGTTACCAGAATTTGTAAAGAACGATGTTTTAGAACTATGTAAAGAATTTTCGAACATTTTTGCTTTAAAAATCGATAAACTCTGTCAACAATTTTTACACACAAAAATATAAATAAATAAACAATAAGCCAGTGTTTATAAAAAATTACAGGACTCCACGAGTACTTAAGGACAAAATTAATGTAAAGTACAGAAAATTTTAGATGATAATATAAAAGAGCCATCCTTTTTTTAGAATTTAATAGTCCAGTATTATTAACATGGACAACGACGAAAGCCATAATGAAAAAATTAAACGTCTTTGAAATGTGGATATACCGCCGTATCCTCAGAATTTCGTGAACTGACCACATAACTAATAAAGAGGTGCTGCAGCGAATTGGGAAAGAAACAGAAATTACACTCACAGTTAAAAAGAGGAAACTGGAATACCTCGGGCACATAATGAGACATCAAAAATATCGTCTACTCCAGTTAATAGTTCAAGGAAGGATTAACAGTAAAAGAGGACCAGAAAGACACTCATAACTATACAATTTACATCAGTGGTTTGGACTTACATCTATACAGTTATTTAGAAATGCCGTCAATAAAATTAAAATTGCCATGTTAATAGCCAACGTCCGCAACGGAGGCACGCTAAGAAGAAGAAGAAGTATTATTAGTTCCAAAAAAGTCAAAAGACGGACAAAAAGCATGGAGGCTGTGTATAGATTTTAGAGCGGTAAATAAGTCCTTAATAGCTGATAAATATCCTACAAATCGAATCGACGACATTTTAGTTTAGCTAGGTATAGCTAAATGGTTTTCTGAAGAGGATCTTATATCAGGCTTTCATCAAATACCTTTAGACGAATCTTCTCGAGATATAACATTATTTAGTGTAGATGAAAGGTTCTTTCAGATTCACCAGACTACCATTTGGATTATCCGTTAGTCCTAATAGCGTTCAACGAATGATATCCATTGCTTTTGCAGGTATCACTCCAGAGAAAGCATGTCTATACATAGACGATTTAATCGTCATAGGATGCTCAGAAAAACATCACTTAAAAAACTTAAATCTGTTTTTGAAACAAGTAGAAAATATAACTTAAAACATAATCCGCAAAAATGCGATTTTTTTAGAAAAGAGGTCACGTATTTAGGTCATAAAATAACTGACAAAGGCATCTTACCAGATGAGTCTAAATTTAACGTTATAAATAATTATCCAACTCCACGATCAGCTGACAAAGTGAAAAGGCTGGTGTCGTTTTGTAATTACTATCGTAGAAATTCGCAGAAATTACTTACCCATTAAATAAACTAACAAAGAAAAATGCAGCGTTTGTTTGGTCAACAGAGTGTCAAAATTCATTTGTTTTATTAAAAAGTGCATTAACTAGTCCTCAAATTTTACAGTACCCAGATTTTTCTAAAAAATTTATTCTTACTACTGACGCATCAAATATCACTTGCGGGGCAGTCCTGTCGCAAGAATTTAATGGCCATGAACTACCTATCGCTTACGCATCACGTACATTCACTAAAGGTGAATCACACAAACCACCTATTTTAAAAGAATTAACAGCAATACGTTGGGCTATAAAATATTTTCGTTGTTATTTATACGGACAAAATTTTTTAGTTAAATCAGATCATAGGCCTTTGGTTTACTTATTTTTAATGAAAGATCCTTCTTTTAAACTGACCAAAATGCGGCTAGATTTAGAGGAATTTGATTTTGAAATCGAGTACATTAAAGGAAGAAATAACTGTGAAAGACCTAAAAGCTGTTGCCGACAGCACATCTCAAATTTTAGTTATGACAAGATCAAAAGCGTAGTTACGGTTGCCAAAAAATGAGCAAGTTGTGAATAATTCCGAAGTAATAAAAAACCTATGTTTACGAAACCTTACAAAATTACCAACAACCGACGAGCATGTATAAGAGCACTGATGAAAGTAGAGGAAGCAAAAGATATGTGTAAGAACCGTAGCGGAAGTGGTCTCTGCCTACCCCTATGGGAAAAATGCGTGACTTTATGTATGTATGTATTTAAAATGCCCTGATTAAAATTTAAAAATAACCCTAAAAGTGTTACAATAATAATTTGCCATAAAGGGAAAATAAACGTTCAAGCTTATCTTTCAATTAATAATGACAATTTTGCGTTAGCGCAAACATTGTCTAAGCTGAATAAAATGGCTTATGATTGCAAGTTTAGGAATATGAGATTAAGTTTAAATGATAAAATATTTACTAAGAGCACCGTTAATAAATTTAAAGATATAGGGCATAACATTTTAAGAAACATTTAAATTTTACTGTTATCTTCTCCAACAAAAGTATCAAATAAAAATGAACAAAAAAGATTAAATAGACCAATTTTCAATGACCCCCTGTTTGGTGTTCTATCATTGCGGTCAAAAAAAAATATTACTCAAGAAATTAAAATCATTTTACATTGGGAAAAAAAAATGTCTCGTGACGTGTCATAAAGGTCAAATAAATAAAGGTATGGAAAAATTTGTACATAAAAATCGTGTAAAATATGTCTCTTAAAAAAACAAAAAATTAGTAAGAATTTTTAACCAGGTAATTCCTTCAATAGCCATTTTTTTTATAATTCCATCTTTCAACGGCTTTAAATGAGGTAGCATGATTTTAGTCTGATTTACAGTACAATAGAAGTGCTTGGCGGGCAAGAGATCACAAAATCTGCGCACAACGAAAACATTCGAATAACGACGAAATTTTCAGTAATCGTGAGTCTCAAGTACAATCGGAGGAAGAAGTTTACGAATGTATAAGTATATTCAGCCGAATATTTGTTATTTTAAAGGCTAGTCGCCCGCCAAGCTACTTCTGTTGCACTGTACTAAATTGTCTTTTATGTTGTAATGAAGATTTCCACGATTTGTGTTATTGTTAATATTATAATATTTTTTGTTCAGGCATTTTTTTATTTATTATGAATTATTCGTAAAATATAAAACGCGATTTAAAGCAACGTTGCCAGATCAGAACTCAGATCAGAATGCCAGAACTCATTTTATAGAAGTTAATTTTTAATTTAAGACTTTACAAAACAAAAGAATAATTTAATAAAAACATATATGTACTAAAGACAAAAATATAAAATAACCACCCAACTCATCTCTAGTCAAAGGGTTAATTCCACTTGAATTTTGCTGATCTTATTTTTAAAAAACTTTTGGTTTTAATCCGTTAGGCAAGCGTTAATTTCACAAAAATTATTTCATGTACAAAATTATAAGTATTCTTAGAGTATCTACCAACTAAAAAGAAATACTTAAATATTAGGTACTACAACTACGTTGGGCGCCAATTTGATGAAAGCAAAAGAAGGTACTCGCTACAAACTATCAGCTGCTCAGTTTTACACTAGGTAAATTTTGTTTTATTATTGTAACAAAAAAAGGGGGTTAAAAGGTTAAGAAGTAATAGTTCGTAATTCCAGAATTTGATTTATTTACATTTAAACTCCACGAGCACGAACTAAAAGAGCGCTCAGAATTATACATAATTTTCCAGGGCAGTCTGAAGAACTGCTATAGGCATGAAATAATACCTAAAATTAATATCAATTAGGCGGGCAAGTGTTCCAAGCTTTTCACTTATATAATGGTTTTGAGGAGCTCCGTTATTGATGTGTCTCAGTTTTCCTAAACCACTCAGGTGATGATTACATAAGTAGCTTAGACTTCTTCAAATGCTATGTGGTAGCGAACTATTTAGTTCCAGTGCGTGCTTGAGGAATATTGGAGAATGTGACAGTCGAACGGTAACGTAGACTCGAGCATATTCTTAGACATCACTAGATACGTAGACTTGAGTAATTAGTTAGGTCAACTAAAAACGTTGGATAATGTGGTAAAGATAAAAGGAAGAAACAAAAACAAAGTCAAGAAACAAACCTACGAAACTGTAGGATGTTAAAATTTCCATCTGTTTTCCTTTTCACATTATTAGGTACTTGACTCATATCAAAAATATGAATTTTAAATCCTGTAACGCAGATCCGTTCAAAATAAACACATCCAATAATGGTACAATAATCAACGAATCATATTCGATTGAAATTTCTCAAATCCATATAGAGATACTCGAAAATTCAATGGAGAATAGTTCAATGTCATTTAGTCCTGAAAACTGTAGGATGTTAAAATTTCCATCTGTTTTCCTTTCCACATTATTAGGTACTTGACTCATATCAAAAATATGAATTTTAAATCCTGTAACGCAGATCCGTTCAAAATAAACACATCCAATAATGGTACAATAATCAACGAATCATATTCGATTGAAATTTCTCAAATCCATATAGAGATACTCGAAAATTCAATGGAGAATAGTTCAATGTCATTTAGTCCTGAAAACAAGTACCGAAAATTGAAAATATGTCAATAAATGTCAATTCGATCAGAACCACTGGCATCAAAAAGATGAGCGCTCTTTTACGTTACAGGATAAAAAAGGCAAGAACCACTTATCAGTTTCAAATGAACTAATGATTGAATGAAATTAGCTCGTATTGTTAGCTGCGTTATACGGATTTTATTATTTCTGTTCCTAGGTCAAGGAATAAAATATTAACTCATATAGACTAATTAGTATTCTGTGCTGATTCTATTAAAATGTACCATCTGATAAATGTCACTCATTATGGATATTAAATAATTATTCAGATTAAAATGTAAACATTGAGACATGATATCATTTTCAGAATAATTATTAAAGTCAACAGTTAAAAAGGTAAGTAACGTTATAAACAGAATACAGGGTGAGCCATTGATTTTTATAGCTAAGAACATAGATTTTAAAATTTTTAAATAAAGTGGAAAAGGAAGAGATATTATTTATACCGTTGCAACATATTTCCATAGTTATCATTCTACGACAAATCCTGGGTAAACACTATCCTTAATACAGACGAAAAATACATGACAGGTTTCGCGCGCGCTTGTGTGTGTGTGTTTTTTTTTTCTCAGAGGTTTTAGAAAAATACATTTACGTATTCCAGGCTTAGGTGTTTCACCTGGATATGTCGGACTCAACAATGTCAACAATATCGACAATGCTCCTACTGACTAAAACCTTCCTCTGTCTCTGGCCTCTGAATCCCCGCGGAAACCGCCGTTAGGCATTACTTCGCGGGGAGAGGATCTAGCTGTTGCTCTTCCTTCTAGTAGTTGAAATCACCACTTCTATCTCCTAGGCATTACTGTTTTGGCTCTTTCTTTTTCAATGAAACGCAGGTCTTGGAGCACTTTCGTTGCATAAGAGCTGGTCGCACTCCAGGCGTCCTTTGATGTCAGCATGGCGTTCACTAGTGTCTCGGGTGTTATTGACTGTTCGAGGATTGTCTCTAAGTCATTTCGCCACATGGTAAAACGCGGGCACATAAAGAATACGTGCTCCGCGTCTTCATCGACTCCTGGACAGGACGGGCACTCCGGGGAATCATCGTGCTTAAAGCGGTGAAGATATGCTCGGAAGCAGCCGTGTCCTGACAGTATCTGCGTAAGATAGTAGTTGACCTCACCGTGATTCCGATTCAGCCAAATATCGATCCTTGGAATGAGACGCCATGTCCACCTACCCTTCTCTGCGGCATCCCACTGGAGCTGCCATCGGCTTATGCTGTTCTGCCGTTCCTCTGTTCTAAGTTCCTCAGAGCTCAGTGTAGTTGACCTTTTTCGATGATAAAGGATCCGTCTTTCCTCAGCCAAAACTCTAAGAGGTAGAGTTCCGGAAATGACGCACACTGGTCCAGCCTTTCTCCATGATTCTTGAATTTCTAAGGCATCCCTCCAGATAGATATCCCATAGGTCAGTATTGATGTGACCACTGATGATAGCAACAACCTCCTACATTGCTTCGGACCTCCAACCGTGCTAGGCTTGCTCTCACGACCGATGTTTTGGAACTCACGTGTTCTACTTGCTGTTTAAAGTTGAGTCGGGTATCAAGCATCACTCCCAGGTACCGGATGTACGGTTGCGATGTGATTTCTTGCTCTCCAACTTCCAAACTGATCGTTTACACTGCTTGACTACTGGTGATGAGCACTGCCTCAGTCTTGTGTTTAGCTAGTTGCAACTTTACCGTGTCCATCCACTGGTTTATTCGTCCAAATGTGATGTCTAATGCCAGGTTTATTTCCTCAAAGTGCTTAGCGACGATCACTACAGCCACGTCATCTGCACATGCCACCAGCTCGACATTCGTTGGTAATGTCAGTCTCAGTAGGCCATCATACATAATGTTCCATAACAAAGGTCCTAGAACTGAGCACTGTGGTACACCCCCGGTAATATCAACTGCCTTGGGCCATTCTCCGTGTCATATTTCAGGACCCTATTCCTGAAGTAGCTAGTTACTATCCTGCGCAGGTATCCCGGTAAGTTCTTCTCTTCAAGGGCCCGCATGATGCAGTCCCAGTTAGCGGAGTTAAAGGCGTTTTTGATGTCAAGTGTAGCCACCAGGCAGTACTTCTTTGTACCTCCTTTCCATCTTTTCCCTGCGATCGCATCCTTGGCTCTATTGACAACAAGATTGATAGCGTCTAGGGTTGATCGTCCTTTTCGAAATCCATACTGGTTGGGCGCCAGGAGAGGCTCGACCACTGCTTCGATTCTCTGGTGGATTATGCGTTCTATTATCTTACCTGCTGTGTCCAACATGCAGAGTCGGTAAGATGACGGTTCATCTGGTGGCTTCTTCCCTTTAGGAAGCAATACAAGTCTTTGATGCTTCCACTTTCTGGGGAAGGTTTCTTCATTGAGGCATGCGTTGTAAGTGTCTAGGAATAATGCTGGCGCTGCTTTGATAGCTGTTTTCAGTGCTTTATTTGGGATTCCGTCCAATCCCGGCGCTTTGTTATTCCCGACACGATTACAGGCTTCCGTCAGTTATTCATAAATGACAGGTGGAATGTCTTCTTCTCCACATTGTACCAGAGGATAGTTAAACTCACGTGGCTATGGACACAACGTAGAAACAATCCTCTGTAAGAGTACCGGGCATGTAGGTGACGGTATTGGCTGGCGTTTCAGGTGGGTCATAACCACTTTATATGGTCTTCCCCATGGGTCTTTCTCCATTTCGTCAATGATCTCCTTCCAGCAATGTCTATTGCTATCTTTGATGGCATTGTTCAAATTCCGACGTGCCTTTTTGTACTCTGCAGAGTTAGGTCGTCGATAGCCACGCTGGGATAGTCTTCTTTTTTTGAGACACTCTGAGCGAAGAACGCTAATGGTATCATTCCACCAGTGTGTGTGTGTGTGTGTGTGTGTGTGTGTGTGTGTGCGTGCGTGTGTGTGTGTGTGTGTGTGTGCGTGCGGGTGTGTGTGCGTGTGTGTGTTTGTTTGTGTGTGTGTGTTTGTGTGTGTGTGTGCGTGTGTGTGTGTGTGCGTGCGCGTGTGTGTGTGTGCGCGGGTGTTTGTGTGTGTTTGTTTATGTGTTTGTTTATGTGTTTGTTTGTGTGTGTGTTTGTGTGTGTGTGTGTGTGTACGTGTGCGTGTTTGTGTGTGCGTGTTTGTGTGTGTTTGTGTGTGTGTGTGTGTTTGTGTGTGCAGTTCACAGGCATAGTAGCAGTAAAACATCAGAAAACAGAGCAAAGACGGCAACATTTGTTTTAAAAATGGTTTTAATTTTATTTATTAATGTTATAAAAATTCCCTTAATGAAAATAGTATAGCTTGACGTTTTAAAAATGTATAGACAAAATTTTTCGCGAACAATATTTACAATCTCTTTGACAAATAAAATTCCCGAAAATATATATCCAAATATAACATGCCCCAGAGCGTATGTCCACTCTTCTCCGATACCCGGAAATTGTGATAATATGAAAAGTTGTGAGAAATGTAATAATATATTTTTTTAAAGAGCAGATATTATTTTAAAATAGCAGATATGTATGTTAAATTCAGTAAAAAATTATTAGTTGATTTAACATTTATTTGAATGTTATTAAAATTAGGTATTTATTTATAGAAACGTCATTATAAATATATTTGTCAAAATTTAACATATGATTATATGACAAATAGATGTCATAAAATTAGATTGTGTTCAGAGTTCAGATTTGTTTAAAAAATAAAATTATCAAATTTAAAAATTGTTATCAAAATTTGTCAAAATAATATTTGCCTGGACAATTTTTCACATATAACTCGCAAAAAACAACTCCCTCAATGAAAGATAGGCTAGCTTGACGTCCGTTAAAAATTTATATATACACTTTTTCGTGAACAATATTGACACCGTCTCTTCGACAGATAAAATTCCCGAAAATATTGTTACAAATCTGGTCCTTTCGGCAACCAAGGAATCGACCGCGGCTATGGTCCGTTTTGATGACCGCCTTTGTCGGCCGCCGCACGGTCTGGCAAGGTCGAGCAACTTCTCTAAACCGCGTCGGTCGAGAAGATAAAGAAACAGGTAGAATGATCTGGAATTGTGATATAGAGGTATAAAAAGAGCAGCGGTCATAACAAGGGACAGTATTAGTTTCAAAAGTGATTATGAATTACGAAATGTAAACAGTTATACAAAGTTGTAAAAGTTGTATATCCAAGTGATTTATAAAAGTAGAATTTATTGTATTGGAATAAACATTGTTTAGTTACTGTATCGAGAGTTTTAAATGCCGAACCCATGGAAGAACTAAAATTCTTAACAATATACAAATACAACACACCGTCTGAACGCAGTACACGCAACCACGGACAACGAAAAAGAAAGAAAGCGAGAAGAGCGCATAGACTTATTATCAGAGACGGAACTATTTACTTTTTTACACGATCATACATCCCCAGTTTCTGGTCGATTGTATTGTCTTTTTGCGGTCGACTGGAATGTGTTGTGCTGTGATGTTGCCTGCTCTCCAGTTATGGCAAGAGATTTGTGATTGTTATTAAATCGTCCATAGTATTTTTTGATTATATTTGCGACAATATTGTGACCATAATGCTATCTCTTATTAATATTTTATGAATTATAACAATCTGAATAATACAACCCATTTTATGGAATGTTTAACCATTGAACTATTTCATTCCGTTAGATCATAGAAATGTGTTGCCCAATAAGCGACAACGCCGCACGGCTTTTATCAATGATACCACGTGGACACAACTTCGCGTATTACAAAATATGACTGGATCGGCCATTATTTGTGGCTTTGTTGTCGAAGCTGGTGCAACGAGATTTTGGAGTTTTATAGGTGATAATATTGGTAAAATTCAGTGAAATTTAGTGGAAGAAATGGTTCGTCATTGCCAAGTGTGTAAAAAACCGGACTATTTAAGCCCCAGTGTTTCTTTTCACAAGTAAGTTGGAATGTCTCTTTGTTTACTTTATTTTCATCCAGTGGTGTAGCTATGACATTTTGTTAAATAAACAGGTATGGTAATTATTCCGTTAGTTGGCGTTCTCGATTTTTTTTCAAAATTTCCGGTTGTACCTACGTATTTTGAGGCGTAAAACACGAATCTAAAAACCAAACAATGCATAAAATAAATACTTTTCGAGATATTCTTAAAAAAGGTCATTATTTCCTTGTTATCCAGCAGCACTTATTTAGTGGTATTATCATTCTTTCGTTGTTATATGAAGAACTATATCTTCCTGATACATTTTATAGAAGTATTTCATAAGAAGCGGCAGTCTATTGATTAATTTACCCATTTATTTTACAATTATTATGGAAGCTAACAATAACTATGATAGCTGTTAGATGTGAGTCCTGTCTAGGAGGTTAGTAGAGGTAGGAAGGCTAGGTGTCATGAATGCTGTTATTGTAAGCTTTGATGATAATTGTGAAATCAATAAGAAAATTAATTGACTGTAGCTTTTATTAATTACTACTATAAAATGAATCAGGAGGTATATAGTTTACCAAACAACAATGAGAGAAGGATTATACCATTGAATAAGTGTTGCTGAATAACAGTGAAAAAATTCCAAATCGCCACCCAACGGAAAACTTACCACAGGTATAATAGATATAAAAAGTACCTACACCAACTTTTAAACTTTGGTTTCTCTACTTTACATATAAAAGCAATAAATTTTATTTATTATGCTGTGTGTTTAGTGTATTTGTGTTACTTCAGGTTTCCAACTGACAGTGAGAGGAGAAAAATTTGGGTATCTCTTCTAGGCTGGGAAGAGATCATTGTGAGATTAAACATCTTTATGTATGTTCCAATTATTTTAATCCAAGTGATATCTTAACTAATAGGAATGATTTGAAATACTTGAAGGCAGGTGAAAATCCTCTAACAAGCCATTCAGCATTTCAGTTCATATCTGACAGGTAATTTTTTGTGTTTCTTGCTAAACGTTCCTTGACAAATATCAAAAAAATTAAAATAAAAAAGTTTGTTTTATAAATCATCGCTAAACGAATTTCGTCAAAGATCTTTGTACATTGTAAATTTTGTCATTCAAACTGATTTCATTTATTCCAAGTTTCAGTTGTATTTATAACTTTCACTTATTTTACAGTTCAGAATCATCAGCTCACTCATCAGTTTACAATAGTCCTTAAAAAAATACACCAGGGTGAGTTTTTTGTTAGTTCATTTATGGTATAAATCAATGTTCAGTTATTGGATTTTCTTAGGAATACTGAAGTGACATCTGTCATTGAAGAAATAAAATATCGAGCCAGGAATTCCTTCCTCATCTTCAAGCACTGCCACTGCTTCAGAAACAAGATGAAATACTCGAATTGAGCTTGACTGAACAAAATACTCAGAATCTCAGAAACAAAAGGAATTCACAGGATTTTAATATTTAGAGAATCAGTTGTTATGAATTCCACTAAAAAAATATAATAATGTTCATTTCATGTACTTCAGGAAGAGATGTTATATTGGAGACATGTCAAGTAGTGACTTTTCTACGCCAGAAAAGAGAAAAAAAAATCTGTTAGTATTAATAAAGACTGTTGGCAATCAAAGAAGGCGAATTCATAATTTGCAGACTACTATTCGAAGATTGAGGTTTGGAATAACATCATTAAAGAGTTTATTAACATATTTGAAGGAAAAGTATCTCATATCTGAATCATCAGAATCTGCTATTACTGTGAATACATATTATCCACTATTTTGCCACATGATATTTCAAACTATCTTCTTCAGTTTCTGGTCACATGACAACAAGTACTCATGACATTTCATATTTCAATTTAAAATTTTATTTTTGAGTTAAATTTTTTTATTTGTTTACAGGCATCAATTTCAGGGACTGCTGGAAATTTGTTCAAGAGGTTCTTGAAGGGACCCACTAAACAGAAATATGATCCTAGCCTAAGAACATATCAACATAAATTGTTAAATGCCAAGCAAGAGAACTATAATGGGCGTATTGCTCGATGTCCATATTCAGTTTAGCTTCGAATGATTTGTATTCATCAGTTTCTAGCAAGTTCTGACCGTTTTCGTCTATAGTTATGGCGCGGACCACGCATGTTAAAATTGGAATTTTATCTAAATCAAGAGAGTTTCCTGTATTTCGTGCGGTGATTTCACTATGTACTAAAAGTCGTTTATAAGCAGCTTCGAACTGTCTTGCAGTTGGATTATTGTTGTATCCACCTTTGCTCCTCAGTGCACCGAAAAAGAGTTCTAAATGATCTTGGGAAAATTTATATGTTAGAATGTATCTCAACAATTTTTTGTCATAAATTTTGAACATGTCTTCAAAACTTTGCATGCAAATCAATAAGCCCAAAAATCCTATTTTTTTTGTCGGAATCACTTACCCTCTCATTATTACCCAATTTAAAAGTTTATTACATAATATCTGATTTCATTGAAATATTGAAAATATGATTCATGGGTAGCATTAGATAGAGGTCATTTATAAAAATATTTTGCCAATACATTCCTTGAATTCAACATATCAAATAAGTCATTGAAAGTGAGAAGGAAATTAGCTGTTGCCTCACAACCTTTGAAGCTAAACGAACTTCATTTTTCCTCGAGCCCATTGCAAATGTCTAAATCTGCTTTCTTTGCTCCTGTAAGACCGTCAAGTAAAATTTATCCCACAGGAATATTCCACGACCCGTTTAAGGAAACAACCATAAATAACAAAGATTCCTTGGCTTCTGGAAGAATATCAGAACCTAAATTAGCCACTATATCCACGTATCCAGTGAACTTGGAACCTGTCCACTTCACCTGCCTGTGAATAGACATTTTATCACATACTAAATTACAGAAAATATTCTGACCGCATAGTTCTGCTTCTTGTTTTTTTAATTTCAAAGTCACTAATGCTTCTTGAGTGAAACCTGGAGAACCATCCAACTTGTAATTGTTGATGGAGTGAGGTAAACTATTTTTAAAGAATTTCCTCACGAAAGCGTAAGCAAGAGGGGAGTAGAAAGACAAAGTCAGGGCAAACGATCTCAAGGTAGGGTTGTATTTTGTTTGGCAGTGCCAGAAATAGAAGCCTAAAAACATTTCACTTTCAATGGTATTACTATTAGGATAAAATTAATTTACCTCCAATTTCTTACATTCGGAAATACGGGAACATTTTAGAATAGGATCTAAAAAGAAAAATAATTTCATAAAATAAATTCAGAAGTTTGCAGTAAAAGTTTGTACTCAGCAGTCCATTAGTTTCCTTCTTTTAAGAGGAAAATTATTTAGCAGTTATGTTAAGAAGCATAAAAGTTTCCATTATATGCTAGATAAGTTTAAATGATCTCTATTGGAAACTCAACAATCATTTTCCTGTGATTGTAAACTAAGACGCAGACGTTTCCATGTTAAAAAAATCGGATTTCCTCCTAAAGAAGACATCCACCGTGGAAATCTATTCCTTTCAACATTAATGTTAACTTTTAAAATTTTAAATTAATGTTTTTTTTTACTGTTTTTTTGATTTTGTTTTCTCTTTCAGCAAACGTTGTAAACAATTTTTTTTTATAATTTGAATAAACCTGTATGTATACTTGTACGTTTTTTAATTATTTCTAAGTGATAAAAACTTTAATTAGATAAAATAATTTAGTTTAAGAGGTATTAGTAAGTCTTCGCTACACAGTTAGCAGCTCTTGAGTTGGAATAATTTAGTTTTATAAAAGTAACTTATTACATTACACATAATTGTCTTTAGAAAGGAAACTTAACCGTAACACAAAATTTTTGCCCAACACTTGGGGAATTAGTAAGTTTTTCAAAGTTACACAAAATTGCCACCCCACTTTTGTAACTTTAGAAAAACAGCTTAGTTAGGGTAACATAATTTGGCGCCCAACTTTTGGGGTTTAGAAAAATACTTTTAGTAGGATACAATACTTCAATTTAATAAAAAACTGAGTATCACCTTTTCATAAATATATTCTCATAAAAAACTAAATATTGCCCGATAGATATATTCTCATTTTAAAGAAACAGCACGCCACTGACTACAAGCGTGGCCATTAGTTGACAATAATGTAACAGCGTTGCCAGCACGAGGACGGGACAAAGAGAATCGATTGGTATCCTTTGTCGTACTCATGGCCACTCTCGTGTATTCATTGCGACAAAACAAACAGAGTTTTATGAATGGAGTGTTGCGTCTCCTCTGGATAATAGGTCTATGAAAGAGCGTATGTTATGTCTCACTCTTCTCCGATACCCGAAAGCTAGCGAGACACTTTTTCCGCTCTATCCGACACAGTGTTTACCCTCGCCAATTTTCGTCACCTAAAAAAATTCTTCTTCTTCTTCATCAGCTCTACAGCCTAGTACAGGCCAAGGCTTTCCCAATTAGGCTCCTCCAGGCAGGACGATTTGCAGCCAGACTTCTCCATCTTTGCACTCCCAATTCCTTCAAGTCCTTCTCCACACTGTCCAACCACCTTGTATTCGGTCTCCCTCTTCTCCTTGTACCCTCTATCTTTGAAAATGTCAATTTTTTAGCAGGGTCGGAATCTTCTCGTCGAAAAACATCCCCAGCCATCTAATCCTGTAGGATTTGATAACTCTCAGTATGTCAGGTTCTTTGTACTTGTTATATACTTCGTGGTTATAAAGACTTCTCCAAGTGTTATTTTCTTTGACTGCTCCAAAAATTGATCGAAGTATCTTCCTTTCAAAAATGAGTAGTCTATTTTCTTCTGTTTTATTGATTGCCCAAGTCTCGCTACCATAATGGATTATTGGTCTGATTAGGGTTTTGTATAAGTTTACTTTGATACTAATTGAGAGGAATTTTGATTTAAGTTGGTTCTTTAGACCAAAGTAACATCTATTTGCCATCAAGAGTCTGTTCCTAACTTCAATTTTAAGATCGTTTTTGCTGGTAACAAGCGTGCCCAAGTATTTAAACTGTGTGACTCCTTCAAACGTATAGCTTCCAATACTGAGTGACTGCACATTATACATTATAGAGTTTGCTACCATAAATTTTGTTTTTCCTTCATTAACTGCAAGGCCCATATCTTGAGCAGCATTTTCTAGGGCACTAAAAGTCTCAATCACATCCTGTTTTGTTCGTCCAACTATATCAATGTCATCTGCATAGGCCAGAAGTTGAATAGATCTTTGTAGAATGGTTCCTCTAGTATTAATTCTTGCATCTCTTATCACTGTTTCAAGCACAATATTGCATAGTATGCAAGACAGGGAGTCTCCTTGTCTGAGACCTCTCTCTGTATAGAAAGCTTCTGATACGTCAGACATGACCTTAACTCTACATTTAACACTTCGTAATGTCATTTTGACAAGATTTATAAGTTTGTCAGGTATTCCGAATTCATATATCGCTTCAAACAGCCTAGTTCTGTTAATACAATCATAGCCCAAAAAAATTGCGGACCAGAATTTCATAGCCCTTCCATGAGAAGTTTCACTTCAATATGCTTCACTGGTGCTATTCTATTTAGGTTCATACAAAAATTTATAAAATAATTGACTTACCTACTTATTCAGTTTTAATTGTAAAAAGTATTAAAGAAAATAATATCTATAGTAAAAAAACCAATTTTTAATAAATTTTATATAACATTTTAATAAAAATTATCACATAATTGTAAACAACAAAAAAATAATCGGTAGACAATTTCTATTTCTTCCTTCCCTTTCCTTGATTTTTCTTTCTTTTGGGGATAGTTTTAGCTTTAAATTTATAAAGCAGTTTATGCGCGGAACTCATCCTACTCCAAATTTGTGCACCCTTTACTGCTAGTTGTGAAATTGGGAGATCTGGTACTACCGCTCTTGCCGTACTTAGAAAATTAAAAAAGGGATTCCGCTCTTTCCCCCTTTCGTACTTTTTGAAGATAAATTTATTGATATTTCTATCTGAATGATTCTTTTTAGGGACAACGGTAGATCTTTTCATTTTTAAAATCACTTAAAAATTTGGAAAAATATCTTTTACTGAATTGTCACAAACTTCAAACTTTCAATATAAACAAGTTGCTTGGCAGCGAAAATTTCATGGATTTAATGATGAAAATATCCCATTAGATACATACATAAAGTCACGCCTTTTTACCATAGGGGTAGGCAGAGACTACTTCCTTCCACTTCCGCTACGGTTCTTACACACATCTTTTGCTTCCTCTACTTTAATCAGTGCTCGTCGATTGTTGGTACTCTTGACCTGGCCTTTCTTCAAAACAATGTTGATCTGATCGAGATATGTTCTCCGAGGTCTACCTCTACCGACTTCCGTCCATTCACACTCGCTATATATTAGCTTCAGTAATAATAAAATAGATTTCATCAAGTGAAAAAAATGTAAAAACTATTTAAGAGAATCTGTTTTAAATAAAAATAGTTTGCATTCCCCACTGTAAATGAAAAATAGTTGCTCAATAACAAGACGCAATATATATAAATTTATATATATATATATATATATATATATATATATATATATATAGGGAAACAAATAAATGCCTTGCATAGCTTTATATGCTGCCAGAACATGTCCAAAAAGGCACGACTGGCTGTGCATAGAGTGATGGTCCCTACACTTATGTATGGTAGTAAATGTGCGCTTTGAAAAAGAAAGCATGAAGGTAATATCAATGCTGCGGAGATAAGTAGTCTGTGAAGTAAAGCCGAAGTGACTGTAATGGATAAAGAAAGAAATAGTGGATAAGGAAACGTTGTAGTGTGAAAGAAAATAAGGTAACAAAGATAAATAAAGGAATGCTTAGATGGTTTGGTTACATAGAAAAGATGTATAAAAGAAGATTGACGAAACAAATTTATAAGCCGAGTGTAAATGGGCAAGTCGGTAGAGGTCGACGTAGGCGAACGTATCACGATCAGGTCAACATGGTTTTGAAAAAATGCCAGGTCAAGAGTACCAACAACCGACGAGCATGTATGAGAGTATGCTGATGAAAGTAAAAGAAGCGAAAAATGTGTGTAAGAACCGCAGCAAGTGAAAGGAAGTGATCTCTGTCTACCCCTACAAGAAAAAGGTGTGACTATGTGTATATATATATATATATATATATATATATATATATATATATATATATATATAATCAATGTAAATATGTCCCCTATGAACTCCAAAATGGCTGGACCGATTTTGATAAAATTTTAAGGCAATCAGATTAGCCCGGCGGGTAGCGATCGGATCAACGAAAGGGGTGGGAAGGGGATGAAATATAAAAACGATCAAAAACGATTGGTATTAGTGTCGAATTCATAGTTTTCGGGGTCGCTGAGTTTGATAGTGATATTCCCAAAGCAGGCAAGCATACGTTCGGGCAGGGCAACGTCTGCCGATACCGCTAACGAATAAAATAAAAATATAAATGTAAATATTATTTATTTTAAAATATGATATGTAAGATCAGCGAATACCTCTTTTTTTAAATGTAATATACATTAAGTAAGATATATATATATTACAAACATCTATCATTTTAACGGTACCTCAACCAAAAACTAAAACTGGTAGTAAAAAATTAGATCAGTTTGAGTTTTTTGGGAGAGATAAAAAACGTTGTAATTTCACAGATAGTAAGTTTAAAGACAAAATATTTACTTTGTGAAATTTGTTCCAACGTAAATTAAATAATTAAGTTTAATATATAATTTTACAATTGGTTTACATAGGTTATCATTTAAAATACATGAAATGCAATTGTGAAAAAAATTGGACAACGCCAACGGGTATAAAAAAGAATTTATTTAAAGTACAAAGTTGGATTTTCATAAGATATATACAATTACATACAGGACGTTAATTTAAAAACTTACAATGTCAATAGGGATAGCGGCTTCAACTGTAGAGGCAACATTACTACTGATTCTGAACATAGACTTTTACAGTGTGGAACAGCCAAATAAAATAAATTCATGATTTCAATTGTAGTAGATATTTATAAAAAATCCCGAATCACGTCAATTTTAGATTACGAAATGACATCCTGCAACGAAAAAAATGTATCCCCACATTAAACGCTCTTTGAGTGAAAGGATAACCCACAAATTTTTAAATGGGAAGTGGTAGTTTTTATTTAAAAAGGACCCACCCTTAATATTTCAGAAATGCGACATATTAGAATGAAATGCCGAAACACGTTAACTTTTAACTTGAGTGGGACACTTTTCAGCGCTAATGTCGTAAACGTCAGATTCATCCCCTCCTTACTGGAGATACCCTTTAAATTTTTTCAAATGGCGTTAGTTATCAAGTCATACCTCATTTAAAAAGTCTGGTAAATCTTTATTCAATCATATTGTTTTTACTTTGATACCAGCCTTTCATTATTTAATCGTCGTTTAAAATTGGCTATCTTTAAACTTTTCATATGCCCCACAAAACTGAATCCTTTTATTGTAATTATCACTATGACTTTTTTAATTTTCATTATTGTTTTTGTTTTGGTCACTGTAACTATGACTTTTTGAATAGTCAACATATGCAAAAAAGCCAATTTTAAACAACGATTAAATAACAATGGAAGGCTGGTATCAAAGGCAAAACAATATGATTGAATAGAGATGTACCAGACTTTTTAAATGAGGTATGACTTGATACCTAATGCCATTTGAAAAAATTTGAGGAGTATCTCCAATAGGGAGGGAGTGAATCTGACGTTTATGAAATTAGCGCTAAAAAGTGTCCTAAAGTTAAAAGTTGACGTGTTTCGGCATTTCTTTCTAATATGTCGCATTTCTGAAATATTTAGGGGGTGGGTTCTTTTTAAACGAACACAGTGTATATTATTTAAAACACACTAAAAACTACTACTAATAGCGTTAATGAGAAAGTAAGCAAAAATCATTTCGGTGTATTTTGAAGTCGGTATCAATAAAAAGTATAATAAAAAGTTACCATGACAGTGGTAATGCTGTTAACAACGCATTAGCAAATTGTTGTGAGATTATAACTTCATGACTTTATTATTTAGCAAGATGAAGCACCGCCACATTACCTAATTAATGTCCGACAGTACCTCGACTTAATATTTCCAAATGTGTAAATAGCAAGTCAAGGATCGATAGAATGGCCAGCAAGATCACCTTACGCTATTAGACTTATTCTTGTGGAAACATATGAAAAGTATGAACATCTTCTACATTAAGGTTCATGTTTTTGTTATTGTTTTGTTTGTTGTAACGAATTTCTTCAGATGATTTTTTTTAATGTTAATTTTTTCAGTAAATTTAAAAACAATATTATTTATAAATAGAGAAGAAACAGACCTTTTAAATAATGTATCACAAGCCTCTATTTCCCATTTAAAAATTTGGGGAGTTGTAACTGTCACTCGAAGAGAGGGTTCAATGTAGGCATGAAATTTTCATCTTAGAAGATCCCGTCTTAATCAACGGTACAGTGCATTTATCTCCTGATTACGTTTTGTGTGGTATACACAGTTTTAAGTGTATTTTCAGAAAAACGATAAAACTTCACTTTCGCAACAACTCCAATATTACGACGCAAACTATTTGAACGGCCTCCAATACATGTTACTTTTGTTGAAGACATTTTTATAAATTTTTATTTATTTACAAATTTAAATACAATAACTGATATGACATATACGGTGCGCTGGAATAAGTGTTACCCCCCTTCCTAATTCTCTGTTTTTATATATTAAGAAAAAAGCTCGGACAGGTCGATTTTTATAATAGTCATAGCATACTACGATATACTAGTTTCGAACCGTACTTAATCCCTCTTCATGGGACAATCATCCCTTTAATTTTTGAAGTGATAACTTTGTAACGACACAAGTACTATTAATTTCCACCCGTGAAACCAGTTGTCCCCACTGCGATGATGACGATATCCACCACCAGACCTGTTGAACTCCCACTCCGAGTGGATTGATGGTAGAAGGAGACCACCACGACGGATATAAAAGACCATGCACCGAGCAATACAAGATACAAGGTACATTGTTGTGCGAAGCATAGACCAGGGGTATTGACTCTGGTCTTGAACGCTTTACACAGTTACTACAGGGTGTTGGTCGAGGTCGGAGTATTGATCCGATCTTGCACACACTCACCAGGACCGCCGTTAACTTTCGGTACCGACGAAAGTTTGAAACGAACGGTCTAAACTGCCAGGATAATTTTAGATGCGGTATTGACGCTTTGAAATACACCTACAGTTCCACGACACGGAATCACCGTTAGGACGGGTATTGACCGGTCATAAACGATATTCCTGTCATTTGAGTCAAACCGATAGAGTATTGATCTGTTGATAACTCAGTCCTTACTCGACCCGTACTACACAAACAATTAGTCGCATATACCGTCCACGTTGAAGTTAAGCCACCCACGCCGTGAGAAGTACGTCGAACTCTAAGTATTTAATCGACATCACCGATAGAATCTTATTTTTATTTTCTTTTATTTATTGTATATATTTTTCATTTTTTGCAAATAAACATTTAATTTATTAGAACTCTGTCTCCTTGGGCTATCTGGATAACACGCATTACAACTTCTTTAGCTGCGTTGGGCACTTTTTGGTAGGGAAAAATCTTATAGGTTCGCGTCACCGACATGCGACATGCTCATGACTGGCGCACGCGCAGCGGCCGAGTGCTGTGCGCGTTAGACGCTTTTTGGATGGATGAAATCTCGTACGTTCGTGTCACGGACACACCGACATGCGACATGATTATCTAATATTTAACCTTTGCAATGCATCACGCAATTAGTATTTCACAGTGGCTTTTGGACGTTTTCTTACTACCGTAGTAAAAAAGATTTCTAGTAGTTCAATTATATTTTATCGTTGATTTTGAAATTAAAATTTTTATAAAATCTAATAATAATTCAAGATTAATGTGTTGAAGTTTAAAATATGGTTATTAATGCAAAATTATAGTTTATTACCTTATATCATTAAAATCTTTAGTTTAAAATGATAAAAACGGTTTCGACTTTCATTTCATTAAGTATTTTATTTTATTTAAAAATTTTATATTTCGAAATCATTATTTATTAATTTAAATTGTCAAAAATAAAATATGTGCTTTGCTATTTTTTGCAAAATGATTATCTGTAATCTTATATTAATCGATTTTATTATTAAAAATTTACGAAAAAATATTGTGTTTTCACTTCTATTGGCAGTCTCTACAACTGCCAATTTTTTTTAAATAGAAATTACATCATGCGATACCGCGTTTGTAAGCTCTTAATGTTTGATCTCAAAAATGTATAACACTTTGGTTCCAAAATTTACGAATTTGAGTTATAAGTGAAAGAGTTTTAATACCTACTATTAATGTCTATTGGACGGTCAGGAAAGCGTAAATTGAACATCCTGACCACCTCATGATAGTTGCGACCAGCTTCGCCATAAATTACAATCATTTCGAATTCTCCTAAACTGCGTGGTTGTATCATTTTTAAATTTCACAATAATCCAATTTATTTTAAAGTAGTAACAAAATTGACAGTATTTGAATACTTGAGTGTGCATCTGATAATAAACAAAGTAATTTGCTAGGTAACCAAAAAACATGCTTGTTAAAAAGTGTAGATGTCGCGACTAGCGCTTTTCGTGTAGTCCTTCATGTATACTTGGTAAAGAGTTGGAATGGTTAATTTGTCTCTTCGAAGGGCAAACATGAGTTTATCAAGACCTACCCTAAGCTGATGAGGGGCAACACCCCGAAACCGGTCCATAGGTAGTCACTTCGAATGGATAAATTTAATATTTCTTTCTTTTACTTTACAAGCATCTGCTTATCACCCGAAATGGGATTATGCACGATTATTTATCAGATGTAATTCAATGCTCGTCGTAGGCATATAGCCAGGAGCGTAGTTGTTATTTGATGTATAATCGACCAACATATACCTATAGTATAGGTTAACATGCAGCTAAATTAACTAGTACTTTAAAAATCACTCGTATACATTAGAGATTTCTATAATTTTTATAACCAAAAAACACTATTTCAACAGTTCGGCAGGTCCGTACTAACATCTTTTCACGCATAACTCAACGTCATAAATTTAGGAACCAAAGTGTTATACATTTTTGATATCAGTGTTTCAAGAACTTTTAAACGCGATGTCGTATGATGTACTTTCTCATTTAAAAAAATTGTAGGGATGATTGTCCCATGAAGAGGGATCAAGTACGGTTTGAAACTGGTATATCGTAGCATGCTATGATTATAAAAATCGATCTGTCAGAGCATTTTTTTATTATATAAAAATAGAGACATTACATTGGTACTATTAATTATTGGTCCAAACCTATAAAAATATTACTCATTTTTTTTTTATTAAAGTATTTTTGTAGGTTTTCCAATAATGTATCACAAGCAAAGGGATACTGTTATTTTTTCATTTGTGTAGGTAGGGCGTTGTTAAGAATGAGTTCTTTTAGTTTCTCCTTTTTGTTAAGCAATTTTTTATTATTTCATTTTATTCAAGAGATATTAACATTGCAAATTTTTAATTTAACGCTCTATACAAAATAGACGTGGATAGAGATAATTTTATGTCATGTTGCACGTTAGACTGTTTATGATTTTTTCTATAAAAATGTTTTCGTAACCCAACTGATTAGTTTTGGTATAATTATTAAAATGTGACTATGGAAAAAGGTACTTTTATAGTAGTACTTTATAACTATCATTGTGATATTTCATTAAAAGGAAAAATAATACAGTCGGGTAGTAATTGAGGATACATACATGTATTCACGCCTTTTTTCCCGTAGAGTCAGGCAGAGACTACTTCTTTCCACTTGCCATACTCGACAAGCGTAAGTAGTCACTTGACCAGATGCGCCAAGAGACAATCGCGGCATCAATCCTTTTTCTATATTTTGTCGGGCAGCTTGCGTCTCTCTTTCGGTCGCGCATTTCTAAGTGACTCCTTACGCTTGTCGAGTTATACGACTCTTACACACGTCTTTCGCTTCATCTACTTTCATGAGCGCTTTCATATTTGCTCCGTCGGTTGCTGGTCCTCTTGACCTGGCTTTTCTTCAAGCAAATTTCGATCTGATACGTTCGCCTATGTCGACCTCTACCGACTTGTTTATTCACACTCGCCCTATAAATATGTTTCGTCATCTATCTTCTCTACGTGCCCAAACCATCAAAGCATTCCTTTATCTATATTTTTTACCACATCTTCTTTTACACCACAGCGTTCTCTTATCAAACTATTCCTCACTTTATCCATCAGAGTTACTTCAGCTACTCGTATTTACTTCTAAAACTACTTATCTCTGCACCATTGATCTTACTTTCATGATTCTTCTACCAAACCCAACATTCACTACCATTTTTTGACACGTTCTGGCTGCTGATAAAGATAAGGACCCCATTCATTTGTTTTACTGCCAACAACCTTCGCCCAACATCACAGTCATACCTTCCGTCTACCGTAAACTTTGAACCCAAGTACACACATAGAAAAAAGTTGAGGATACTGAAGAAAAGTTCGAAAGAAATTTATTTTTCAAAAAAAAATTATTATTTAGAGTTACACTACTTCAAAATGAATTCGTACATTCTAAAACAATAGTTGAAGTTCGTAACAAAGACGAAAAAAAAATTATTAAGTCCAATGTGAAAAATACTAATAATTACATGGTGACCGTGATTGATTATAATTGCTGCTATACGTTTAGGCTATACTTCTTATACAATTATTAATGACCTGTTGTGATGGGTGATCCCAAATATCGGGCAAAATGGCTCGTAACTCATCAAGGGTTTACGGTGGGGGATCGTAGGGAACGAACAGCTTTTTTGAGACAATCCGATGGGATTGAGATCTGGTGATCTGGCTGGTAATCTTAAATGATGAATTTTATTTGCTTCGATTTGGTCAAGCACAATTCTGGCTCTAAATAGTTGCGCATTGTTATCCAAAAACATGAAATTGGGTTCTAAATTATCTCCAAAAATGCCATTTATGGAAACACCCAAAAAATCCCAGCCCAAATAATGATACCACCACCTCTTTAAGAATAAACTTCTTGAACTCGACCCGGCTGAACTCGTCCTCTAAGTTCTCTCCAAACTCTCACCCGTCGTGAATCGCTATGAAGGCATATTCTTGACTCGTCTGTAAACATTCTTCTTCTTCCGGCACCCTGTCCGATAATCGAACGTTGGCAATCATATTGGCCATAATAACTTTATCGCAGCTCGGAATAGTTCAGCGGATGTTTTGCGATACCACTTTTGAAGATTAAGGAGCCAAGATATTCTTCTTCGTCCTGGACCTCTACTTCCGGCAATCTTATCCTGCATCACTAAATGAAGGAGGTAATATTTCTTTGGTTGTCTTATCACGTGGCCTAAGTATTCGAGTTTTCGGTTTTTTATTATTTTAATTATTTCTGTGTTTTTTCTCATTCGTTGTAGAACCACCTCATTTCTTATTCGGTCCATCCAGCTTATTCGTAGGATCCTTCTGTAGACCCACATTTCAATGGCCTCCAGCCTCTTCAATGAGTCGGTCAGCGTCCAATTCTCTACTTTATAGAGCTATGTGGAGAATATATAGCAGCGTGTTAATCTGATTTTTAATTTTAAAGTAATTCCTTTATTGCAGAGAATTATTTTTAATTTAAAGAAGGCGGTTCTGGCTTTTTCGATACGGATCTTTATTTATTTGCTTATGTTCCAGTTGTCATTGATATTAGCGCCCAGGTATGAGATGTTAACCTTTTTTAGCTGTATCCCGTAAACATTACATTGTTCCATTTAGCATTCCATCCTACTCTGTCACGACACCAAGCTAAGCGATTTCGGCGGTGTTCAACGTTAAGTGGTATAGAGCGCCATGGTCTTCGTCCACACTATGTAAACGATTACCGTTCTGTATATGATCCGAAACCCACTAGCTCTTCGTAAATCAGCAGCTATCACCAAGGCTAGTCTGGTTACATTTCTTCGTGCCGTGATAGTATTGAAGCGATCTTGTCTACTGGTAGTCTGTCTTCCAGTCCGAGGCCTTTCAAAAACATCACCTGTTTCCCGAAATCTACGATTAAGCCTACTAATCACACTTTGCGACACACCGAATGCATTTGCAACATCAAGTTGTCTCATACCACCCTGCAACATACAATTAGCTCTGTTAGCGTTTGCGACGGACAAGTTCCTTCGTTCCATGTTGAAATTTACTAAAACGGTTTACTCAACATTAGAACGCATGATAACTGCATTTTTCAAGAATAAAAACTTCAAAATACGGTAAACAAACCTCTCACTCGAGTTCAACAAAAAATCCGATAAATATCATGTTGTTCAGTGTATGAAATTAGACAGTACCGTACCAATTTTGTTTAAAAAATAAATGTAGTTTTAAAAACTTTTTTTCAATATCCCTGACTTTTTTCCATGTGTGTATACAAACTCATTCACTTAATCCACTCTTTCTCTTTTAATCGGCACCTCGCATTTTGTCATGCTTTTTTCTGTTTCAATAATATATTTCAGTAGGAGTCGAGAAAATAGGCTTTTTCAGTGCGCGCGCAGCCGAACACGGAAAGTCGTGCAAGCACGAAAAAAGCATTTATGGACGTGTAATGAACGATACTTTATATTATATCTACCTGAAAACCACAAATGGTTAAGATATTATCACTAAAAGTATCAAAAAATTGTCAAAAACAAGCGTTATTTACCCCGTTGCTAAGAAAATAAAAAAAAAATTTGCGATTTTTAGAGAACTGTCAATAACATATTATTTTATTTTGACATGCAGGTAGGCAGCTGATAACACTAGTGCAACGTAAAATTTTCCGTGCCGGCGCACAGAAAAAGCCCACTTTCGGTGCGCTTAATAGGCATGTAAATATAGTTTTTTTAGGTAGGTATAATGAAAAAACCATTATTTTTTCATCTTGCTTCCATTTCATCCCTGTGATGATTTTTAGGGCATCATGCAACTGATGCTAATATGACCTGATCATCGGCATAAAGGAGGCATTTGACAATTAAAATTTTAAACAACCGTATATGAATAGATCAAACGGTCATGGCGAAGCCACACATTGCTGTCTATCACCTTTTTCGATGTTAAACCAGTCCGTGTAAGCTTTGTTTATCCTGACACAAGCACTGGAATCGTCGTATTTCAGCGCCCTTATCAAATTAACGTTCACCTCATAAATAGGCAATGTCGACCACAATTCATTCACCACTTTGTCATAGGCCTTTTCCAAGTCTATGAGAGCGCAGTAGACCTTTTGACTTAATATTAGCATTTTTTACCCTAGCAAACTACTCGCTGTTGTTCCAACCTGCAGCGTTTGTACAGTATTGTATGAATCGTTAGATCGAATTTATGCGCATGCGTTAACTTTATACTCCCTCGAGTAATACTAGAAATTCTAAATGTAAAACGGTTTTACGATCGTTTTATGTAATCGACTAAAAACACAACCACTCATTGGCTAATAAAAAAAAGTGTCGGCGAATTCTAGCTGCACGGCTAGAACTCGTTTTATCTATTGAACATGGGCTTTTTCGAGTTGTTGGAACAAACCTGATATTCCATGATGATTCTATGATCATAAACATGTTCCATTGTCAGTCTAAATTGAAATCTTGTCGATTTTTTCATAGACAGTGAGCTTCCAGAAAGTTGGGAAACGTCGTAAGACTATTTGCAAACTCAAAGTGCAATTTAAGAATAGTTTATGTATCCACTATGGGCTCATAAGCATTAGAGAAAAATATATATCGACGTGATGTGCAAGTAACAAAAAAATTATCTTTTCAGCTTTGTAACAAATGGTTACACCAATATTACTAACCAACGTAAGTGACTTTTAATTGCGTCCAGTTTAATAGAACTGTTACTTGAACTACCTTTTACTAGCTTGAACGTAAACCGAACATAAAGCACGAAAATAATTTAAATTTGAGTTATTATCATAAAAAATTGACATTGCAGAACAATTGTAAAACTAATTTCACTTCATATTTAATTACTATTAATGTAGAAAATTCGAAGGGTACTGATTTATTGCAAAAAGGTATGTTTTATTAAATTTTGATAGCGAAAATGTGATATTAAGATTATTTGTTGCGTTTTTATTACTAATTGTTTACCATATATTGTCTAATTCGTTTGTTGGCAATATTTACAAAAATAATGCCGGATGTCCTAGAAAAATTAAACTTATATTTATAGCATGAAAATCCGTCATTGACAATTATTTATTATCAAAGATATAAATATTTTATACATACCAAATGATGTATGATTCGTCTTTGTGTGTTTGTATAAAAAATTAATTTGGTAAGAACTCGATAATTAAAAAGTAAAGCTATAGTATGTTATACCTATTAGAATGATAAACAATACATCAGTACCTTGGAATGCGAATCGGAATATAAACTAGTTATAACTACAAAGTTAATACATAAAAATTAGTGCAAAAATTAATAACATGTGCATTGTATACGAAGAACAAATTTATTACAGATGTACAGGTTTAGTTTCTACGCAACCTACGTTCCTATCATTGATTTATTTAAAAATTTTCCGAGAATCTGTGTAACATTTTTATAATTTGCTTTGATCTGTTACTATTAAAATTGAAGATTTCATTATTTAAGATGTTTCATAATATACTAAAATAGGGATTTTTGGAAAGCCTTTCCATACCTTTATTGAATTGTTCATAAAAGTACTGAAGGACTAAAAATTGAATAACATATTAAACTTATTATATTTACAAATTCTCAGAGAAATTTCTTGCTATCTCTTTGGTCAAGAATCACCTTTAATTTTTTTTTACTATGAAGATAAAGTTATGGGTTTGATGTAAAACCCATTAAAAAATTGGAGTTGGTTTTTAATTTTTAAACGATCCAGTCTCAAATTTTTAAATAATTCGGTTAGTCCCAATCATATACAGATGAACCATTGGTGTGATAAAAATGTTTATTTTATCAATAGAGGTTTAAAAAAACCATTTCCAGAAGATTATACAAGTTCTTTAACAAAGCTACATTTTAAAATTAAATTTAATTAGAACGTGTCTTTTTATCTTTCAAACACAGTAATGTAAATATTTCAATTTTATTTAAAAAAATGGGATAAATTACTTTAAACCACAATCATAAAATGTTTACGTATTATTCGATCTTTAAACACCCAACAATGCATGTTTCAAATATTTTTTAACATACCTACAGATAAACAAAATATTGGACTTTATCGCAGTAACGAACCACCCTGTAAAATACTAGCTTTAGATAACACTAAAGGAAATATATAATATTTATCACTACATATCATTTGAAGTTAATATACCATTCCAGTAGATGTTAAAATACAGCTTCAAGTTAACGTCATAAAAAATTTTAAAGCTAAAATTACAAATAGGTGTACAATGGTGCTCAACCTGTGCTATAAAGAATTTTTAAATTATACGTTTTGATCTACGATCTTTATATTTAAAAATGGGCAACCTGTTAGATATAGCAACAATTATTTATAACCAATCAAAACACCCAGTATGAGTATATAAAAATACAACTGTATCTACATTTCCACTCAAATGTAAAAGTAAAGTAAAATTTCTCAATTAAACTTTCCATATATCTCAGAAAAATCTTTTTTTTAAGTCAAAAACACTGCTTTATACAGGATTGTTGGTGGACAAAAAGAGAGAGAGTGTTAAAAAACCAAAAATATATAAATATCAATTATGAAACTATTTCACTGTATTGGTTTTATTGTAAATAGACAAGGAAGCTTTAACCCTTTCAATACGACTTTTGGATATTCGTCTGGTTTACGTTTTGATAATGAAAATTAGTTGTTGAAGGTATTATAAGTATTATTTCAAAATTTTACTATAAGTCGTTTTTGAAAAAAACACCTGGGATTTATATATTCCAGCAGTGTCAAATGGTGGAACATGCATGTCCCCACAGTATTATAAAACATAAATAAAGGTAGTTATACAAGTATTTAAAAAGCATTTATTACAAATTTATGTATGGTAAGAAGGTATAAAACAACTAATACATAATCGACAGGAAGATGATCTCCAATATTTTCACAATATTTTACTTCCTTTGAGACTCTGCCTTGTCTTCTGGATCGTTTATATAAAGCTTCAGATCTTCTTTCGCTAATGAGGTTTTTAGCAACGTTTATAACGAAATCAATGAACGGCACTTTTTTATGAATAAGCTCTTCATAAACGGCATGAGCGTTATACCTTTTTCCACCACTTGCTACTTTTCCGGTCCAAATCATATACTGTAGCCATCTTGCCCGCTTGATCTACTTCGCACATATATTTATTGCAAAAGATAATGGCTTCGAATCACACCTAGTCCACAACTTGATTCCTCTTTTGACAGGCTTCAATGCAACATATTGTTTTAGCGTGTATCTTCCTTTGAATTTGGTCATAGATTTATCTATGGTCTGGAATGTGCTGTCAGTTCTGGTTTTTTGAAATGTGTACTTCAGACAAGATACAACTTCCTCAATATAATTAATTTTTGATGCGTTTGCAGGTTTTTCAGGAATATTAAAGTACAGTTTTAACTTGAGCAATAAAAATCTATCCCTAGAAATGGTTTCAGTTATTGCTGCTTTCTAAGCGATTTATTTCGAGACCAGTACATATGCAAAGCTGGAACACGATTATATGATATAATCAACATACAACCCAATAATATCTTAATTTCCCCTACTGAAGTTTTTTGGACTTTCTTTTTCTTTGATATCTCCAATAAGCTAAGACGCATATTAGTGTAATGAAAAATTTGCAGCAATAAACTCTTTGGGAATACCTGATAAAAACAATCGAGTTCTGTGGAACCTCTCGTCAACTTCGCAGTAATAACAGTTGGTTCTTCTTCCCGTATGCTTTGTTTAGGCAAAAAATTTCCTAAATTACAACTCAAAGAAATTTTGGAAAAGGGTTTTGTTTTGAATCAACAAGCCTGATTTGATCATTATTGACTTCATCATGTCTTATTTCATCGTCGGAATCTTCAGACTCTGATATTATCCAAACAATCGTCACTTTCAATCATATTTTCATCTGAACATTCGTAATTTTCGTCGCTACTATGATAACTATCATAATAGGGATCTACTTCATCATCCGACTCACCAAGTTATTAATTATTTCAAATAACTCTTTTTGAGAGAATGGACCGGTCGGATTCATTCTTATAACAAAGATAAAGATAAGTACTGCAGGGATAAATAAATCCCACACGTTAGTACTGCAGGGACGAATATGTCCCAAAATGTATTTGTTTGACAAAAAAAATGCAAAGTATACTTATTATATGTAATACGAAAGTTTAAAACAAATTACCTGTACATTTTAGCAGCAATTAATAAAAAAAATCTGTAGAAATACCAGTAAACTGCAATAAATCTCGTTCATGATTCACAAACCTTTTGTACGTGTTCAAAACAATGAATGACTTAAGTCATCAAATGCACTTTCTGTTAGAACTAATGCGATGCGGCGGTAATCTAAACCGAAAACTACGAAATAATCCCATCCCAATACAATTTGAAGCAACAGATCACGAAACAGAAGTTTTTAAACATTTGCTGGGACGTATATATCCCCAGAGTGTTGAAAGGGTTAAATAGCCATATTCTTTTAGGTTCCACACAGGACTTTTTTTGTTTCTGTCATAATACGACAAAAATAATGTTCGGACTCTAATTTCTTTCACAATATCCAAGATGTTCCAGAACATTCTGGAGAAACCTAGGTGTGAATGTAGTCGAAATAATATCAATACTTTTGATAAATTTTTCTCTTTCCTGATTTTTATAAGTACTTATTTGTAGATAATAAATTAAAATTACTTAGCAGCTTTTGTTAGTTCAGAATTTGAATTCATATTTTGTCGCAAGGCTGTTGTAGTTTTTGTTTTGTCAATTATATCCAAGTTGCAGTATTGAATCTTTTTTAAATAGCTTCATCAAAATCATGAATTGCAGTTAAGATTTAGTTATTGTCCGTAAATGGGACACAAATCATTTTGTAATGTGAGTCTACAATGGTAAGTTACAAAAATTTGATTGAGTGTATTAGAGCTATAACAATATGAGAAAAATAGTCGTCATTGTTTGGTCGAACATGACCAAAAAATGGCTAGAAAAAACATTTTGAAACCACTACATATTTTTAAACATGAATTTTGCTAATTCCACTAAAACATGGCTTCAACAGCAGCTAAGCTATATATTTGGTGTATCTGATTGATAGTATTATTTTTTGTAGGACAGCTCCCTCTAAAAATGATTCTTACTTGGTTGCCCATTCATTCGTGTAGTAGTGCCATTTACAGCTAGAGTATTTAACAATGCATACATCAGATATTAAAAAACCACAATAAACATACAATAAAATTGTTTTAAGTTACATTCAATATGAACATTATTACATAATAAATAATTACCAAACCTAAAATATTTATTGAAAATATTTATTCAAGAACCGTATTAAATCAGCAATTTAATTTTTTAGTAATTTTATTAGGTATTAAGAAATACTTTTACAATTTTGACTAGGTCAATTTTAAACCCTAAAAAAACACCCGAACTTATTCAAGAACAATTTGGAAATTTGTTTTGAATGTTTGACAAAGATATACATTTAAACTTTTTTCAAACGACAATGTAGCTGTTTTAAATTTTTTTAATGTAGGAATCAAGTAATAATCTAATAATCTATGGATACCATGCCCGATGACTAAAAGGCAATGTCCGGTTTTTTATTGACGCTGAATCTTTATAATAACATTTTAGACAGGTTATAATTTTTATCCTTGAACACTATTCTTTTAATACCATTTAAATTATCACCACTAACTGTTGTGTTTTAATGATAAAAAAGGACATTGCAATTATAGAATTAAAATTAATCTACACTGAATATTTAAAACATACTGTGTTTATTCGTACATCAATACTTTCAGTATTATTACTTTTTTTTTCTTTAATGTTGTGAACTAATTGTTAATTATTTTTATTTATGTTATAGAACACTTTATCATTAGGAATATGAAACAATCTATTCTTGGAGTAATGATGATTTGGAATTAAGAATATTGCAATATTCTATAGTGTTTCCCATAACACTAGACAATTTTTACAAGAGAATGAACATAGTATTCAATGTACATTAACTTTTAATACTATAATTTTAAAATAAATAAAAACAGAAAAAATTTAAGCAAAAAATTAAATAATCAACCACTTACGATAATTTTTTAAAAAATAACACAAAAAACAATTTAATCGTTTCAATTTTTCTTCACTTGTATTAAAAATAACTTTCAGACAACAGCTTATATTCTCTCAAAGCAATTATATTAACTGTTACATGAAAGTGTAGTTAATTAACATAGTAAATAAATTAAATGATGGTACCTTACACTACAATCCATCAATATATTAATTCAAGATAAAATATATCTATAAGTAAAAAAAAGATATCTATAAGTAGATATTACTAGCAATTATAAATGAACATATATTTCTGGGTTGTGGAAAATACATGGAAAGACATTGAGCGAAGGGTGTTGGTAGGAAAACAAATAAATGGATAAATGGAGCACTGCATAACTTTAGAAAGTGTCAAAAAAGGCACGTGTGGCTTTGCATAGAGCAGTGTTAGTTGGTTTGTACACTTATGTATGGTAGTAAATGTTGGGTTGGCAAAAGAAGCATGAAAATATGATTAATGCTGCGGAGATGAGTAGTCTGAGAAGTACAGCCGGAGTGGCTCGGTTGGATAAAGTGAAGAATAGTGAGATAAGGGAACACTGTGGTCTAAAAGAAGATGTGGTTACAAAGGTAGATAAAGGAATGCTTAAATGGTTTGGACACGTAGAAAGGATGGATGAAGGAAGATTAACGAAACAAATTTATAAGGCGAATGTATACGGACAAGTCGGTAGAGGTCGACCTCGGCGAACATATCTCGATCAGATCAACACTGTTTTGAAGGCCAGTTCAAGAGTACCAACAACCGACGAGCATGTATGAGAGCACTGATGAAAGTAGAGGAAGCAAAAGATGTGTGTAAGAACCGTAGCAAGTAGCAAGTGGTATCTGCCTACCCCTACTGGAAAAAGGCGTGACTATATGTAGGTATGTATTAAAATAGAACTTTGATATATATATATATATACCAATAATTAAATATTTTATTTAAAAGTTTGATTTTGGTACAAAATACAGAGTATCCTGTAAAAAATAGTTAAGCGGATGGTAGAGTACTGTGTTTAAGAATCCTAAATAATTTTTATGGAAAAAAATATAAAGCAAAAAAACTGTATGGAAAAGTTGGATAAAATAAAGTGGTAGAGATTAATCAACTGAGAACTACCTATCCTGAAAGAGGAACTAGATAATGTTGACACTCTTGACTAATATAAATTACAATGGCAGCAAAATAAGAAAAGGAACTAAACTACAAAGTAAATGACTTGTTATGAAGAAAAAAAGATGACACTGAAAAGCATCAGCTTTAGTTTGCAAAACACTAAACCTAAGCTCTCTTTAATATACAAAAAATCAGCCAAATATTATTTTTAATACTTGAAGAATTTCTATTTGCAAGCATAATCCTAATAACTTAAAATAATTAAAAAAATCGTATTTTGGAATTGTAGCGCAGATACCAACAACTTTTTTTAAATAGATTCACATACAAATATTTTTTTGATATTAACAATACAGTCAATAAGCATAAATTCTGTTCAGAAAGCTTGAAAATAAAAATAATAAACCGCTCCATAAAAGTTAGGGAAGTTCACAAATTATTAAATGTTTTATTCACCAAAGTTTTGTCTGTAATATATTGAATGATTACTTGCTTTTCTGACTAGTTTTTTTGTTACCAAGTTGATAAGTTTTTAAGGTTAAGGCAAGTTGTTTTCTTTTGTATTTTCAAGAATATTACATCAGTTATTGTTTCCACTTTATTCAGTCAATTGTGATTTAAAATTTAGAATTTTGTTTTGAATAATGTCTAGACGTAAACTTGGTGCGGATAAAGCTAATAGGGCTATTGGTATGATTGAGCCGGGTCGACTTCAGAGAGAAGTTGCGGGCGTTTTCCAAGTCAGTGAAAGTATCATTTCGCGGCTTCTCCATAGATACCGAGCAACTGAAAACATGAAAAAAAGACCTAGAAGTGGACGACCAAGGGTTATCAGCACCGCACAAGATAGTTATCTGACTGTGTATACCCGTAGAGAGCATTTGAGTACTTTGAGACGCGGTTCGTGTATGGACTCTTCCTCTAGTGCCCAGAAATCGAAGATCAGTGCAGGAAGTTCATCCGTTCAGAGGAGGTATAGTTGCTGTTTGGGGATGCATTCGTTTTAATGGGCGTACAGAATTGTTAGTGCTTGATAGGAACATGACTGCACAGATTTACGTACAACAAGTTATTAACAATGTTATACGTTTGTTTCATGGTGCTATTGGACCAACTTTCCTCTTTTTAGACGATAATGCTCGACCACATCATGCAAGAGTAGTCAAAGACGCTTTGGACTTCCATGCAGGGCCGGTTTTAGGGGAGGGCATTCGGGGCTACAGCCCCGGGGCCTCCACAATAGATAAAATCTTTCAAATTCTGGCTAGTAATAACTAGTTAACAACTTTTCCTTTGATATTTTTTTTCGCTGGTTTACCTTTACCTATAGTACTTTGTACAAACATGATTATATTTTTCTTAAATATTAACAGAAATGATTCACCTTTATTCACCTGTTTTAGTTTATATTTGTATATGTTTGTTAAGTGTTAATCTGGCGGCCGAGAAAAACTGTCGAATATGCGGAGAAGAGAAGAGCAGTATACACATTCTGTGTCACTGCCCGATGATAGCGGTGTATAGTTATCAAACCTGTGGCCTATGATAATGGATCCAAGCGATCTAAATAAGACAGGGCCAACAGAAATCCTGAGGTTCGCCAAAATCAGCGGACTAGAATTCTGATGCCCTGAAGACACAGCGGTAGTCACAGAGGATCAAAAGATCTAGGTGACATAGGTGCCGATACAAAGGCCCAACCGCAAGATTGTAATGTAATGTAAGTGCCAAAAGAATCTACTTGGTTTCACAATAAATTATTTATTGAATAACTCGACTGAAAAAAAAATGTTCATTTTATTTGGAAAATAATTTGGGGCCAGTGGGTCTCCACTTCTTTGTTGCCCCGAGGCCTCCAGACCTCTAAATCCGGCGCTGCTTCCATGATATCCCGCATTTGGCACTGCCCCCTTAATAGCCTTGAATTCCCATCAACTACCCCCACAGACATTTCAAGAACTTAGACAGCTTTTACCCCAACTTTGAAGGCAAATCGATCAAGACTACTTTAACGACCTTATTTAATAAAATTAAAATGGTACATAACCTCAAATTGTTGTTTTTGTTGTTTAAAACTGCAAAAGGGCAAACAAACGCTTGCATAAAAGAAAAAACATTAAATTTATAACATATAAACACTTGGTGACCAAAAATCGTAATTTGTTAAAACACAATCTCCGAATTTATGAACTTCCTTAACTTTTGTGGAGCAGTTTATTTCGAATATCTAATTACAGTAATTACACAAATAGGTACTGAATATACATATCTTTTTAGTATATTTGACAATAAATACATATTTACAATATTTATAGGAAACTGTTTCCTAAATACCTAGTGGTCATATTAATAAAAATATTTTATATAAAAATCACATTGGTTTAAATACCACTTGTTCTAATCAAACACAATAGTTACTCATTTATTAATAGACTGAAAACAGTATTGGATTATTGGAGACTAATTAGGATAAATGACGTTTTCATGATCTCCTGGAAGCTTAAACAATTTAATAATCCCAGTCTCAAATTTAATACAAAATTGAAAGCCCAGTATTATCATAAATGAAAATTTACATCTTTAACAAAAATCAACTCAACAAGTAAATTTTGGTCATGAAAACATGTATTTATAATAATTGCAAAAACATCTATTACTGAGTCAATACTAAAAACATAAATTAGATTTATTTGGAAGACTATTTAAAATTAAAATAATGTAAGTAGGTATTTAAATTTTAAATGCTGATAACTTTAAGGTATTAAGTGTTACACAACATTTTCTTATGTTCGTATTATTCTCGTCTTTGATCTTTCAATCCAGATAATTTAGATGATGATGTAATAATTATAATCAGTATATAATGAAAATAACAAATCCAGTACAAATATAAGTCTTATCATCCCTATGGAAATAATATAAAAAAATGCCATCTTTAATTTTATAATTTTAGTTTTGATTTATATTTGATTTAGATAAAATAATTTTATTACTGTACCATACAATTGATGTAATTAATGTATACTAAATAATAACCGTAATTATAAAATGCTTAAACAAAATGTCAGCTTTTCCATTTGAAAAAGTCGAAGGTGTCACTGTTACATGAAGAAGGTAGAAAGAAAACATCTAACGGAAGGCGTCGCTCTAGAGGTTTCATTTCAAAAGCACAGGGACAAAGAATCAAGGAAATCGTAATATTTTTCCTATAATACGAAAGCAACAGCCGACTTAACTTTAAGTACTCTTTGAATTAGGTTTACAGTGACAAACACACTCGATAATGTTAATGGAAGGTAATGATATAATTAAAGCGTAAATAATTTTTTAATAGATCAGAACAATATCACGAGGAAGGAAGAGTTACCAAATTTGCATAGTTGTCATTCTACGACGAATATATTATATTTTTACTCAACTCCCACAATATTATATTTATATAAACCGATAGGTTTTGGATAGATAAAAAACTAAAATTTGAGAAATTATTATATAATATAGATATTTGGTAGCAATAACCAAAGAGCAACCCTTAATAAATTTGTTTTTATTTATTTTTAATTTCAGCATATTTTTGATAGAAAAATATTCGGTAACTGTAACAAAATATTTAGGATACGCCATTAGTAACCAATTTGGTTTAAATCGACATTTAAAGTGGCGCTGCTGTTGTGATGAAGTAGGGACGTTACGAATGTGCCTGTCATTAGTAATTTATATCTAACTCTTTTTATTTAACAAAACTTTAACAATGTTTTTTGAGCGAACATTTTAGTTTCTGTTTAGCTTTATTCTGAATCATTTATCCTGAGTAATTATCACATCATGGTTTCGTTTATTAGAGGAATGGCAGTGGTTAACATTTTTAAAATCTGGATGGAAAGATTAATAAAAAAATACGTTTTAATAATCTCGTGTGCTTAAAGTTGCCAGTTTTACTTTTATTTTGATCGACGGTGTACGTTTGAACTTGATTAACTTATTCACAACACTAAATTATTTAATACTGTTTTTTAAAAAACCGACAATAAATTATTAAAAATTAAATGACTAGCTAAATTACTAAATATTATCTTTCTGTAAGAGCAAGGCCATGTTTGTAGATCACGATGTCTTTGTTTTGGAAATCATAGTAAGCAGTTAAATGGAATGCCATATTAGATAGCACTACGATATATTCACTTAATGCAAACAATGTGTAAACTGTAATTAAAACATTTTTTTTATAAATTTAGAACGTAAAAATTACTTTTTAAAATATTAACGAAAAACTACTCAGCAAACACATAAAATGCAGCTTCTCAGAATTTCAGAGCTTTTTACAATAAAAAATGCATAAGTATTGAATATTAAATGTGTGTAGTTTCGTTATAGTTTATGTACAGAGTGTGTGTATTTTTTACTGTGATGTTTAATGTGATGTGATGTTTAGTCATTATACAATATATAAAAAAAAATTTGAGAACCAGGGTAGCTAACCCACAAAGTCTGAGAAATAAAAATTGTGACCTTGATGCTTTCAATGTCTTTACACATATCTGAGCATATTTTTTATTGATGGCGTTTACATCAACAGAAATAAGAAAAGGCACGCAAACTTGGGAGATAAAAAAATTATCTTAAATTCACAAAACACATTATGTACGTATTTTTAAATATCAACAAACTTTCCTTACTTTTAATGTAAAGAAATTATGGCAAGGTATCTTGATTCATCTATCCAGTGTCGTGCACATTTCACTCTCAAAATCTGTTTTATAGATAATCTGTTGTTCAGAATGAACTCTAAATAGAATTATTAAAAAAGCTATGAAACTAGAATATTATTTTACAACATTGTTTCATAAGAAATAAAAAACAGAAAGGTTAAGACGAAGAAAAGAAATACATTTTCAAAACGCATTATACATACATGTATTCAGAAAGTAAGTACAAGAACCAAAATTGCTTTTTAACAATTTCATTTTGCACAAATAAATACGGATATTAAAAAATATGTATCAAGAAATTATAGTTAAAGCTCCTAACCTATTTTTTTAACCGTATTTATTATACCCTGAAAACATTGGACCTCGTAGAAGACGACAACTGTCGCAGGTGTGATAAGGGGGCCACAGAAAGGTCAGAACATGTACTGTGCTATTGCACGGTACTAGCCTGGCTGAGACATAAATTCTTCGGAGTGAAATTTTGCGAACCGGAGGAAGTTATGAAGATCCCATAAGCGCATTAGCTCTCTATATAGAGAGCACGAAGCTCATGGAGAGAGAAAAAGGGAGGGACGGCAAAATTGACTCACAAGTCTAATTGCCTATGCGGGGAAATTTTCCACGACCGCACCCTCAACCATATAAAATAAAAATAATTATATCCTTTTTGAAGGCAATACCCAATAATATAAAATCACCGTGGATGACTAAATATGGGATTTTTAAGTTTTGAAAAGTATAAGAAAAGAATTTTATACTAGCATAGTCAAAATGTGGAGAGTAGCTCTACAAAGTGAAGTACATGGACATTTCTCTAGAAAAGGAGCATTTAAAAAGAGAAATGCACTGTATGGTTTAAATTTAAGAAAGATTGAAAATGAAAAACGTGTGCAATAGTAAATAAAGAATGTTATTTAAAAATTTAAATTTGAACCCATTTTACCTAACGAAACGTGGCTACTTAGAGAATAATAAAGATCTTAATTGAATGGTTGTGTGAAAACTTAACCTCGACCAAGATTAGCCAGGAGACTGCAGTGTGACCCGACCGTTTCTTACCCTACTACTTAACTAGAAACTGTAAGATTATAAGTATTTGCTAAATGCAAATGTACTGCCACTGGCAATAATTTACTGCTATAACATTTGTGATTATTTCAGCATATTGAGATATCTCTAAATTGTAATTTTAACAACACAGAACAAGTACCTACAAATGAAAAGGAACACTTTTCACTGAACAATAACAAAGTGTATCTTTTTCGCACTGCAGCACCAAGTATTATAAAGTGTAAAAGAAATTAAATTGTAATATAAGCTCAAGTATTGTTGGTTGTTAAAAATTCAATTTTTAATAATTTTTGGATGTCATACGTATTTAAGTACCTTACAAAAAATATTTTAGTAACTGGTGGCAATGCAAAGTATGCGATTCTAAGTATGCTTTAACATTAGAATGTTTTTTTATTAAGAAATTGGATGCAAAAAAGTAAAATTTTGTTTTTATTTAAAATAATAAAATAACCGTTATAATTGGTAAGAGAGTTGCTAGTACAGTAACGAAATAATGTAAAAACTAAGATTGCCTAATAAAATTTAGTTGTACTTATGCTACTCTTTTTGTGAAAAGTTAAGAGGAATATAACGAAGTATAAAAGCTATTAATTTATTGAATGATAAGATACATTTTAAATAATTTTATCTGCGAAGACAAGAGCCTCATATCAAATAAATATTGTGAAGTGTGAAAGTACTTATACCTTGATTTTATTGCTTAACTTCATTCGTTTCATTAGTTAGATTTGATTTCACATATTATATTTTTATCTGTTATTAAAATATTAAAAGAATGCTTAGATTGTTTGGTCATGTAGAAAGGATAGAAGATGAAGAAAGATTGACGAAACAAATTTATAAGGCGAGTGTGAATGGACGGAAGTCGGTAGAGGTCGACCTCGGCGAACATATCTCGATCAGATCAACATTGTTTTGAAGAAAGGCCAGGTCAAAAGTACCAACAAACGACAAGCATGTATAAGAGCACTGATGAAAGTAGAGGAAGCAAAAGATGTGTGTAAGAACCATAGCAAGTGGAAGGAAGTGATGAGAAAAACGTTATATATCTTTTTTAATATTACATTATTTTTCATGACGATGTTTAATGTTTAGAAATGAATTACTATCAAAGGAACCGGAACTGGTCAGAGTGGGATAAAACGTCAATAAAACACGACGGTTACCGAGTGACACTGCTTGAGGATAAACAAGTTCATGGAATATGTACTAATGTAGAAGTAAAGGTATGGTTGTGTGCTAACCAATTCGGTTTTAATCAGCACTCAATACCCGCTTCTTTGGGAATAAAGTCTGTAGTAAATTAACTTTGAATTTAACAGGATTATCAACAGAATTCCAAAAAAGGCTCATTTTACCTACATTCACTGCATGCACTATAAGAATATGTTTCTAACAGAGAGTACAAGTATAGTTCAACTTTATGTTTATATTGTAACTGACAATTTTAAATTTTTGTAATTCCATTCTTACAATTAAAATTTGTTTCTTTTTTAACTATATCTAATATTTATTTTGTGATTATTAATGTTTTTTACTTTTAAAGCATTTTTTAATTAAAATGTACCTACATAAAAGTTATTGTGGATCTAAAACACATTACTTTAAAGCCTATTAGAATTGCCCTACCAAGGACAACAAGGGTAGAGGAAAATGATCAATGATTGTTTAACCTGTGTCTGTTTCAATTCTCGTAGTTCTTCAGTGTAAACGCCATCAATACATGTAATAAAGCAAAATATCACAGAGTTAATAATATGTATATATACTGCCTTATGATTATCAAATTAGTATTCATTAAAAACCTTTAAATATCATTAAAAATATTGTTAATTGGAATAATTTGTTAAAATGTTCATGTTCAAATTACCCTTTTTGGCATGCAAATGTAATAAGGAAATTAGTAAAACATTTATTACATTTTTAATTGTTACATTGGATGTGTTGTTAATTGGTAAAATATATGTTAGGCAAATTTTAGAGCACTATTCTTGAAAATTCCAGGAAATTTAAATTTGACTAAGTGAAATACATTTCTACTCTTCCTTCTTTTTTACTGTAAAATAACATGTTTCTAAGAAATTATTGAGAATGCCAAGAATAATACTGCTAGAATACAGGAAGTAAAATAAATTTTAGAATATGTAAAACCTGATTCTAAAAATTTAGTAACAAAAATAATAAATGTTTAAAAAAATAACTATATTTATATTACTTACCATATGGTTCACAAAATGAATTATGTCTCATGAAAAAATAAATTGCAGCTACAAGGCATATCATATTTGTTATTAAAAATCTCTTCTTCCATTTGAAACTGATTCTAAATTGTTTTTTAAACCGTCTTTGTAAAATACAACTTAATACCATATATATTTCTGATCCAACAATAAACATAATGAATGCCTTTTTATGTACAGCTATAATAAATTATAAAATGTAAACAAAATAATAGTTTTACCCATAAACATATACAATTATGATTCTTATTTAAATTAGCTAAAATCACAGCTACCAAATAATTTGATTTTTTTGATTATATTTAACAATAGACCTAAAAGTTATGTTTAATTAATAAAAATATTTTCTAGATTTAATAAATGACCAATAAAGGTTTTTACAAGCAATTAACACAAACTGTTATACTTGTGTTAACAATATGAAAATAAGACGTGTTTTAAATTTAGCTTTTAAACTAAGACATAAAATAAAAACAAAAACTACAATATAAATTAAATAGAAATGTTAACAGTACATACCATAATTCTGAGAGGAGACAAAGAAAGAGAGAAGTATTAGAGAAACATTTTCCACAATATTTAAGAAAAATGCTACTTGTGCAATCCAGAAGTCCTGTGAATGTAGTACACTGTAATGTAGATGTAAGTATTGGAATGCAACATAAAATCTAGGAATTGCTTGCAAGGTGATTGCACTTTGCCATATCTCTCTTTGAGGGGAAAAACTCCCTATAGCGGCTGATATTGAAGGAAGCATATTGTAAACATCACAATGTGTATATGTTGCGCTTTCAAAATTAAACAGGACGGAGTAAAATATGCAAAAAATCAATGCTAATAATGGAAAAGACACTACTATGAAACTGAATTTTTCAAATGGTATTCGTAAATATGATGAATACTCGTATTCACTGTATAATAAACCATAATGTGCTTCTTTTGACATATTCTTCTAAAAAGAAAACAGATTAAATTTTAATCTACAAATTCATACTTTAATTTTAAATAAGATATGTTTTCATTAGTTGAATGTTTTGATTGAAATTGTCAACTTAGACAACTGTCAAACATCTGTATTCGTGGCTAGCTGTCGAAATTTTCATGCCCTTTTACGAAAATTCTCGAACTATCATAAGCGTACGCAAAATTGATTATTAAAGGAAATCTGTTTAAAAGCAATACTAACGGTAGAACAACGTTCTTATACCTAAGTTGAGTTAAAGTCATTCAATGCAAGAATAAACCAAAAAATATAGCTTATGGCTCTGGAGTATAAAAAATAATGAGCCATGTAACTAACAAATCCATATACCTAATTAATTATATGATACGTTATTATCTTATTTGTCTTCAACTAGAAGATAACAACCAGACGTTCCCGAATGACAAAGATATGGCAAACTACGGCAATAAATACTTCACTAATATAGCAAATACATTTATAATGTAATTTGGCATTATTTACACTCCTTTAATTTATATAAATAAGAATCAAAAGGGTCTCTCTAAACGTATGCAACACCTAACACTTTCTAACTGGAATGGTTTTGTTTAAAGTAACTGTTGAACAATAAACTCTAAAATGTGTTTGGTAAATTTTTTTAGGTTCAATGCATTATTATTTTAGTCTATTTTTTTTGCCAAGAACGAAATATCTTTCAGACACCAATAATCGATATAAGATTTTATCACTTTCCTTTCTTGTTTGCCCGATAATGCTTTTACATAAAAAATTCTGTTGTACACAGGTTTTGACGTTAAGCGGCCCAAAGATGCTTAATATTATCATCAATAAATAGCACAATAATTAGATGTTGAACAATATATTAACCGTCTTAAGATCAAACAAAAGGAGTTTGTTTTTTGTACAATATAGTAAAATTGCTTTGTCAGTGGGTAATATTGGTTCAGTTCAGCGATCTCTTCATCATGCGCTACTTTTTCTCTTTTTTGCTATAACTTATAATGTAATGGCTACACAACTGGTTTTCTTTATATTTCACATGTTGACTGCAGTCCTGAACTAAACTTAGCGGGCAATAATATTGCATCGTGTGGATCAGCTCAGCAATGCATTGTGCAATGTTGTTGAGCAGTAGATATTGATAAAAATATTGCACGTTTTAAAAGCATTTAGATATGATTTGTGGCATTTACTTTATATAGCTGAAAAAATGGACGCTTAGACTCAAAAAAATGCTTATCGATACAGAGAATTAATACTTTTAAAATAAAAAATATGCAAATGTTGCGATGCCGAAACACTTTAATAAACCCTACTCAGTGCTGTAGTTTAGTTTATACAGTGTGAAACAGGCAAATGCAATAAATTAATTACTTCAATCATTGTGCGTATTTATAAAAAAAATCCCGAAACACGTTAATTTTAGATTATGAAATGATATAATGTATCGAAAAAATTTCATCCTTTCATTGAACTCCCTTCTAGTGACAGTTATAAGCCCCAAATTTTTAAATTGGGAGTAGTGGCTTGTGATACATCATTTAAAAAATGTTGTTTTCAAATTTCTTACAAAAATTAACTTGAAAAAATAAAATCATCTGATTGACGATATTCGCTACACATTAAAAACTACTATTAATACCGTTTGTTGATAATGAAAGAGTAAGCAAAAACCATTTAGGGTTCTTTTTGGACCGTATTAATAAAAAATAAAATAAAAATCAATATGGCAATATTAGGTTTTTTACAACGCCTTGGCAAATTGTGTGATTATAACTACATAACTTTGTTCTCGAGCAAGATGGAGCACCTTCACATTAACCCATCAATATCCGGCAGTACATCGATCTAATATGTCCAAATCGGTGGAAATAAGGGAGGCAAGTAATAATAGAATGGCCAGCAAGATCGCCTGATCTTACTCTATTAAACTTTTTCTGTTGGGGATAAGTGAAAAGTATGGTATACAAAATTAAACCACTAACTTATGCTGACTAAAAGGTTACAAAATTATATAGATATTTATGAAATTTAAACATGGTGTTACATTGTCTTTTTAGGAACAATTTGATAAGTTTGTTTAAGCATCTTGCTAATAATTTTACGAAGAAAATATTTATTTTAATAACTGTGTCATAGATTTTGCAAAGGTTATAGCGTTATAAAAGGTACATTTTGCAACATCGCTTATTGAAACTAATTCATGAATTATCTGACCAATGTAAACAATGAATTTGTAGGTTAATACGAGTACAATTTGACAGAATAGTAAAGGTTTAAAAAAAATTAATTATAATATTAAGTATGATTTAAAAGCGAGTTTGAGGATAAAAAACAAAATTTATTTAAATAATATATACAACTATAATGACGTTTAATTTATATTTAACTAATACAATATAACATTAGACGTTAACTATAAGTAAAAAATTCTGCCAACATTCAAATACTTGCGCTGTTGTCACATCTACAACGTTATGTACAAGTTTGTAACCCTCTTATGGTCTAGTTACAGCTTAAAGTACCCCCTTTACCCTCTAACCACCAAAAGTACCATTGAACATCCTTCAAAGACATTCGAGGAAGGCATCTCTTACATTAAGAATCATGGTATTTTTTTTACATTATCAAGAACTAAACGGTATTAAGTTTTTTAGTGTTGTATCAAAATTCGATTGAATGATTTTACTTTTTTGAATGTTAGTTCTTGCAATAAATTTGAAAACAAAAACATTTTTGAATAGAGATTACTTTCCATTTAAAAATTTGGGGGTAACTGTCATTTGAAGAGGCTTGTAGGAATGAAATCCTATAATCTGAAATTAATGTGAATGAATTTATTTTATTTGGCTCTTCCACACTGTTAAGCGTGTGGATAACGGACGCACGTACTTTGTAGTTATAAATCATAGAATACACACAAAATTATCTATATATAAAGAAAACACACATTTTGTAATAAACTTTAATAAAATTGATACATAGTGAATAATGTTTCTAAAGGCATAAGACTTTATAATCAAATAAATAAAAGGCACAATCTATACAAACTTTATAAATAAAACTCTTATCCCTGTCCAGTAAATACAAAAATAAAGTATCACAATCCAATCACTTTCTTTATTACAATTCCTTCAAAAATGTCTGTGAAACATATTCTAATCTTGCATTACAATTGATTAATAGAAGCCAGTCCCCAGAAAATTTTAAAGAATAAGAACGAAACGATCATGTTTCCATAAAAAATTAAAATGAGCAGTTAAAATGTTTATAATTGTGTCCCATAGATTTTTTTGGAGAACCATCATATCAATTTTCTGTTATTCTCATCAGTAAATATTTGAATTTAAGGTTATTTATGAATCAATTTAATCGCACAATCGTATTTGTTTACTTTATTTCCGATTTGCAACTTAATATTTTTATATGACATTAAAATCAATGCTTTAATGTAGTTTTAAATTATGTATATAAAGTGACATTGTATGTTTTAAATGAAACAAGATATAGCCAGTTTAAAATAAAAAATAAAGTGGCCGTATTCAAGTGTAATTTGGACTCACTGCATCAGGTTAGAGATGCACGTCTTTTTGAAAACGGTTATTAAAAATTAAAACATGCTTCAGTCAAATTGGTTTTCGTCATGCAATAATTAAACACAAAAAACCTTGAAATATCAAAATATGAAAGTGCCGTTAGTAAGAAATGTACTCTGCAACTTATTAACTTCCTTAAAATAGAAATGGTACCTTGAAATACAGGTTACCCACATTTTTCTAGCTTTAATATTTTTCTTTGCACGTCCAAAAGTGAACATATTTAAACCGGAAATACTTTTACGAAGAAAATTGCATTGCTTTTGATATTTTTTTATTTTTAACAATACAATTGTATATATCTATGCGTTAAATACTGACGAAACTAGAAATATAGTAAAACTAGGCGTATATTGAAACACAAATGAAGCGTGTGAAGCAGCACAACACGGCGCGTTTTTTTAAGCCATCTATATACTCACTTTGCGAACGAATATGGCCGAATAAGGAACGCATGCATTTACTTAGTGTGGACGTAAATAATTTCGTCGATAATCGCATGCTTTCGGCTGCGGACAGGTTCGCTCGCTTGACGGTACTTTAAATCGTTGCACGAAGTCCAAGAGTATGTATCATCCCACGCATACGTTCGCTAAATGTGGACGTTAGAGCAAAATTGAACAAAATTGTCCGATATTCTACCGTTTGTGTGTGATTATGTTTGTTCGTTCGTATTCAGCCGGTTCTACACGAAGCTACCAATGCTCCCTCCAACTTTGGATCGAACGTTCGAGTCAAGTGAGTTCGACAGTTGGAGGGGCTAATTTCCTGCTACAAGGTGACTCGAATGTTTGATGATTCAAACATTCGACCCAACGTTGTGGCGAGCGTTCTAGCATCGCGTTGAGTCGAACCCTCGAACGTTTACATCCTTTTGACTCGAGGTAAAAACATCGGTTGGAACATGCTCCAATGTTCGACATTAGACGTTTGAAGCTTCGATCAACGGCTACACGATGCGTCGAACTTAGCAACATTGGAATGTATTCGTAGCAATGTGTAGCTTTCGCTAAGTGAAACAGCGCAAATTGGTACACGACGCGTCACAGCGTAGCCTGCACTGTTTCACCCATTTTCGCCAGCTACAAAGAGCGCTCTGTGCTTTGCTGCTTCACTTACCTCATAAGTGTCTTAATATGTGCCTTGCCGTAAATTCAGATATTGCCCAACCAATATGCTTAATTTTTAGCGTTTTCTGTCCGACTAAAAATAGTAACCAATTCTACCAATGCTATCAATGAAAAGAAAGTTTTTCATTGTAACCATTTAAAATAATTTAAATTGCGGTAAGGAACTAATTTTAATCCATTATGCGTTTTGAATATTTTATGGTGATTAGTAAATATTTCTATTTTTAATTTTGAGAATGAATACAAATCGTTAAGATATTTTTTAAATTATAAAGTAATTTTAATGAATTTTTAGAAATGCAACACAAATAACTAAAACAAAATGACAATTCTACACTCTGAGGACGGGCTTACCTGTTCGAAACACCATTTCAACCTTGTCATACAATTGGTCAATAACGAGTTATAAACATGCAACATTACAATAAAATATTTTATAAAATTTCATACACAACATAACTGAATTATATGTTAATATATATTATAAAATTTTAAATATTTACTACATAAGGCGTATTTTTGTTATAAAATATAAATATATATCTTACTTACATTCTATGTAATATTTGGTCGCTTCATCTAAGGCCTATTCTCATTAGCAAAAATAAAACTTTTCTCAATATTTATACATTTTGTGTTATCTCATAATTGATAGTCAGAAACCAGCCTTAAATTAATAAGAGATATACTGTGTAAATTTTAATTTAATCCACAAAATTTCGCTACGTAGTGAAGCAATGACTTTTAAAAAAAGTTATTAAACTCGTTTGACATTGCATATATTTTAAGATATTTTATCACACATTTTCTGGTACAAATATATTTTTAAAAAACATAAAATTAACACACAAAATTTACACATATATCAAAACCACATCTTTGTCCTACAGATAACTATATATTTTCAAAATATGTACCCATCATCAATTAACAAATTTTTTTATTTCATTATAAACATATATGTAATGTTTAAGCGTAGTGATTCACGTATGGTGAAATGTGATGAAATATTGATCCGGGATTGCATCCGTTCGTTGATTAGAATCCGATTGGATTTTTGCAGACGTTTCGCTAAGGTCTCACTTGGCAATTTCAATGCGTAGTCTTCACTGGTTGGCTAAGCGAAGACTACGCATTAAAAATGCCAAGTGAGACCTTGGCGAAACGTCTGCAACAATCCAATCGGATTCTAATCAACGAACGGATGCAATCCCGGATCGATATTTCATCAAATATATGTAAGTATCTAGAACGACTAGAGAAATAAGTTGATAGTGTTAACAAATGTAACTGAGTGCTACAATATATAAAAACTGTTTATTAATAAAAACCAAGTAGTGAAAATAAATGAACCGACACAAAACTACACCTTAAATGTACCAATAGAGAAAAGAAATGCCAAATTGAAAATAACAGATATATTTACTAAACGTCAGTGAAACCTTGACCTTGAATAAAACAAAACTAAAATAAACGCTTGAAAAATTAAACACTAGCAAAAAAATGAAGAAGGCAAAAAATTTGTATAGATTTAAGGTTGTCGCTCATTTGCCCGTCAAAACACGAATGGGATTAATGCAATGCAAATAAATTTACAACCTTGTTGTTTATATGTTAGGAAATTTATGATTTAAGAGACAATGCTAATCATATACAACAGTAGAACAACATAAGGGTGGAAGTTGCGGGAGAACTAAACAGGTACGGTAAGTGTGTATTATTTATAAATAATCTTCTTCTAGGTGCCATGACCGTTTAACGATCGTTGGCGATCATTCTGGCTAGCATGTTTGCAATCATTATTTTGTTTGTAGCCGCTCGGAAAAGTTGTATAGTGGTGAGACCAAACCACTGTTTGAGATTTTTGAGCCGGGGCGTCTCTTACTATTAATCTTACCCTGTATTATAGGATGTAGAATGTCATACTTTTCTGGGGGTCTCATGATATGTCCGAAATATTAAAGGTTTCGTTGTTTTACAATATTATAAATAATTTATTACATAAAAGTTGGAATATAATCCATAAAATTTCATACATGCCATTACTGGACCTAAACCAGCAAATTTTTTCGTTCTTTTAAAATTTATTTTAAATCGGGATCTGAAAGCGTGAATATTTCTGAATATGATTCGCCAGACTCAAAGTCTCACATTTTACATTAATCAACAAATTAAATAATTCCACAATAACTGTTAAATAAAATAAGCAAAACTGAACCATAGAACTAAACACAAATCACAAAACACTTCTAATAAACGGGTTATGAACTAATTTTGCCTATAATCACGTCACCATCACATACAACAGACCGTTTGTGAACTGCGCAAGCTTCTAACAATCGACGGGCAAAAAATTCGCTAACTGTTTCGACAGTTACCAAGATCAATGTCAGCAAAAAGTGTGAAAACAGTCAGTAACTCTTATTGGAACGCTTCTGCTACAATCCTGACTATCTTGGACTGTTTCTGACGGCCGTGGGAACAAACCTTATATACATATAAAACAAAAAGAGAAAAAAAAATGAGCCGTCTCAAGACACCTGGCAGATGTGAAACATGGAAACTATATTGTATACAATATATGGTATACAAAAAAAACTAACTACTACTACTGAATATATATACGCTTAATTTCCTTCATACTCTTTTTTGATATTTTAAATGTATACAGTATCGTAAATTTATGACTATCAATTTCAAACGACAACCAGTAATTTTATTCACATTTTGTTTACAAGGGTATTTTGGGTCGGACGGAACACTGACGGTTGCCACGCCAACAGCCACTTTAACTTTCACCTGCGGCATTAAATGTTTCATATCAAAAGAGATAAATCATACGAGTAAAAAGCTCCAACATATTATGGAAAAGGCCTCTGAAAGTCTCAAACAAAGAAATAATATTTCAATATTTACAACAATAGACCAAGGCAAATAATGAGTTTTTTAACATATGCAATAATAACTTTGACTTCATTCAGTGCTTCACTATGCAGAGAAAATTTTGTTTATACTTCTTCGATTTTTCAAGAGAATAGATTAGGTCTTAAATTATGAATTGTTGTATTTTTTAAAGAGAATAAGGATTTATATTGTAAGCTTAAAGATTTGAGGAGTTAAAATGTGAAAGTTTTATAGAAAATGCTTTAAAATTCCAGACTATAGGCAAATATAATCAACAATCCATAATTTTTAAAATAATTAACAATATAAAAATAAATAAAAACATACTTACAGAATGTCTAATTTGGGTTCATTAGTTATTTTTAGTAAAATTTTAAAAATGTAATATCATCATCATACTTGTATAATTTAGTCTTTTTCCAAAATCATGATATGTATATTTAGTAGGGGTGTATTTTTTAAGAACATGTTGTAATACTTAGTTATCGGTTATTTTTTAAAATAAACCTGATTTAAAATAAAGTAGTCATTTTTTTATGTTTTTAAACTTATTACAGATAATAAGGGCTGTTATTTATCACAATTTAACGAAACTTAATCAGCTATTCAATAATTAATTTTTTATGATGTAGATACCATGTTAATAGTTTTTTTCAAACCGTGATAATGACAACGAAATTTACATACATCAACTAAAACTTACGACAGAATGTACAAAAACGATTTACAGATGAATTTTTATTGATAAGGACAGCTTCGGTGAAATCAGTCGGAGTCGGAAGAAATGTCAAAAACACACGACGGTTGCCAAATAACTCTGCTTGAAGGTAAACAAAGAGGTACGTGCGATATCTAAAGCGGGAATATGTAATCATGTAGAAGGGGTTATTAGATGTGGTTTAGTTTTATTTTTAGTTGTTAGTAGTTGTATGAGTGCATGGTGTTTTTTGTTACTAATATATTTTTTTATTTAAAATGGGTAGACCGCAAAATAAGAAGAACCACTCTGCAGAAACTAAAAACGTAATTGCTGATGCAATTAAATTTGTGAAAAATGAGGTAAATCACGGCTTGCAAGTTCCAATTGAAAACTAAAGGGTATTGGTTGCGACAGAAATATCGAGAAATTTGTTTTACAGAGTCCACAATGAGGCTGAAAGAGTAGACAGGTAAGCAACCTGGTATTTCATCTCCAAAAACATCTAACGGAAGGCGTTGCTCCAGAAGTTTCATTTCAGAAGGACAGGGACAAAGAATTAAAGAAATCGTTAATAACTTTCATACATTACAGAGGCAAAGGTTGACTTTAAAAGCAGTTTTACAAGAAGTACACGGTGCACAAATAGGTTTTGAAGGTGGGAAGTCAACTTATAGAAAAGTAATATTTAAATTAGGTTTTCGGTGGCAAAAAACACCCAAAAAAGAGATGTATTAATGGACAGTTATGATGTAAAATTAAAGCGTAGGCAGTAACGACATAAAATGTTAATAATTATTTTTAATTCTTTATTCTGTCACTGGCGAAAAGACAAACCCCTAATGATCTTGAAAGTATCAATTTATATGTATTTTTAATTAACTTTTAATTTTAATACATTTTGAAATTAAAATAAAAGACAATATATCATTCATACTAAAAAAAACCAATGAAATTCCCGCACAAATGGTATGAGACAATCTGCATTGCGTTCATATAAGATCGGTTTAACCAATTTGAATATAATAAAATTAACAAAAATATGACTATTTTACTATCTTTACTTATAGTAACTAGTGTGTGATTTGGTTCTTATGAATAGAAGGTTAACATAACAAAAAAAACAACATAAATATACAAAACAAATCTTCTAAGAGCTAATATAAATAATTAATAAACAAATTTAAGCACGAGATATTTTCTTATTATTAAACATTAACAAAAATGAAAAATTACTGTGAGATATATAACAAAAAATAAAAACAAATAAAAATAACAATATTTTTCCACTTTAATCATCATTTTCGGTAATGATTAACAAAAAATTATTAAAAAAATAATTACAAATCTTTAATTTTATTGCTCGTACTTGGATTTAAAATATTTAGGTAACGTTTACGCTTTGTATATTATTTTTAATAAAAAATTTAACAAAAATAACGGCAAAATATTATTTGTAGTTATTCGCGCCACAACGTTTATTTTAGCCTAATTGTTAAAATCAAACTTTGTAGCGCTAGTATCTCCATCTGATAGGAGATATTAATGACTCCGACCGGCATTGATTAGCAATCTAATCACCGTTAAGACAGTACGTCTCACATTCAAGACTCTCGTCTTCCAAACTGTTCCCAGCTGTGTTTTTATTATTAGCCAGCGTTATTATTTAACGTTTACAAACTTCTAGTGTTTACGAAAAATAGTGAATTCTCAGGGGAAGATATTTCAGCCAAATTTGTACTAAGTTGTACAAGTACCTGCATGATTTCAAACTTGAACGTCAAATCAATCGACTGAAGAGAACTAAAGCAAAAAATCCTTCAAACTGTTTCTCAGAAATGATGATTCTTCACCCTACATTAATTTGAACAATCTTACAATTTGTTCAAATTATTTAACGCCCTTAATTTATCAGCCCTCAGCGTTAACAGTAGTCAAAGCTGAAAATGACATATTAACGGTATAAACATGATAATTTTTTTGACCAAATTGCATACAAAATTTTATTTGCTGGCATCTATAGATATATTTATGTAAAAATTATAGTTTTGTAATGACAGGTGCAATAAATTATCATAAAATTATTGGGTGAGCAACGTATCACTATTTCTTTGCAACAGCAAATTAGGTATTTACTGACTTGCATACCAATACAATTTAATACAACAGTTTTTTTTAGAAATTTGGGTTATTTGACCCAAAAAATGATCTTTACTTTTCCTTATAAATAAAGCAAAGATATTTTTCTTTAAAAATAAAGTAAATCATTTAAAAACTAAATTAAAATTAGATCTAACTGAACTGCAGTAAATTCCATGTGAGATACATATTCCATATTATCTATTTGGTGAGTTAACGGTTTGTGTGCCAGTCCAGTTTTCTCAGCTTACATTGGACAAGGTTGAGCTTCTCCGTGAACCAACGCTTCAGATACTTCAGAGAATAATTGGAATTGTATTAATTATTCATTTTCCAACTTCGTTTTTTGTAACTATAAAGTATTTGTCCAGTAAGTAAAAAAAATAAACTGTTTTCAAATTGAATTGTTCATTGAAACCAATTTAGAAGCATTTTAATAACTATCGAGAACACATTACATGTTACTAGAGCTAATGCTGTTTTAAGTATCATTAACATATGTAATTTTGAAATAAAACTGAATTATCAAAAATAATATACATAGCGATTTATTTATACAAAAGCTCAGAAAGGTCATACTAAATTCGAAATTTGAATATGTCGAATACAAAGTGAACTTATAAATTTTATGGAGTAAATTTATGACAATACAAACGAAACGTTTCAACGTTTCGTTTGTAAATTTCTAACCAAAATGTAAATAACGAAATCAATAACTTGAGGCACATTTATGAATTAAATCAACTACCCAATATAAATTATGTTTAATACTATTTTACTCTGAGATTTTTTCGTTAATTTTTTCAGTATTAGCTGCTACTGCAGCGAGTGTTTCTAAACCGATAAGATCGTTACTTACATTAGAATCGGATTTGTTACCTAAATGAGTGATGCTTTGTTTGTTTTTCCGTTTTTTGGACCCAACAAGTTGCGTGTCTTTATTCGTCTTCTGTTGTTTTCTACGGTGTTCTCCCTGCAAGCCCACATCACGCGTTAATTTAAAAAAATTTACGTACAACACAAAAATATATTTTTTTAGGTACTTAATTTCTATTAAAACCATTGACTATTAATACTATATTCATTCAATTCTCTTATAACTAAGCAAATAATGATTCAGTGCAATTATAAAAAATATTATAAATAAAAAAAATTGGTTGTCTGTAAAGTCGGTTTACGGACGATAATTTTACGTGATAACGTCATAAGAAAACATTGATGAAAAATTGCAATTACTTTTATGAACTGAATTATTATCACTGATTATCATTATTTTGTATAATCAAAGAAGGAAGGAGTTAATTGAAAATTACAACGATATATTAACATTTATTTGCACTCGTTAATTCAAATATTTTCTGTCTCTCTTCTACTCGGACGCATCGGCCGATGGGGTGGAAAAGAGATAGATACATCACAAGCCGAACGCTTAAGCCGATTGAGCCTCTCTATCGCTTGCTTCGCGCTCTCGTTTGCACGCTCGGCTCAGGCGAAACGTGACAATGAGTCATGCTTTTTCGGGCATGCAGCCGGCGTTCATTGATTTATAAGACGTTATCACGTCAAAAGCGTTTGGTACGCTTCTCATACTCTTATTTTTCTACTAACGGACCCGATGGGCAGACGTTATCCAGCTACAGATCTCGCTAGCAAAATATATTGAATTAAAATATTTTATTCAGTATAATTAAAAAATTTCAAAATTTTTAACATAATTAGAAAAGGAAAAACAAAATTAAGAAAAGTGAATCTCTTAAATCTAAATCAATGCTGCGGAGATGAATGGTCTGACAAGAATAGACAGAGTGACTCTGATGGATAAAGAAAGGAACGCTGTGGTATGAAAGATGTGGTAACAAAGATAGATAAAAGAATCCTTAGATGGTTTGAGCACGTAGAGAGGATAGATGGAAAAAGATTGACGAAACAGATTTATAAGGCGAGTGTGAACGGGCAAGTCGGTAAAAGTCGACATAGGCGAAGGTATCTCGATCAGAACGAAATTGTTTTAAATAAACGCCAGGTCAAGAGTACAAGCAACTGACGAGCCTGTATGAAAGCGCTGATAAAAGTAGAAGAAGCGAAAAACGTATTTTAAAAACGTAGCAGGTGGAAAGAAGTGGTATCGGCCTACCCCTACGGGAAAAAGGCGTGACCATATGTATGTATGTTAAATCTAAATAATGAATGTTGTTGATCCCTGAAATCTAACCTAGGTAATAATAAATGTTAAAATGAATTTGTGTTAATGCTAATGTACGATATTTTTGATTATTCCTTCTTCTGTTGTACAAATGTATAGGTCTGACGGTTTGCCCAGCCGTGAACACGCAACGTTGTCCTTATAAAAAACATGGATTTTCCGGATTTAGTCCACAAATTATTAAATTAAAAAATATTGAGAGGTGCTGAAAGGTTGACAATTCAAAGTTATGTTTTTCAATGTGAGAATTTCAGAAAAAAATTTAAAAACAATTTGGTCGGAAAATTAAAAGGAAGAAAATCTGGAACTCGACAACAGAGCCACCTACCAGGTTCAAATATAGCTAAGAACCATCTAGGTGACTCCATAAGTACAAAAACAAGAATTATTCGTCAGTCAGAAACTAATGGCGTCAGAAGCGAAACTTTTCATGGTATGAAAAAACTGTCAATGAGTGTACAAGAATTAACGAATCACAGATTTAAATATCTTTATCTTCAATGTCAATTTTATTTGGCAAAATATTTTTTTTTCGGAAAATCTCTAACCTCCCCGTAATATTGAAAAATAACTAACATAATCTGCTATAAACAAAATATTTCCTTGTGCAATCTCGAACCTCCTCCGTATTATTAAAAAATTTGCCTTAAGGAAAATCTCTACCATTCCCCGTAATATTTAAAGATAAGTAACATGATCTGCCATAAATAAAAAAAGGAGGTTTTGAGATTGGACAGTCAACTTAGGTGCTCTTTGATTTAGGTTTTCTGTGGCAAAAAATGCACGATAATCGAGATATGTTACTGGAAAGTTATGATGGAAAATAAACCGTATAGAATTTTTAAATAGAATAAAACAATATCTTGAAGAAATTAGATATTATTTATTATACAGTTCTCATTCTCATTCACGTATGGATGGATAAACAGACAAACCTAACTCTAGTGGTTTTACACAATATCCTGAAAATGTAAACCAATAGTTTTTTAATTGTTAAATAAAATTAAATTAAATAAAATTAAATAAAACTTTTTTTTATTAACTTTCAATTCCAATACATTTTCTAAAGGATAAATATTCGATAACCGTTACAAAATAATTAGGATACGCCATTGGTAACTAATTCGGTAAAAATCAGCACTAGAAGTCCGATTTTCTAGAAGATAGAGTGGGGTCGCTGAGAGTGTGTCTTTCATTAGTAATTTATCTCCCCATTTTCACTGCAACCTTAACAAACCTTTTGTGCATAACCTCGCCTATTTAAGATTACTTTGGCAATTTATTCTTTATTATTTTAATTCATAAAAATGTTAATAAATCTTTATACTTTTTTAAATTTGATTTCTTTATAAAAACACAAATACGCTAAACATACAGGGTGTAAGTAAAATAGTGCGACAAACTTCAGGGGGTGATTCTGCATGAAAAATTAATGACAGTTTGCTATACAAACGTATGTCCGAAATTGCTTCGTTTTCAGAAATACGGGGTGTTAAAGTTTTTCTTAAAAACTGACGATTTCTTTATTGCTCTGAGATACATACATATAGACACGATTTTTTCCCGTAGGGGTAGGCAGAGACCACTTCCTTCCACTTGCTACGGTTCTTACACACATCTTTTGCTTCCTCTACTTTCATCAGTGCTCTCATACATGCTCGTCGGTTGTTGGTACTCTTGACCCGACCTTTCTTCAAAACAATGTTGATCTGATCGAGATATGTTCGCCTAGGTCGACCTCTACCAACTTGTCCATTCACACTCGCCTTATAAATTTGTTTCGTCAATCTTCCTTCATCCATCCTTTCTACGTGTCCAAACCATCTAAGCATTTCTTTATCTATCTTTGTAATCAAATCTTCTTTTACACCACAGCGTATTTATCTCACTATTCTTTACTTTATCCAACCAAAAAATAAAAAAAATAAAACATCTTAACGCGTATTCTTCATTTCTTTAATACCTTATCAAGATCTATCTAATATAATAACATTAAACCAGAACAATAACAGAAAATAACACTAATAAAATTTTAAATAGGCGCAAAGCTACAACAAATGTACAAAATGACCTTCCTCAGACGTGACACAAGATTCAAATCTTAAACTCATTGATTGTTGTACTCGCACAAATATTCATGGTGTATTTCTTATTGTATGACAGCCGGCTATAATTCAGGTCTTCATTATTTTCGACGGGAATGGAATAAACTAATGACTTAAAAAAACTTTAAATGCAAGAATCTAGAGGATTTAAATCCGGCGATCGAGCAGGCCAATGTTCCTTACCTCCCCTACATATCCAACGATTTGGATATACTGTTAACATTAATGTTATACCAAACTAAAAGCTTAAAAAATGAAGAAACGCTAATTTGACATTTCGGTAAAATATTCCTATTTAATAGAATGTTGACAGTAGCCTGCTAGTGTCGCTACCAAGATAATTTCTTTAAAAAAATTGAGATCATTACCCGTATGCGCGCCAATGATAAACATAAAATTCTTAATTGCACTTTAAAAAAATGCGCAATAACTACCTCTTAAAACCCACCAAATTTTATTTGCATATCTCGACCGGTTTCAAAGCAATAAATCGTTAGTTTTTAAGAAAAACTTTAACACCCCGTATCTCTGAAACGAAGTATTCGCGGACATACGTTTATATATCAAACTGTCATTATTTTTTCATGCAGAATCACCCCCTGAAGTTTGTCGCACTTATTTACTAACACCTTGTATATGTTAACAAAAAAGAAAATCTTGAGACATTTTAAGTTCAATAGAAGCATTATAATAAAAAAAACAAATGAACCATCAGATTGTTACTTACCTCAGATTTACTGCGAGCTTTCCTCTTTTTGCTATCACGTTTTCTTTGCAAAAATTCGTCGTAGTTCAGACTTGGAAGATTTGATATCCTTAAATCTAAGTTAAAATTAGGAGCAGAACTCTTCCCTCCGTTTTCCGAGGTCTCAGATATGCTACGTACTCTTTTGATTTCTGGTTCTGTGTCAGTCACGACTACGTTATCGAAATCAATTTTAATATTTGTACGTTCTGCCAGACGCTTTATAGTATTTCCTAAATCTAATTTTGGTGTTTCTGATTTTTCCAAAATACTCCCCTCGTCCATTTTAAAATCCAAGCGAGTTTGTTTCTGATGGATGAGTTTCGTGTCTCTCTTGTTTCCCAGAAGTTTGCCTTCGACCATAAAGATTTCGTAACGTTTGCCTTTACACATTCTTTCCGATTTTCTGGTTTCCTTTAAATCGTTCCTGTCGGGGGAGTTGTCGTGATGTTTTGAGTAGATTTCAACAGCCTATAACATTTATTAGGTAAATAGATTGCAATTGAATTTTTGGTAAAAAGCAAACGGAATTCACTGTGTGACATTTGCTTTCTAAAACATTTCCTAACTGTTCAGATAATAATACAAATAATTATTTAAATTAAAAGGCATATAATTGTGCATAGAGAACAAATCCAGTAGTACTATAATTTAAAGATGTAATCTAAAAAAATCAATAAATTTACGTTAAAACATCTAGGTCATTTAAAGCATGATTTCCTGGAGTCTTGTTCTGCTAGTAAAGGAATGTGGTAATTTATTTCTCAAAAATTAGTGCATTTAGTATAAACCAGTAAAAACAAGGACTCGTATGTTGCTAATAAGTTCTGGCATTCTTAATCGGAGACAGGATTTATAGGGTGGGCCATAAGCTTTGTTTTGCTTAGCCTAGTTGTAGTCAGTTGTGAATTTGACTAATGTGTAGTCAGTTGACACAAGCAGTCTAGGGTTATCTTGTTTATTGTTATCTGAGAACAATTAAATTTAAGATTTAAAGAGAGTAGGTCGAAAAATAAAAACGTCCAAAAGAGTCCGAAATAGCAATAACAAGCCTACGAAGGATTTAGAAAAATCTGCTATTGAGACCGAATAGAACTACTTTACTTTAAGGCCTAAATGAAGATGATACAGACAGGCGTTTGGAATTATACGAATTGTACACAATCACACAAGAAGCCGATCCCAACTTTAAAGAAAATGTACCATTTTCAGATCAATTTGATATTTTTTATGATAAATGGAATGATGTCACACTTGCAGAAAAAGTTGGCAGAAGAATTGAGATAAAGCACAGAGGAGAAGTAAGTAAACTTGAGCATACCGCACTAGGAGGTAACAATTCACGTGGAGTAATTAAAGAGATTATAACTTTTTACAGCTGCGAGTGAAAGGCCTAATAGATAGCGTCTATTTCTTCACATTTATGCACAATCTTTAACTAGATTAGAAATGTATCACTGAAATAGGAACTTGGCCGAAGGCGATACATCGTCTGCAACATAATAAGTGGACAACACTATATCTTAAAAAAAATAGCCAATAGAAAAAGAGTGTGTTCAAATTTAGATTCAGCACACCGAAAGAATCATAACAGGAGTTATTTCGCCGGCACCAGATCAAAAAAAAAATTATTGGCCAGTGGAATAATTGTACTTTAAGCACTGTTAATGTAAAGTAAATGAAGTGATTTGCACAATAATTTGTTCAAGCACAAAAATCTCATTGTCAGTGTCATAAGCGAAGGAGAGACAATTAAATGACTAACCTAAGAAATAAGAAGATGCACAGAACATAGTAGCAAAACAAAATATTAGACGACTATTTTTTTTAATAAGCCATGGTATATGGTAACAGGTATATAAATTCTCTAATAATCTCAACATTGCCCACAACTATGACTGATCGTTTTGACATTTGACTTAAGTGCTCTTCACATGCAACTTTTTATAATAAATTTTGGTTAATTTTGATGGAAATGGAGTTAAGTAAAATTTCTTTACATGTTCTCTATGTGTAATTATTAAACAAGGTGCTTTACCGGCTGAAATATTTAGGTCTATAATTGCTTGACAATAGCTGTTTATTCAAAAACATTCGAAATAGTTTAACTTAGGTTTCATCTAAATATAAAAATATGTTTTTCTGCTTTCATTTTAAGATTGTCCTCTCCAAATGACTGTTGTAAATCTATACTGTTGATAAAGATTCGATCCCATTTCTGCCAAATTGATTAAAACTCGTGGGAACTTTCAGAGTGGTTTTGTTTTTAATTGCCAAATCTTTATCTGGAGTTAAAAGCATTGCTCAAAGTGGGGTACTCGGTATTATGTTGACATTTTCTTTAAACGATCTTTTTGGATTTTGTGGTTAATAATAAGCCACCATTGCGGTTTCTTCTTTTTTAACAAGTTGCTTCTACGATCCCCTTTCAACAACTCGTATCCTACAGTACTGTTAGTATATGTTCTTTTTATAGTGCGTCTCCTATCGAAGGTTTGCTATCATCACAGCTATCCGGACCTTATTGACTGCAGCTCGGAAGAGTTCAACATTGCTACAATTAAACCAGTCCCTTACGTTTTTAAGCCAGGGCACACGGCGTCTACCAATATTTCTCCTTACACTAATCTTACCCTGAGCTATTAGATAGAGAAGTGTGTATATGGGACCTCCCATTATATGACCCAGGTATTAAAGCTTTCTCTTTTTGACAATGGCTTTCTTTTTGCATCCGTTATAGGAATCCAGCATTGGTGTTCTTATCGGTATACGGGATACGCCACATTTCGCAAGCTTGTAGTTTGTTCGTGTGATTCTTCTTGAGAGTCCAAGTTTCGACTTCATATAAAAGCGCGGAGAATACGTAACAGCGCAGCAACCCATCCTTAGCCCCATCCGAATATCCCGACTAGTAAATAACTTTTTTATTTTCACAAATGTTGACCTGATCACTAATTTGGCTTTCGAGAACACCATTTAACAACTCAACAAGTTCACAGGATGATCAATGAAATTTGTAAAATACTGCAACGCAGTATTCCTTATATTTCTTGAGCTTTCGATAAGGTGTGGCACAGAGGCTTGTTATTCAAATTAAAGAAAAATCTATCAGCCAACTATTATCATTTTATTTATAACAACTAGTATTACAACCTATATGGAAGAAAGGCGGGCAGTTTTTAGATCGATTTGAAGACAAGTAGATTTTAGTTTCGAGACAACAGGCAGTGTTGCTAGTATCATTGTTAGAATTTATAGTTGCGCCATTCTTTTAAAGATGGTTTTTAAATCAGATCGATGCTTCTTGCATTCAATTTATTTGGTCAATTTTGTGATATTTGCCAGAAAATACAGAAAGAGAGAGAGAGAGAGAGGGAGAGAGAGAGAGGGAGAGAGAGAGAGGGAGAGAGAGAGAGAGAGAGAGGGAGAGAGAGGGAGAGTCTTTTCTCTGTTTTCGCGTCTTGATTGTTAAAGGTTTCCGCTCGGGATTTTATCAGGTATCAAGTAAACAATCTCTTAAAATTTCTCAAATCACAAATTACATAAAAATACAATATAATTAATTATTGGCACACACAAAGAATTAAGTAAAATTTAGATTTATTAAACAGTTTTTATGAAACTATGAAGCAATTAAAAGTTTAAAATTTATTTAAAATTTATTTAAAAATTATTTTAGTTCACTAAAAATGTACAAAAATTAAATAAAATTTATATCTTGTACTTCAATGAAAACTTCTTTTATGTGAAGGGATTTTACATGAAATTATTTATTATGTTAAAATCTTAGTGTTAATTAATTTATACTTATAATTATCTACATTATTATGACTGATTTATGTTTTAATTTACAGTAAATTTAGGTTTTATAATGAGAATGGTACCTACTCCTTTAAATAATATTGACTGATTTCATATAAAATTTTACCACGTTATTAAAAATAAAGTTTTTTATCTATATGTTATGTGCAATAATTGTATTATTTTGATTTACCTACTAAACATTTTTTATGTGTTTTGTACATTTTTTTCTGATTATAAGTAAAACATGGTTAAGGGAGAATTAATTTAGTTTTATATACAGGGTGTTTCAAAAAAGGTGACCCCGTAACCTAGGATAGGTAGAAAACTGAAAAATAATTGGGGTTTGCTTAGTAAAAAATTTTTGTAACGCCATCCGTATTCAAGATAAAGGGCGTCGAAGAAAAAAAATGATACACATTCATTACGATTTTGCCAAAACTACTGGAAACATTGTAATGAAATATTATACGAATATGTTTTAAAAGCTGATACATCCCATGAATTTGTTTTTACATCTGACTCTCATAGAGGGCGCTAGTTACACGGTTCGTACCAAGTAGTATTGAACATAGCTTTTTCAACGTTAGATTTACATACATACATATAGTCACACCTCTTTCCCGTAAGGGTAGGCAGAGACCACTTCCCTCCACTTCCGCTACGGTTCTTACACACATCTTTTGCTTCCTCTACTTTCATCAGTGCTCTAATACATGCTCGTCGGTTGTTGGTACTCTTGACCTGGCCTTTCTTCAAAACAATGTTGATCTGATCGAGATATGTTCGCCGAGGTCGACCTCTACCGACTTTTCCATTCACACTCGCTTTATAAATTTGTTTCATCAATCTTCCTTCATCCATCCTTTCTACGTGTCCAAACCATCTAAGCATTCCTTTATCTATCTTTGTAACCACATCTTCTTTTACACCACAGCGTTCTCTTATCTCACTATTCTTCACTTTATCCAACCGAGTCACTCCATCTATACTCAGACTACTCATCTCCACAGCATTAATTCTATTTTCATGCTTCTTCTGCCAAACCCAACATTCACTAGATTTATTAATCAAAATTTCAAGTGAACTCAAACATCATTTAATTTTATACTGAAAAGATACTCTTGGTAAAACTCGATACTGTGTACCGTTTTCGAAATATATTGATTTGAAAATTATTTTTCAGTTTTCTACCTTTCCTAGAGACGGGGTCACTTTTTTTTGAAACACCCTGTACAAGTAGATTCCGTATAATAGCAAATGGCTATAACATTTATTTAGTGTTGCCAGGTCTAAATTTTATTATTGACCGTATCAACCTTTTTGGCATATTTAATGTTATTTTTGTAAATAATTTGGACTAAACAGTCTTAAGTCTCCCGAAGTTAACGTTTTTTTAATTAAATTACACTAGTATAAGCATAAGAATAGAAAATATAATAACATTCTTCAAATAAATACTTTCCTATTATGGCAACACTGCATTCATTTATTAATACTTACAAATTTTTAGCTAGTTGGGATAGAATAATTTTAATGGCAATTTTTTTCCGATTCCAGCTCGTATATATTCGGCAAAGAATGTTATTTATTTACAGAAACGCATGTCCATTGCGTATCTCATAAATTCATGATTTATTCTAGCGCCACCTACCTATCAGGGTTAAAATGATTAAAAATATGGTCCGTCATATATTTTTTTTATTTTACCCATTATCGCGCACTCTATCGGCTTAGTAAGAAACCATATTTTGAGGTCCGAAAAAATTACATTAGGTTGTAATACTAGTTGTTAAAAATACAATTCTATTATCTACCGCTCTCAAATCCTATTTGTACAACAGACATTACTCTGTCAAATTTAACGGTCATCAATCCAACTTCCTCCCTATTGAACCTGGTATTCCTCAAGGCGACGTCTTGGAATAGCTGCTTTTCCTGATCTACACAAGTGATATTCCAGAAACCGAAATTACTTCGTTCGCTAATAATGTAGCAGTACTAGGAATAAACGATGATCCGATAAGAGCCACAAATACCCTACAGAATTACCCAAACTCTTTGAATGAATGGTACACTTAATCGAGAAACAAGGTCAATCAAACGAATTATGTTCAAGTAACTTTTGCAATGCGCCAATCCACTTGCCCACCAATAACTATGAACAATGTTCAAATACCTTTGCCTCCATCTCGACCAAAGGCTTACTTGGAGCAACTACATACAAACCAAAAGGACTCACATGGACTTAAAAGTTAAGCAGATGTATTGGCTCCTAGGCCGAAAATTAGGTTATTACTGCAAAACAAATCATTGTTGTATAAAGCTACCTTGAAACCCATATGTTCCTACGGAATTCAGCTCTGGGGATGCACCAAACCTACAACTATAAACATCACCTAAATATTTCAATCCAAATTACTAAGAACCACCACAAATGCCTCATGGTACGGTGAGTAATCGGACCCTGCACGATGATTTTAGAATACCTTTCATCACCACATTTGTCTCGGACTTTTTTGTCGCACGTTCACAGTCACATTAAAATTTAATTTTTAAAATTCGAAAACCATCATTCAGGACAGATTTTTTGCGGGCAACCCTATATCATTGTGTTCGCAATAAAACAGCGCTTATTTTTATGCTTAATTTATAGATTAAACAACTAGGTGAAAATAACTAGGACCAAAATACCTGTTTATACCTTGCAACCCAATGGTTAGACCGGAAAAAAAAATTTAGGCAACCCTACGTTTGCATATCTATAGGCTTTGTACTTACGGCTTGCGTAAAATTTTATCGTTAAACTTATGATTTTTAAATTTTTAATTTATTATAGCCTGGCCAGGATTTTTTCAGGCAATTTTTATAATTTTTAACATACTTATAAAATAATTTTTATCCATTACACAGATGGATGAAGGTCGATCTTACTTCGGATCCTCTTTTAAAAGAAATTGGAAAAGTTTCAGAGGAAGCTTGGTGCATTCGATAACCGGCTTCAGATTGACGATCGGTAAATTGGTTTTGGAAATATCGGCGAGAAACCAAAAATTTCGGATTTCGTTTTTCGCCAGTAAATCCAAAACGGTTAGTTTGGCAGCTCTCAAAATGTGACATTATTAGGACACTTTTTCAAGATGAATACGATAGCGTGTATGACATTTCTCAATCGTCTTTTGTTATTCCGCAATCCACCTCAACTTTCATGTTTCTATGACCGCCATACTGGATTTTTCGAATTTTGTAAAGAGAGTAAAATAGTGATGTCTCGCAAGTTCATAAAAGATTGAAGTACATCGAAATATCACACTTTATAAAGTTAGGTCTCAATTTTTTAAGGCCATGATTTATTTGTCAGAAAATAAGATTAATAAGGAACGCATAAAAAAACGCATGAATACATTAAATTTTTAATAGATTTTCGATCGCGACAGAAACATTTTACGCTGTCAACGAAAACCCTAGTGCATTGGTAAGAACTGTAGAACGGGAAATTGGTGTGTTAAAATCAACGGTACAGAGAGTGTTGAATAAGAATAAGTACCATCCATACAAACACACAATAGTTCAAGGACTTAAGGAAACTGATTTTGCAAGACGAATGCGCTTCTGTGAGTGGTATACTAGGAAGTGTAATGAAAATCCCTATTTTGTAAATCATGTCTTGTGGTCCGATGAGAGTAGGTTTACGAAATGTGGAGTTTTTAATAAGCACAATATCATCATTGGGCTGTGGAAAACCCCCTCAAAGCTGCACAGAGACGTCTACAGACCAGATTTGAAAGTAAAGTTTGATGTGGGGTCATTGGTAATTCAATCTAACTCACCTTTCTTAATTGGGAACCTATTTTAAATTATTAATCATTTCAGGAAATCGATTTTTGTTTGACTACAACCTAAACGGACAGAGGTATCTAGTGCTTTTGCGAAACCAGGTTGTGCCAGCTTTACGAGCTACTCTAAACGAAGATGAGTTTAGAATAACCTTGTTTCAACAGGATAGATGTCCGGCTCACAACACCATTTAAGTCAGAAACTTCCTGAGAGATCAGTTTAATGAAAGAGTTATTTCATTAAATTGTCCAATATGTTGGCCTCCTAGATCCCCTGACCTTTCGTCCTCGGATTTTCTGGGGGTCACCACACAAAGAATGAGGTGTACGAGTTTGATCCTCCCGCGACCATAGACATCCTGAGACAAAGAGTTGTGAACACATTTAGAAACATTAACGGAAATACACTTGCAAGAGTTGTACGAAAAACAGTCACCAATTGTCAAAAATGTCTCGATGCAAATGGACGTCATTTTGCAAATCTGTAAATTGATACCCAGTTAGGCAACATAATTAGATTTTACATTACATACATTTTACAACTTGTGAAATGTTTCTGCCGCGATCTTCATTTTTAATTTGTATTTACTTGTAGGTTGTTCAAAGGTTTAAGTCTTAATTAAATTAACGACTATTTTTCTGACTTGTTTTTCATAGTTGGGAATTTTTCCTAAAACATCTGATTGATTGAGAAGTCGTCATTTATGTTCATGCTCTAATGAAAATTCAATGTATCATGCGTTTTTTTATGCATTACTTATTAATGTTATTTTCTGACAAATAAACCATGGCCTCCTTAGGACCTAACTTTAAGAAGTGTGATATTACAATGATACTCAAATATTTTATGCACTTGTGAGACATCACTAGACTGGAAATTTTACACTCTTTCCAAAAATCTAAAAACATCATAAGAAAAATAAAAGTTGAGGTGGATTGCGGAATAACAAAAGACGATTGAGAAATGTCATACACACTATCGTATTCTTCTTAAAAAAAAGTCCTAAGAACGTTCCATTTTGAGAGCTATCAAATTAAATGTTTCAGATTTACTGGCGAAAAACGAAATTTGCCATTTTCGGTTTTTCGCCGATATTTCCAAAACCAATTAACCGATCGTAAATCTGAAGCCGGTTATCGAATGCACTAAGCTTCCTCTGATACTTTTCCCATTTAACCTTTGCTGTAGGTATAATAGGAGACGAGATCCCTGTATAGAGAAGCGAATCTGGGACACACTGTATGTTAGAGTGTTCCAAATCATCATTTATAATAATCACCATATTTTTACAAGCTCTGATAACTTATTTTAGTGTTATACCTAAAGTCAATACATTGTTGAACCCGATACACCAATTATTTATATCACTGCTTTTCCCGGGAGAGATTTACAGATCGATATGCAACTTAATAAGGAATTAAAATTAGCAAGTATTTAAAAGAAACATTTATCAAAAGAAAAATAACAAGTCAATAGCCATTTACCGGATGTTTTTGACGTTCAAATATTTTCAACAAATTGCATTGCATGTTTATCAAATATATTTATTTAAAAATCTTGTTTAAAATTTGACATGGACAAAATATTTAATTATAAACAAGCACGTCAATGGTTTGCGGTATTTTTTTCTCTAGACTCTCTAGCTTGCTATACATTTTGGACTATAATGTATTTTTTTTAAATTCTGGTCAAAGAATGAATATTTATTTAACAATTCAACTGATAGGAAAACAGCAAAAATATGTTACTGATATTAGACGAAAGTTAGCAGGATGTGTATTATTTCACAGCAGCATCTCGTTAAAAAGAGCTAGATAAAAGTCTAAACAGATAAAAAGTGATTTAATTTTTACTAAAATATTTCACAATGTCCAAATATCCAAGAGTACCGTAAATGTTAAAAAACATTTAAATATATTGTGAAAGGCTTTCGCGGCCATCGGTTGTTGGTGAATGGTTTTTCGGGTATATAGGCCGTCGCCGTCGTAGGTCTGAGTTTCTACTCGACGTTTCGCCATCTCCAGTGGATGGCAGATATACTGATGGGAGATATACTTGTCTGTTTTTTAAGGCTGACAGTCTATGACGTCATAGATGTCATTTTCTTATTACTGTATCCTTTTTAGTGTATATTTTATTTTGTTTTTTAACTCATAATAGCACTTTTAACATAAAAATATTGATGGCTGCAACGCTATTTTATTTATTATCGTAAATAATTATTTATCAACAGAACAGTACGTTTTAACTAGAACTAATAAAATTACGTGCAAAGAAATTGTTCACCTCTCCCACTTTTGCTTAGATTTTCTTTTTAGTTCCATATTTACCGACAGATGTAGAATAATTTGTTGTCCCATCCAAGAGGTATCATATTTTTCAAATTTAATTATGGTCCATTTGTTTGGGAGACACATTTCATTTAAAACCAAACCATGTCTTTTAGACAGCTTTCGTAGAAATCTACTAAGAATTTTCCGAATAAGCTCAATTTTAATAGATACCGTTCCGAGAACTGTCTCTAACTAATGAAGTTCCTTCCCACAAAAATCAAAATTTATCGGACCACGTCATTAAACACTGCTTTCGTTTTCAATTTCTACTCTTTATAAAAACGAACACTCCTGATTGAATAAGGCTTAAATGCTTTTGTAGACAGCATGGTATTTGTTATGTTATTAAGTTTGTAAAAAAATAAATACCAAAGTCAAAAGTGAGTCGATTTCTTTGCACGCCAGGGTAGTTTGGTGACAGACTTTTAAGACACTTATATTAGTATTATCTGTATGTTTGTTTGTAACTGACTCAATGGCCTCGATTTTGCCCTACTTTAAGCGATCAGATTTAATTTAAACTTCGCACACTTGTCAAAGACCAACGACAATGCAATAATTCGATCAAAATATCCGATTATCCTGATTACTTTCACCAGGATTCATAAATTTCTTCAGGGATTCTTTGTATGAGAGTAAGAGAGATAGAACTATTGCGTGAAATACGCAAGCGCGCAGTTCCAATGTCATATTATAATTCACCCAATCCAATATACTGGTAAGAGACATGCCGAGGGATAAATGGCAAGAGGGTGAGTAAAACAAATCGAATTAAAAAGCGAAAAATAAGTTATGGTTTAAAAAACTAAAAAACACGCTTTTAGAGTTAATCAAACTAAAAAGTAATTCTTAACATAACAATAAAATTACTGACGAGAAAATTAATGTCACTGTTCTAAAAGCGTGGGGTGCTTTTTATGACATTTTTATACTAACTCTGCATTTCGGAATGAAAGCACCCTACGCTTTTAGAACAGTGACATTAATTTTCTCGTCAGTAATTTTATTCTTATGTTAAGAATTGTTTTTTACTTTTTAGTTTGATTAGCTCTAAAAGCTTGATTTTTTGTTTTTTTAAACTATAATGTATTTTATATAAATACAAGGATGGTCTGAACAGTTTCCGAACTTAACGTAAAGATGGCACCACTTGTCAATAAAAGCTAGGTAATATGGTTTCGCATCTTTTGACAGGAACTCACCAACATTTCAGCCATTTTGGACGAGCAGTTGTTGTTTGACAATTGTTTGAGTGAATCAATGTGAGCGTTTTTTGGAAATGAAAAAAATCGAGTATCAAGCTGTCAATAAATAATTGTTTTTGAAAAGCAATATGCCTTAAACATGAGTTGGACGCTGTGTACAGGGACTGCAACATTATTTACCACCGTGAAATTTTGGACAGCTGAATTTAAATGTGGCTGAACCAGCTTGGTAGACGATGAACTTTCGGGACGTCAAAAAGCTGCAACTACTGCCTATAACATCTCCAAGTTCAAAATAGTGCTAAACGACCGTCGAATAAAAGTGAGAGATGTAGCAGAGAGCTTAGAATATGTCCAAAGAACGTGTTTGTCACAAACTGAAACATGAGTTACCCATGGTTGCGTGCCACGTTTGCTCACGTTAGACCAAAAACGTGTTCGAATGAACATTTCCAACGCTATGCTAGCGCAGTTTAGATATTTAGGTGCAATAAATCGGAGTTTTAACGCCGATTTATAGGGAGAAATCGCAGAGTGGGCGACATCTATTATTGATCGTATAAATATCTCGAGGTGTGAACAACAAACTAACCTCCATTTGTTTATATGGGTAAAAAGTGAACTTTGTATATTATTTTGAGCAATTTAAGCATTGAAAGTGTTATATTTGAACGATATTTTGTGAAGAATTAGTGTTAATAAACCACAAAATCCAAAAATGCAAAGGATTAAAAAAGGCGATATGGAGATAAAATCGCGAAAAATATGCTCTGTTCCACAATGCTCTACATAATGCAATTTGATTATATCTTTGCATAAATTAACTTCAAATCCTAAGGCAGATCAGAAATGAAAGATGATCTTAACGATAGAAAAACCAATCTCAAAGTTTATGTTTGTTTGCAGCAAGCACTTTGTGAAAGATGATTTTTTCAGTGGTAAGTTTGATATTGTGGTCCAATGTTTTATCATTTTATTTGTAATTATTTATAGTAACTTCAACAACACAGATCAACTAATAATTGAGGGAAAGTTGGAAGGAAAAAGGGGTATAGGATGAAAGCGACTGTCCTGGATGCGAAACATCAGAAACTGGACGGCCTGAACTTCGAGCAAATCCTTAGAACGGCACAAGATAGACATGCATTTGCCAATGTGATCGCCAACCTTCATTAAAGACGGCACGGAAAGAAAGAAGACAACAACACAGAGAAAGCGTTTGAAAGATGATTATTATGATTTTTTCATTTAAACCGTCAGTTTTACATAAAATGATGCGGCCAGTCATAAAAACTTCTTCACTTTCCCTAATTGGTCGAACACTCTCACCAACATAATTCAATATGTCCTAAATTGATATTTTGACTTTCATAGGCATTGCAACAAGAATTCCAGGAACAACAAAACTTTGGTTTTGCAAGTGATCAAATAACAGAATATTTGTTGCTCACACCTCGATCCGACATTTTGTCATTACTGCAGATGATACTTGGATACATCATTATACGCCCAAAACAAACATACAGTCAAAACAGTGGGCTGCGAAGAGGGAATCGGCTCCAAAAAGAAGCAAAAACTTTTCGGCTGAAAAAATGATGGCAACTGTTTTTTTTGATGGTCCTGGAGTTATCTTAATCGTTTATCTTTAAAAAGGAAAAGCTATTACAGGAGCATACTACACATCATTATTTAAAAAGCTGAAGGCAGAAATTGCGGAAAACAGCCACATTTGCAGAAAAAAATTCTGTTTCACCAATAAAATACGCCATCTCTTAAAGGTTGCCAAAAGTCGCTATGGCGAAAATTCAAAAAATTACAATTTGCACAGACTACGTATAAAATTAAATTAAATTTAAAAAAAGACTATGTAGAAAAATAAAATTACATTTAAAGAAAAAAATGTCTCTGTTAGGTCGGAAACTTTTCAGACTACCCTCTTAGAAATAGAATTGGTAGGAAAATGGATATTTTATTATTTTTAGAATACGAAGTAGAGAGTTGTCAAATATAGTAAATTTTTTAATTAGGCAACCAGGAAGTATATATTTTTTACCTTGTATATTTGATAAGTGAACATAACGTGCTTTAATTTGTTAAAAATTGTTCATTCGAATCTTTTTTAGAGTTTAAAATCACTAATGTTTTTAATGTTTCGCAAATATGTAGTTATTACCAATGCTCGATACATTTTTAACGACACACTAACAGTTGAACAAAATATATATTAAGTAAATTGTTATAAAACATTGGGATTCGGTAAATAACGATTGTATATATCAGACATATTTGTGTTTAATAAATAGTAAATAGCTTTATTTTTTATAAATAGTTTAAAATAATGAAATTGACAAATTACTAATTGTAGTAACGCAGGCTCTCAAAGGGTTCTTTTTCACTAGGCAAAATGATTAGCTATTGCAGATGTACAAAGGGAACTAGGAAAATTTTGCAATACAGCTCTATTTATTTAATTTTTTCAAAATAATTTCCACCACAAGCAGAACATCTCTCAATCATCCGAAACCGATCTGCCACGTCTCGCCAGGGAGTATGGCGCGCTCGTTGTCCCAAGCCCTCAAAAGGTCCCCATCATTGGAAAACCGTCTACCTTTCAGCTTCATGTCATGATGAAAGAACCAGGTGTCCATTCTTAAATTTGGTCGAAAGTTCTTCAATGACTTTAGGAAGGCACTGTTCAGCGTACCACTTAGCTCTTTTGTGTGTCCAACACGACACGTTTCACAATTCCACTCGATTTGAAAAATACAGCTATCATACAGCTATCATTTTCGTTTTTACTGATCGAGATTCTCTGACTGCTACATGTGCATCCTCGTCATCTTCTTCTTTCATGTGCCCTATCCGATCTCCCGAACGTTGGCTATCACTCTGGCTAGAGCATTTCGATCTTCTGCTAAGTGTACGAGTTCTCCTACTGAACGTATATTTGTCCCTTCACGAATGTTCTTCAACCATGACTGTTGCCTTCTTCCATGTCCACGGCGCCCCTTTATTTTCCCCTTCATTATAATTTGAAGCAGTTGATATTTATCTCCTCTTAATATGTGACCAAGGTATGCAATTTTGCGGCATTTTATGGTGGTCATTAATTGCCTGTCAGTTTTAGCCATTCTGAGGACTTCTTCATTTGTTACATGGTCCGGCCAAGGTATGCGCAGCATCTTCCTGTGCAGCCACATCTCAAATGCCTCTAATCGCTTCATTGTACTGATCTTGAGTGTCCACGTCACTGTACCATACAACAGTATTGACCGTATATAACATACAGTCATCCGCTGTCTTAGCTTGAGGTTCAAATCATCATTGCAAAGAAGCGGTCTCATTTTATTGAACGCTGCGCGCGCCATCTCTATTTTGCTTTTTATTTCTGTATCAGGGTCCAGTGTTTCCATTATGATGCTTCCGAAATATTTAAACTTTGTGACACGTTCTAATGGGGTACCATCGTGGTTTAGGTTGACGTTATTCTGTACCGTACGACTCACTACCATGAATTTTGTTTTATTAGCGTTGATATTCAAGCCGTATCTTTTTCCAACTGTGTTAATTCTGTCTAGCAATGTTTGCAGATTTTCTATTGTATCTGATAGTATTACCGTGTCATCAGCATATCTAATTGTAGTTATGGGTAAGCCATTAATTTTAATTCCGCAGTGTCCCAGTTCTTCAAGAGCTTCTTTAAATATTCGGTCGGAATAGAGATTGTAAAGCAGTGGAGAAAGTATACATCCCTGTCTTACTCCTAACTCCATGTTCAACATGACGAATTGCAATGTAGTATCAACGCCATTGATTAATTCACAAAATCTTGGCGATTTTGAGGCCGATAAAGAGATAAATTTTCCATATCGTAAAACGGTTAAGAGTTTAATGTATTTAAAGCAGACATCAGCTTCGCAGTTGGAAGTGTCAGCCGATTCTTGGAAAAGCCAGCTGCTGCGCTTGTGAATGCAGTAAAACTTATTCTCAAGTACATCAAAGGTACGATATCTGACTACGCTGGGGACATTCAGACAAGAAGATCGACGTCAGGCTGCGTTTTCATGTTTGGAAAAGGTGTCATCAGCTGGGTATCAAAACGCCAGAAGTCAGTTGCGTTATCCACAACAGAATCCGAGTATATCGTAGCGTCACACACCGTGAAGAAACTCATTTGGCTGAAGAATTTGTTGGGCGAGTTGCTCCAGGTAAAATTGGATACCCCAAAATTCTGCATGGACAATCAAAGTGCCATATGACTTGTGAAAAAACCCGGAATTTCACAAAAGAAGCTAACACATCGACGTGCGATATCATTTTATCCGAGATAAGTTCGAGGAATGAACCTTCGAATTGAAATACGTTCAGACGGATGATCAATCAGCCGATATCATGACGAAGGCACTGTCGAAACCGAAACATCAAAGTTTTTGTAAGATGTTGAGTGTCATGCCAAAGAAATTAATGTAGCATTAAAATATTAAAATTTAATTAAACTTAAAGTTTAGATATTCAAAAATTTTTTTATGTGAATTATTTTGTTAATTAAAATTTCTTTTTATTTTGATTTTGGCATTGACTTGCAACAAAAAGTGGGGGTATTGAATTTAGACGCGTTCCGCTTTTAATTGTTAAGTTCAAGTCAGTAACACTCACACACAAATACGGAACTCAGCTTGGCCGTGTATTTGAATTGTCAAAAGCTGTCAGTCATAGTTATATGTTAATAAAAATTGCTAGTACTTTTATTTCAGTCGAACTTCCTAATTGGATTAATTCAATAAAAATCCTGGGCACGCCACTGAATAGGCATAAGAAAAGGAGGAATTAATGATTTTTAAGTGCTTCTCGATAAGGACTGGTAAAGTGATAGCTCTTTTGAGGCCAAAACTTATTTGCTAGCTTTGCAAGATGAGCGAACCCGGGTTCATATTAACCCCCAAACCCAATAACTACAGTACTTTCGGATTGAGAACAAAATTTACGATTTAATTTTCTTGATTTTTGATTCCATTATTTCAATTTCATATCGAGCACCCTGTATGTTAACCCCTTTTTTCTTCTCCAGCCCTTTTATTTTTCTACGTTCTTCCATTTTGCAGTTCTCCATGATATTCCCTTTGTTCTTTCTAGCTTTTTTAATTTTTTAAGTTCTTTCGTTTCGCAGTTTTCAATTATGTTTTTTTGTCTTGTTTCTCTTGTTTCTCATTTTAAAGCATCAACGTAGAAACTGTGCAAAAGATTTTTCTTAATTTCTACTTTTCCATTCTACCATGATCAATAATGGCATCCTAAACTTGCCTTTGTGTCAACAATGATTCTTCCGATAAATTATCTTACAACATTTTTTTGTTGATGGGGAATCTGAATTCTACAAAGATATTACCATGAGAAAATATAAGCACCAAAGTTTACAAATTCTTTAAAACCATTCACAACCCGATCAACTTCCAGGACCGAGAGCCGTTTGTTTTTGACAAAAATATCGAGAACAATATCCAATCTAGATCTCTAGTTAGAATTAATTACAATGGCAGGATCATAAGCAGAAATTCACAACAGAAATACAGAACATACTGCACATAGATACCCATCGAAGGCGGAAAACAAAAAGTAAGTATGACTACTAATGTTACACTTTTCCAGAAATACCACCCCAAATCCCGGAATTTTTCTTGGTCTTTCCAGAAGTGGAAACCCTAATGTATAATATTGAGAATCGATTTCTTACCTTTAATGAATCCTGCTGAATCGCACTTCCGAACTCGTTCATTTCATCGTCGTTTAATATATTTCTTACACACCCTTTACTCTCAAAATATTCTATAAATCTTTTTTTGATAGGCTTAGGAGGCATATTAACTTTTACGGTAGTAACCGGACTAACAATAGCTTCGTCAAACTTATCTTCAGCCTTCAGTACATTGTTATTGTTCTCAGTATCTGTTTTCGGCATGGAACCGAAGTTGTTCATGAGAGATGTGAGGCCACCGAGTTGAGATTCGTCTGCAAGTTTACCTGGAGTGAATTCTGATAGAGCGGAAGTGACTGTGGAGGTATTGGAAGGACTAGAAATGGAGGGATGAGGTTTTGGAGCTGTCAATGGCCGAGTAGTGAGAGTGCGAAGAGGAGGTGCCGGGAGTTTATACCATCTGAAATCTGGGTTGGCAGAAAGGAAGGCATCTTTGTACTGAAATTAAAACATAAATTCATTTTAAACACCCTCTTTGGTATATTTTAAACAAAACAACTGAATGTATGCTTACCTCTTTAGCTAAATCATTATATGGCAGTTTCTCGACATTGTTAAGCAAGGCCCACCACTCTCCTAATATCTTTGTCACTCCCCTATTCTCTAAATTTGGAAACCTGTCTCTAACAATGGGTCTGTGCTTCTTACAAAATATCAAAAAGGCATTTGGCGGTCTTCTGGCATGGTGAGAAGGAGATTCCTCTTTTTCTTCTTTGGTGGTTTCTTGGACTTCTTTTTTCTCAACAGGTACATCTTCTGGCTTAAGTTCTTCTTTCTCCTCAATTTTTTCTTGGATTTTAGAAAGTTTTTCAACGTCCCACGTCATCTTCATGTTATCAAAGTTAACCGCTGGGTCTAATTTGATTTTGCTCATCTTCATTTTGTGTTTTGACCACAATTCTTTCAATGTTTTTTCTGGGCCATTAGGACTTAACTGATTATTGTTTTCGTTTATATGTGGTTGTTTATTATCAGACGTAAACGTGGTTTTTGAAGGTGTCTCTGACGATAACATAAAATCATTATGTGGTTTAGTAAAATTGTTTTGTGGATTTTGAAATGACAGAAAATTCATGTTTGCTTAGTGACGAAAATAGAACGCGAAATTACAACATAAGTAGACCCCTGAAACAAACAATATTGTATTAATATGAGATATTTATTATTTCATAGTGTAAAAAGAAAACATGCAATATATCTTTTAATTACAGTAATCTGTAACGTGTATCTACTTCATGTACGATTATTTTACGCAATAATAGATAAATTCGTCAAAAAACTTACTAAATTTGAATATGAGATATTAAATCAAGAAACAAAATTCAGAAAAGCTTGTACACAAGAGAAAGAACTTACAATGGGTTATGTTAGGAAAGTAGAGCCAACTTAAGTATGCTTAATAATTGTAGTATGTACTAGCAACGTAACATATTTAAAGACAAATTGAAGAAATTTGATGTTGCAGCAGAACTAACGGTGTTGTAATGTTTAATAGGGATTATAGAAGAACAAATATAGAATAGATATTATTGGTAACGAGTTAAAACAAACAGAACAGTTTGTACATCTAAGAATATTTTTAAAGGATAAAATACTAGTAATAAATAATAGAATAAATACTAGTAAAAAAATAACAGAAAGCACGAAGAAGCAGTGACAAAGAAGGAATGTATGTATATCACACAATAAGAGTAAACTGAGTGAGGAGTATATAAAAAATCAATAGGATTCTAATAACGAAATAATGCTCTAAGAAGATAGAGAAATATTAAGACAATTTTAAAATATTACACGATTGAATGATTATATTAACCAACTGGTTTATAAAACAATAGGGGATAAATAGAAGAAGAGTACCAATGTTAAAACAAAGACCTAACCTAGAGGAGATAGGCAAGTTAGAAAACCAAGAAACTACATGTAAAAAAGTAAAATATAACATGCTGAAATTTTTGGCGTCAGTGACTAGCACTAGAAGATATAACATGACGGTGGTAGTAATAATCTAAATACTTATTTGCATTTTTGTATCTACAACTTCCACACATAAAAGTTGTATTTGTCAATTATTTAATGATCTTAAATAACAAGTAGTTAAATGATAAATAAATTTTTTTTTTGTACTTCTATAAATGTAATATATTTTTGTCATACTTCCTTTAATATTATTAAAAAAATGTATTATTTTATTTGAAAAAACAAGTTAATATAAATTTTCCATTTATTCAAAAAATCGCTTGCACTTAAAACTTCTTTGCTTTACTAACTGCGTAGCTTATTATTAATTTGTGTAATCGATATGTGACAAAATTTTAAGTTATTTAAAAATTTGGAACACTATATTAGAAAACAATAAGACATACCATAAAACAAAGACATTCCACTAAATAAAACTAGTCCATGTATGATAATATTAGCTCTTTTATTAATCACATGAAGGTAACGACTTCGTTAGATTATTTTTGTAAACCATCATTAAAAAATTACTTTTTAATAGCACGCATTCTTTAAACTTTTGGATATTTTTTCCACGATAAATAATCCATTGCCCTTAAAAATTACCGTGGATGTTTAAATGGATATAGGTATTCCTTTGTTAGTACATGTTTTAAAAAATTGAAGATTATTAGAAGAATAAAAAACTTCTCGTTGAAATCAGCTTACATCTACATTCATGAATTTTTATTAACAAATGAATGTTTCTAATGGGCAAGTTATTGGAAAGAAGATAGTTCTTCAAAGTAAGCTACTTGAAGTTTAGGAGAAGAATGAAAAATTTCACGTGGAAATGAGCTTTGCAATCTTGAATTTTTATTTACAAATAAATGTTGCTGTGCTATGCGGATGATGCGGTAATCCTGGCAGTAACAGAAAACGATCTGAAAAGGCAAACACATAAGTTTTATCAGACTAGTGAAAAATACAACATGCCAGTCTCCATTGATAAAACAAAATGTATGACCATCTTCAAAGAACCAGTAAGGTGTAAAGTCGTAATAGACAATAAAACAATAGAACAGGTAATGAGCTTCCGTTACTTAGGAGCGGATACATCAAGCAGCAATAACCCGATAAACGACATAAAACCACAGGTCAACAAAGCCGCAATTTGAGAAATATCATTTGGAAAAACAACCACATGCGCATTGATAGTAAAGTGCGAATATATAAGTCCTGTGTTAGACCGGTGCTAACCTATGGTATCGAGACTAGAGCTGACACGAATAAGACAAAGAGCATCCTCAGAACAGCGGAGATGAAAACCTTAAGAACCATCGCAGGGAAGACACTTAGAGACAGTGTGAGAAACAGCGACACAAAAGAGGCATGCAAGGTGAAGGACATAGTGAGATGGGGGAGGAAAAGAAGAAGATATTGGCGTGACCACATAGACAGAATGGACCAAGAGAGACTAGCATACATCGCTAAAGACGGAAAACCAGCAGGCCGACGACCGCTAGGAAGACCACCTAAGAGATGGAGAGATAGCTGGAACTCTGTCTCACAGGATAACCAACCGAATTGAGCCTTGACAATAAACAGACCTTAAGGTCTTCTTGAAGTAAAAGAAGAAGAAATAAATGTTTTAACTGGAAAGTGGTACTTTTATGGAAAACCTACAGATACTTCTTCAAAGCAATATCTTCATTAAAAAGTTAAAAATAAAAAACTTTAGGTAGAAGTGGACTCTACAATATTCAATTTCCATTTACAAGTAAATGTGTCTAATGGAAAGTAGTTCTTTTAATGAAAGGAAGATAGTTCTTCAAAGTAACATGCTTTTTAAAAAGTGAAAAATTAGGAGAAAAATGAAAAACTTAACGTAAAAATGACCTTTGCAATCTTGAATTTCTATTTATAAATGAAAGTGCTCGATTTGTAATGTTTTTTTTTTAGTTCAAATTTTTGGTTTATTTTTCAAAAGTAAATGTTATGTTATTTACTTCGTAAAATATTTATTTTATTTTGGGGGATGCTGTGGCGAGGGTGAAAACATTTTTAGAAGATAAGTTGTTGGATCTATTTGACAGCGAATTTATGAAAAAGAAAAAAATTAAAAAAAGATGATTAAATACATTTTTTTTAGTTCAAAAAACCATTTATGACATGTTTTTCGTTAACTTTTAATGTTAACCTTTTTTAAATGTTATAATGTACCTTTTTTAAAAACTACACAAAAATCAAGCAATTTAAAAAAAAAATCCGCCATAATAAATACCAATTTGAAAAAAAAACATTTAAAAGTGTTAATTTTTCGATGTGTCATGGCCGAAAATATGGTGGATCCCACATCCAAATAATTTACAAACATTTTTATTTTCCTGATACCGTACTATTTTGTTCTTAATATCGAGTGTTTTATATGTATACCAAATAACTAAAAGAGAATTTTTTTTCTATTCTTTACATAATTTTAAGTATATAAAATAAAAAAAATTGTTCTTTAATAAACGACACATGGTTGTTTATATTAATTATTTTAGAATTGAAAAAATATTTAGCGCGGAAATTCATTTGTTCATAACAAATTATTTTTTAAATAAACAAATAAAAAATTAACGAAAAAAATTTAAAAATAATGATAAAAATCATATTAAAAAAAAAATGGTTCCCTAATATAAATTAGTACCAAAAAAAAATGTTAATTAACAAATACGTTTTTAAGTAATAAACAAATTTTTTAAAGGAATGATTATTTTCTTAAAAATAAATTTTATCAATGATTGTCAAAAAAAAATTTTTATTATCTTATAAACAATGCATTTTTTAAACCATATGAGTAAAAAAATTTCAAAAATATTTTCATGAAGTTTTTTATAATAAGAAAATAAATTAATTGGGATATTTGAAAAAAAATATTTTGATAGCTTTCTCTCAATTTTTTAATTTTTAATACCTAATATTTTTAATAAAGCAGTGGAAAATCAAATTATATAATTTTTCTTATGGGGATCGTTTCAAAGGCATTTGGAGAATAAATTTAAGATGTTAAAAAAATTCCAGGTTTTAAGTTTTATAATTATCATGTTAATTTCCAAAAGCATAAACAATTGAGAAATTCTGAAAAAAAAATTATTCCAACGGATTATTATTTATTAATATATTTAAGTGGTATACACAAATTTTTTTGGTTTCTTCTTATTCAATGGGTTCAAAATTTTTGTTTTGAATGAGGGAGCGAATCGTGTGGCGTGCGCGGAAGTCACATTACCCGGTTTTAGCACTATTTTCACCTCCAAATTAAAATTATAAATATGGGCGATAAATTATCGTAAAAACGGACATTTTTGATTAAATTTCCTGATCTTTACGGATATTTTCTTGTATTTCGTATATCTGCAATGGTGCCAATCGTGCGGCGTGCGCGGATGTCACATTACCCGGTTTTAGCCCAATTTTCACCTCCAAATTAAAATTATAAATATTGGCGATAAATTATCGTGAAAACGGTCATTTTTTTTTTAATTTCCTGATCTTTACGGATCTTTTCTTGAATTTCGAATATCTGCAATTGTTGAAAATTAGTACTTCCAACTGTACAATTCCTCTCTGATGAATTCCTTGATTTTTAAAATTACTCAGTACGGCCCTGACGCCGACAAAAATCAGCTGAAATACGTGCATTCATTATCCCACCAGAATATTCCGATCACCCTCTTATCACGTGAAAATTATTAATCAGCTAGAAACAAAAGGGTCGTGTGCAATTTTAGAAATCAGCTATAAGATCACGTGAAAAAGACGGTTACGCTTTTGACCAATAAAAACGCTGAATTCAGCGCGAGAAACGAAGCCACGTTTGACCGGGTTTCCGGCCACTCGCCCTCTTTCCCATTTTATCCGCCGGCCGAAGAACATCTCGCCGCATAAATTTAAGATGTTAAAAAAATTCCAGGTTTTAAGTTTTATAATTATCATGTTAATTTCCAAAAGCATAAACAATTGAGAAATTCTGAAAAAAAAATTATTCCAACGGATTATTATTTATTAATATATTTAAGTGGTATATACAAATTTTTTTGGTTTCTTCTTATTCAATGGGTTCAAAATTTTTGTTTTGAATGAGGAAGCGAATCGTGTGGCGTGCGCGGAAGTCACATTACCCGGTTTTAGCACTATTTTCACCTCTAAATTAAAATTTTAAACATTGGCGATAAAGTATCTAAAAACCGGACATTTTTTCTGATCTTTTCTTGGATTTCGGATATCTGCTATGGTTTTTGAGATATTCGCGAAAAATGAAACCCCTTTTTTTACTAAACGTTTGCAATTTTTTCGAGCGAGACTTTAATTTTTTCAAAAATGGAAGGTACATGTTGATTAGACTAATAATAACCCCTTCTCAACCCAACAGCTCTATCATGCTAGCAGTGAAAAATCAGCAAACATTAAACAAAAAGCATGATAATTTGTTGCCTATTAGTAGCCAAAAATCAAACCGTACTCTGAAAATCGCAATTACTGCTAGCATCATACGATGAGGCTTTTAAAAGTGACATGTATTTATATTAAATTACAATAATAAATTAGATATGTTTATAACAACTGATCAGCTGATCAATTTTAAAGTCTTTCGAATAATAATAATTATTACATACTTTTAACATTTTACCCTAGAAACAAAATAAAGGGAACAATTAATTATGTATAATGAACCGTATACCTACTTTTGGGCCTCTTTGTATAAGGGTAGCAGAAAAATGAAAATCGGATCGATAATGATGTTAATTTTTTGCTGCAAAACTGTCAAAGACAAATATTGGGAAAATAATCGGAGCATAATTTTAATTAAATTGGATACTGTTTATGACAGCTTGAAAGGATGATTTTCATGAATAATAAACCAAGAAAGATTTTGTTTCTGGCTGAAATATTCAAAGCGAATTTACAAAAAAAAAAAGACAGAAATAAGAAAATCAGCCGTACCTTTTAATGTGTACCGAAATACTTTGTCATCTGAAGAAGAATTGCAGGCGATGGTTAATATTATGCATGATGCCCTGAAAATCAAAGGGATAAGAATAAATGTAAGCAAGACGAAAGTAATGGTTGTTGAAAGAGAAAAAAGCATGACAAACTGCGAGGTGCTGATTCAAAGAGAAGGAATGGAGTTTGTATACTTGGGTTCAAAATTTACGAGAGAAGAAAAGTATGACTGAGCGAAGGCTGTTGGCAGGGAAACAAATAAATGACGCACTGGCTAACTTTAAGAGCAGCCAGAACGTGCCAAAAAAAGTACGTCTGGTTGTGCATAGAGGAGCGTTAGTTGGTTCCTACACTTATGTATGGTAGTAAATATTGGGTTTGGCAGAAGAAGCAATAAAATAAGATTAATGCTGCGGAGATGAGTAGTCTGAGAAGCATAGCCGGAGTGACTCGGTTGGATAAAGTCAAAATAGTGAGAAAATGGAACGCTGTGGTGTAAAAGAAGATGTGGTTACAAAGATAGTTTGGACACGTAGAGAGGATGGATGAAGAAAGATTGGCGAAACAGAGTCGGTAGAGGTCGACCTCGGCGAACATATCTCGATCAGATCTACATTGTTTCGAAGAAAGGCCAGGTCAAGAGTACTAGCAACCGACGAGCATGTATAAGAGCACTGATAAAAGTAGAAGAAGCAAAATATGTGTGTAAGAACCGTACCAAGTGGAAGGATATGGTATCTGCCTACCCCTACGGTAAATGGGCGTGACTATATGTATGTATGTATATACTTTGTTTATCCTACCTTGAAAGGCAGTTTTTACTAATAATACGTGACAATAAATTTAATTGCTGCTCGGAATATTGATAGCAGTATGAATTCAATTTAAAAAAAATAGGCTGTCACTGTGACTGCCGACAGAAGTGAAAGCTCAAAACTATGAAAAAATAACAGTGGTTTTTTTGTATTTTCAAATTAATTGTAGTGTTAAAAATTAAAATTCTATTATTTTTAAATTAAAATCATTGAATAATAAATAACCTAATATAAGTGGGCTGTCAGCTCCAGGCCACTTATCGACAGACAGATGGAAGAACAAGAAGAAGCCAAGATGTGACCGTTTTTTATTATTTTGACCTATGAAGGAAAGGGATAAGGAGAACAATTCCCTGAAAGTGTATTAAATTAAGATGGCGTTAATGTTGCAGAATACCGTTTTTAAAAAGAGCGCCCAAAGTTTTGAGACAAAGAACAAAAGATATGTTGCATTTTTTCTTTTGACTTTTACGTTCACTTGAGCAACCTTTACTGCATAATTGTTTTACTTAAAAATTCCTATCTATTTCTCTTCGACATATTTCACTTTAACCTCACGTCTACCAACGCCACCTTTATATACCACATTGTGTTGGACACATTTTTAATAAAAGTACCATATAAAATTGTTCTCCTTATCTCTACCAACCATATTAAAATCACTAAATAATAAATAACCTTATATGCCGCGCCATCTCGCGTTACGTGATTTTTCCCTATCTTTCATTGAGGGACTTTTTCGCGAGCGATTTTCGAAAAATTATGTAGGCAATTTATCGCGAATAAATATCGTCAAGCCAATTTATCTTTTATTAAATCACAATCACGGCATAGATCATTATTCGACCACAGAGTATCGACCTTAAATAGTAGTTTAAATAAACTAAAGGGTTGCTGTCGCCAACACTGCAATTGTTTTTTGCCGTAGGTTAGCGGCACTATCAATGACAATTCCACTGTCGATCCGCTATTTTCATAATAGTCATTGTGTTAATAAGTGCATCTATTTACATCTATTTTCTGCATACAATGCCAGCCAGTCCAAATAACTTTTGATTTTGCGTAAATGTAAGAAAAACAAAAAACACGTCAAATTTTAAATCAAGGGGAAGTTTAAAAATGTTATTCTACTGTTTCCAAGCCCTCTCCCCTTGTCAAATAGTAACCCCCTTGATCCATCAAATAAAAAACTCAAGAAAAATGCATATCAGTCATATAAACAATTTATTCTATTGATTTATTTTGAAAATTACATTAAAAATAGCGAAATTACAACAACCAAAATGAAGTTAAGTACAAACAGCTCCTTTTATGTATTTAAAGTTAATGTTCAAAGTGTGCTCCATTATTTTGTAGGCAATAATATAACCTATTTTTAAACTCTTCTCGAACTCTTTGCAAAGTTTCGCTAGTAATTCGTTTACAATCTTCAGATATTTTAAGCTTTAGCTCTTCGATGTCTTCGGTAGGAGTTTTGTAGACTAATGTTTTTAAAAAGCCCCCACACAAAAAAAGTCAAGTGGTGTTAGATCTGGAGATCTTGCCGGCCATTTTGTAAAACTGTTATTATTTTGAATTATATCGTAATATCCTTAATAAAAGTATATATAACTTTGTGAAACTATTTTAGTACTTTAAACTACACAAAATATATCTTTTTCAAAATCAAAACCAATATATTATATCTGACACTGACAGACTAGTATTTTAATTATATTGAATAGTGAAGTGAATACTACATGGAGGTCCACTTCTGTAGTTAATAGGCAAGAAGTTTGTAGCTCTTCCAATACTCCTCATCACAAACTATTCTATACCCGTTCTGCGCCGTAGTTCAGTAAGACGAGGTCGAGGCAAACCTTGGTAAAAATATCTGCTTCCATTTTTCCTGTTTCCAAATATTTCAACTGTATTTTTTTTTTGTTCAACACAGTCTTTAATAAAATGTATTCTGATATCTACATGTTTGGACTTTGATAATACAATCAAATTTAAGGCTAGTTTTAGGGCTGCCTGGTTACCATTGTATATGATTAAGTATTATACTTTAGCACCAATGTCTTGAAAAATGGACTTTAGATGGATAGCCTCCTTTACCGCTTCAGACAATGCGGTGTATTCGACCTCTGCAGTTGAGAGGGCTACATTCGGTTGTTTTTTTCCCATCCAGGTAGTATATAACCAGGAATCCAGCATATTTCAAACAAAATCCGGAAAAGAATGTTTTGTCTAATTTATCACCTCTCCACTCTGCATCTGCCATTCCTATAAGAGGGCTTTTCTTTTTTTTGTATTCAATTTCAATTTTTTTCAATATCAATGTACCGATTAAGTTTCTGTATGGCAAATCCGGTAATGTTTCAGTATTCTTTTCAAGAAACAATCCCGGCTCGATAACTGTGGGAGTTGGCTTGCACTTTTCCATACAACATTTTTTTAATGCATCATCAATCAGTCTCTTCTAAAAGCAATACGAAAACTTCAGGATTGCGACAGAATTAAAAAATAAACTTCTGTCGTCCGAAGAACTAAAAATTAAGATAATAGAAGAAAGTGAGGCGAGGAATATCTACAACGGAAAAGAAGGAAACGAGGAAAAGGTACATTATAGTGATAAAAACAAAAACCACAGAAGAAATTTAATGCAGAAAAATCAAAGAAAAACTTGAACTGTGAATACTGTCTGAAAAAAGGTCATTTTGAGAAGGATTGTTGGTCAAAGAAAAAGATTCAACAAGGTTCTTTACTAGTAAAAGAAACCTCCCTATCTGTTCAAAATATAAACGTTTAAAAAAGTTGGTGTTTTGACACAGCGGATGTACATCACATATGTGCAAGGACAAAGAAATGTTCAAAACAATGACTCGAACAAATGAGTCTAAAACTTGCTTCAACCGACAAAACCGAAAACAGAGAAGGTAAAGGAACGGTCATAATAAAATTAAAGAATAAAATAGTATCTCTTTTAGATACTTTGTATGTACCAAACTTATCAACCAATTTTATATCGATTGCCAAAGCAACATCAAATGGATACAAAGTCAGTTTTAATCGAGAAACTGCCACAATACATTACAAAAATGAAGGCATACAAAGAAGATGGCCTATATTATGTGAAGACCGAGGAAAATATTTCTCATCTTGCTAAAATAAAAACGATTACCGATTGGCATAAGAAATTAGGTAGAATGGTTGCGCGTGGTTATACCCAAAGGCCGGGAATTGATAACGACAAAATATTCGCACCAGTTGCAAACTTGAGCTCAATTAGATCACTTAATGGATGTTACAACAACTTACCTTAACGGTAAATTAATTGAGGACATTTATATGAAAGCTCCTAAATACCTCCAATAAGACAAAATAATAACAAAAACCCCTTATGCCAATCCAATGTCTTGGAAATCGTTCGTTTAGCCATTGTCTTACAGCTAGTGCGTAATGTTTTGTAGCTCCGTCCTGTTGAAGGTATATATTCTGTTCATCTAGCACCATATGTTCATCAACTTGTCTCTCTAGTGACTGAGTAATAAGTGGATCAATTTCATTTTCTAATAATTGTGGGTACAATTCTTTCGTGAGGTTTTGGCCAATAAAAAGTAGTCCAATTATCTCATTTCCTACAATACCAGCCCATACATTGATCTTCGCTGGAGAATGACTATTATCCTGTCGAAACACGTGAGGATTTTCGTCAGTTGATTCATCACTGAAACAAATAATTTTAACCAAATATGCGTCTTCTTTTTTTTTGGGGGGGCATTGTTTCATAAAATTCAATTTTGCGGTCATGGTCGTCTTCACTAAGCTGATGATAATATTTGTATTTTATAAGGAAAAAACTTTTGCAATTTTAACACTTTGTGTATGGAACCAACAGAAATATTTGTAAGTTTTGATACTTTTGGAATGGAATATGTACGATCTATAGCAAAATGACCCAGTACTTCAATTTGTGCAGCTTCGTCGAGAACTCTGGAATTATTATTTTTTTTATTCCAAACGGATCCAGTTTCTCCAAATTTCCGAACTAACTCTTTGATGGTCTGTTAGCCTATATTTCTATCAGGATGCCTTTCATTAAAAACTTGAGTTGTTCCTCGAGCGCACTTGTTTTGATGACCGTAAATAAATATTATTTCTATTCCTTCTTGCAGAGAATACACCATTTTAAAATAATTTAAGATGCTACAGCTACAAATAATGGCTAATTTAACTTCACGAATAACCTAACTAAATATACTATTAATATTTTTAAAACAAAGAAACAAAATGACAAAAAATATCAAAAAAGGTAACATGTTTTCAGAAGTAATTTAATTGATCCCTAATTAGACATTTACTTATTAAACAGTGACAGGTCGTTTTTGTTATGGTCCCATGTTATTTTACAAAATTTGTTGTTATCAGCAAAATAAATCGATAGAATAAATTGTTTATATGGCTGATTTGCATTTTTCTTGGGTTTTTATTTGATGTAACACAAGGTAGGGGTTGCTATTTGACATTTTTAAAAAGAGGTGGGGGATGTTAAATGGGTGCCACTTGAAAACAGCAGAATAACATTTTTAAATCTCCCCCTTGATTTAAACATGTTTTTTGTTTTTCTTAAATCTACGCAAAATCATAAGTTATTTGGACTGGTTGGTTTTGAAATGAATGCACTGTATATAAAAGTAGATGTGCGTATGTATGTATGTATGTGTGTATGTTCCCTATGGACTCCAAAACAGTTTAAACAATCTTCAGATTAGCCCAGCTGGTGATCCTTTGAAGTTTGGTAGCAATCGAATTAACGAAAGGGTGAAAGGGGGTTGAAATATAAAAAATATCAAAAATGGCCGATATTAGTGTCGAATTAATATTTTTTGGGTTCGCTAAGTTTAATAGTGACATTCCCAATTATGTTAGCATCCTAACAAAAGGGTGGGAACGGCCCGACCCTATTGTTAAATAATAAAATTAATGTCATTAACTGTGACGCAATTACGTTCAAGTCTTTCGTAAATTCTTTACAATCTTACACGATCATTTGGAAGGACAATAATTTTCCTATTCGACGATGAACTAAGTAATGATGGTAGATAATAGATAGATAATGGTAGTAGATTCTGTCACTAGGTTAGAATGAAAATTTTTTATTCTAACCGTGTAACAGACGTTATATTCTCCACGACCAAAGAATTTAAATAAAAAATACTTTAAAGAACCTAAGTTAATAATATCTTTCGTATTCCTGTTTTGATTTTTGAGGAGGTAGGTCTCTTTTATGTTATTAGCGTAATTTCTAATCAAATTCTAAATCTGATTCACTTAAATTCTCGCTCATTTTTATACAAAACTTTTAAAAAATAAATTTAGAGAACGACGCGTCGCCAATTTAATTTGAAACTTTTACTTTTAAAGAGTTTATTTGACATCCTTGGTAATCGCTAATGTTTAAAACAATTACGGAATATTCATACCGTAACACAGCGGTTCTCAAACTTTTGTTATTCACGCCCCCCTATTTTAATTTAAAAAATGTTGCGCCCCCCAATCCGTAGACCTAGGAATTTGGACTAAAATAGGCAACATTGTCTCGTCGAGAGCGCCAAAGATGCTGTCGGAAAGTTCGCGGCGTTCGTGCCACGTATTCAAGCTTCCTGATCTTTCTCGAACTGTCTGAACGCGACTATAAATACAGAAGCGCACATACGGTATTTTCAGTCTCTCAGTGAAGGTGTTTTAACACTAAGCAAGCATTATTGTAAAGTGTGAGTGTATAAGTAGATGTAGTATGGATAAATTTTTAAAACTTGAGGATGACGGGCCTTGTACATCGACAGGTTCAGGTGGAAATCGTCCGAAATCTAAAACAAGAAAATATGACCCATCATACCTAAATTTGGGCTTTACTAGCCTTGAAGTAGGTGGCGAAGAAAAAACACAATGCGTTATCTGTTTAAAAGTATTGGCTGCAGATAGCATGAAACCAAATAAATTACAGAGGCTTCTAGAAACGCTGCACAGAGAATATGTCAATAAACCGCGAGATTTTTTTGTGGAGAAACTCAGATTGTTTAAAAAACAAAAATCCAGCTTCCATAGAGTACTGGCAGTAAATGAGAAGGCTCTCTTGGCATCATATAAAGTGGCATACAAAGTAGCTAAATGCAAAAAACCGCACACTATTGCAGAGCAACTTATTTTACCCGCTTGCAAAGACATTGTAGAAATAATGTTTGGTGAAAATTTTACTTCACAACTTAACAATATTCCTCTGTCAAATGATACAATCTGTCGACGAATTAACGATATATCAGTTGATATGCAACAGCAGCTTGAATCTGAGCCTACTGGAAACTTGTTTGCTATACAACTTGACGAAGCAACTGACTCTAGTAATGATTCCCATTTGATTTGCTACATTAGATTCTGTCAATGTTCTAAAATATGTGAAGATTTATTGTTTTGTAAACAGATTGAAGGAAGAACTACAGCCACCGAGTTGTTCAAGATTACAAATGATTCTATTACTAAAATGAATTTGCAATGGAAAAATTGTGTTGCGATTTGCACCGATGGAGCTCAAGCCATGTCTGGTAAATACAACAGTTTACAAGCGCTAGTAAAAAAGGAATCCTCAGAAATTATCTGGACGCACTGCATGATACATCGGGAAGCGTTAGCATCAAAATCTAAGCTAAGCCCTGGACTAAACATGATTTTGACAGTAGTTATTGAAGTTGTTAACTTTATAAAAACCAGACCACTAAAAACAAGGATGTTCTCTGTTCTGTGTGAAGATATGGGAGCTGAGCATCAATCTTTGTTGTTTTATTCCTCATCCAGATGGTTGTCACGCGGTAAGACGGTTAAGCGTGTCTTTGAATTAAGAAGGGAAATAGCGATATTTTTAAGCGAGGAAGCATTCAACAGATTTTTTCGACAAATTATTTTTACTGAAGCTTTCTTATTTAGTAGATATTTTTAAAAAACTTAATATACTTAATCTTCAGCTGCAAGGAAAAGACGTAAATATATTTGATTTAAGTCAAAAGATTGATGCTTTTTGTAAGAAATTGCAGTTATGACATAACAAATTGAAAGAAAACAGTTTGGAAATGTTTCCCACATTTTGCGATTTTGTGCAAGATTCCCCATTGGAAGATATTCATAAAGCTGTGATGCTAAAAACCATAGGAAGCCATTTAGAAAACTTAACTGAGAATTTCAAGCGATACTTCTTTGCAGAGAAAGATATCAAGTTGTCAGACTGGAGCTGGGTTTTAAATCCATTCGAAAATAGACCTGTCGGACTATCACTGCAAGAAGAAGAACAACTGATAGATATTTCAACAAATCCCTTACAAAAATCAAACTTTGTTAACAAATCTTTAACAAACTTCCGAACGACTACTCCGTTATAAAAGCCAAAGCGCTTAGAATTCTGTTGCCTTTTCCAACGTTCTACCTTTGTGAAACTGGATTTTCTGCACTTGCTGTCGTGAAATCTAAATACAGAAATAAACTTCAAGTAAAAAATGAACTCAGAGTGGCCATCTCTAACATAGAACCAAATTTAGAGAAGTTGTGCGCCTTAAAACAAGCTCATGTTAGCCATTAGTCCTTAGAATGTTTCTTTGTCATCATTAAGTAAGTAAAATTTCAATAAAGATTTTTTAAAAATCTATCTGTAGCATTTTATCATTACCATTTTATTTTTAATCTGTACTGCGCCCCCCCCCCCCAATCATGTAAACGCGCCCCCCTTAGGGGGCGCGCCCCACAGTTTGAGAAACGCTGCCGTAACAAGTGATGGAATGAAAATACATGCAAACCCCATAAGAAACAACTGTTACAGAATGAATATTCTCACTCTAGAGAGTGAATGTTGTCATTATGTTATTAAAAATAATTTCATAATAAGTATATTCCAAGTATGGTCGTGGAGAAATGAATTACTATTGAAAGGCACTCCATGTGGCTAAATTCGACGAAGTGGAATTGGAACTAATAAAAAACATGACAATTGCCGAACATCCCTGCTTGACGATTACAAAGGATTACGTGCTAAATTTTTGGGCGGGTAAAAATCATGTATGGATTAAAATTTACTTTGATTGTGTATGTGTATGGGTATCTTTTGACTACGACAGGAAAATCAAACAAGGTGTTTCGTATTGATCGCGACGAGGCTCAAGTAGTAAAGGAAAGTAAGCAACCTTGTATTTCATCTGTTTCATTTTAGAAAGACAGGGACAAAGAATTAAGGAAATCATAAATAATGTTTATACCGTATAAAAGTAGATTTTAAGGGGGTAAGCAGTTTCAGAAAAGTACTCTTTAAATTGGGTTTTTAATGGCAAAAACATTCGATAATCGAGATAATTTGTTAAGTTATGTGTCACGTGCCTATTTTTTTTTCTCCTATCTGCCGTTTCATTATAATGATAATCTGGCGTTCGTAATTAGCTTTGCATACTGCATTTGAGTTCGTCGTATATAGTGTTGCCTATATAGTAGTGATAGAATTCGATTATTAATAGCCGTGACATTTTTGTCTCTATTATTAGACTTCGCCTTGATTATTGGCCTCGATTGTCGTGTGTTGTCAGATATATTATTGTTGGTTTGCTTGGGCTGGCAATTGATGCGGACGAGCGCGATTATGAACTAGGGACTTATACATGGAAAGGTTGGCTGACGCGTGTCCTGGGACATTTTCTGATGTCCGGTCTGGGAGCGAGCAGTGATGAGGATTCGTTTGGTGGCAGTGGTGGAGGTCGGTTAAGAGTTTTTGGAACGGTTTGATATTAACACGGGAGCGGAACTTCTACGGTTTCTTCTTCCATATCTGGCTGTATTTGGGGCCATCTTTATTGGATTATGAAGATAAACCATTTAATTCTTAACTTGACCATTCTGTCGTGCCTATGTGGTGAATATTTTTTGGATATTGGGGTCGAGTTAAGATCACCACTTGTGGGATTTGATGAAGTGAAGCCATCGTGAAGTACCACGTGCCGTTCCATCCACATCGACGATAAATTTCAGCGTTATAAAGACTTGCCTGGTAATTTTAGCAGAAATTATTATGATAATACTACTTGGCGTTTCGGTTCTTGGATCATCGATGTTACCGTGACGTCTCAGTGAGGTTTTCAATTGGTTACATGGTATGGAATTTAATTTTATCAACTTATCAGTTATTATGTGCTTGATCTAAGTGTTTTCAATAATTTAAAAGTAACAAGTTATTTTCATTTAATTTGTACCTGCTCCCAGTGTCGTCCCAATGAAGTTTTCAATAGTTTAAAAGTAACCAAATTATTTTTTTTTTGTTAAATTTGTACCGGCTCCAAGTTGAATCGGAATTTATATATTACTGAATATAATCTATGTGGTTATTGTGAGGGTTTTAAAAATATTATTATTGTAGCAAGTCCATTTATTTTGTATTTCTTTTTTTTTTGTGTTAATCTTTTGCTATCAGGAATTTTATATAAAACCAATTATTTTCGAAATTTTAAATATTGTGAACATTTTCTTTTTGTTGTTTTTTTTATTTTAATTCTCTTTTGTACCTCATTAGGTTTTTATTACTGTCTGGAAGATTGTTATAATTAATTTAAATATTATTTTAAGAAAGTGTATTAAATTCGTTTAAACCACTTTACGAAAATACAGAATTTATTGTAAAAAAAAAATCAGAACATCATTTTTACTTAATTAATATATTGCAGTAATTGTAAATATAGTTTTATTTATCTAGTTCACCATAATTGTTTGTTGTTTTTCGCGTGGCTCTGCTGGTGCCTACAAGACCTAGGGGTTTCCGGCTTGTACCGTCTTAAGTCGGTGGCGCGGCTCACTTTTAGATTTTTTTTTTTTTCTTCTACCCTCTACGGCTGAGCTCGGGCATAATTTGCCAGTAGAGAGACCACTGGCAGAGTACTCTTTAGAGAACGAAAAAAAAAAGACGTGGCATATGGTTTAACATTAAAGCGTTTAGAATTTTTGAAAACAATAACACATCAGAAAGGAAACGTGAAGAAGGAAGATACCATTTATACCAATGAAACATATTTGTATAGCTCTCATTCTAGGACAAATGTCTAGTTAAACACAGAAACCCGAAAACAAATTTAAAAAACATTACAGTAAAGAAAAAGAGGAAATGCTAGTGCACGCCACGCCGGTGGTGAAATGGGATTTATATACAATGGTCTTTTAATATTTAAATCTGGACAGAAAAAAAGTGATTAACACGATGACACGAATTCAGAAAATTTCATGAAATGAGTCAAAACAGTTTTGGTTCCGAATATAAAGAGCAAAATTAGAATTAGTGAAATTATTACAATACAATTACAAAAGTCGACAAAAAAAATGTTCGAGTCTATTATATAATAAACTAGCTGACCCGGCAAACGTTATTTTGCCATATAAATAATTTCCTAGTAATTTCTAGTGTAGACAAAAAATAGCTTACTTATTGTAAGTATGTATGTATGTTAGAATGTGTATATTGTATGTATGTAAGAATGTGGTATATGCGTGAAATAAGCATGGAGCGCTGTGAACGATGAGGGAATATAAAAATAACAAAAGGCAAACATTATTTTTAAGTTATTATAATTTATTCCTCAAAATTATATATCATTAATTAAACAATTACGACAGTAACACTATTAAACAATATCAATCTCTTAATGCTATAGCGTAAACAATATTTTTTGTTAGTCCATCTTTGGCTAACACAAACAAACTGGATGGTTTACCCACTCGAGAGAATGCCACGTATAATTGTCCGTGTGAAAAACATGGTGTTCTCAAATCTATCAATCTTTTTTTTAACTAATCGTGCAAAATACACTCAAAATTGATAATTTAATTATTATTGATAAAATAGGAATGATTAAAAGTTAATATGAGAGTTACACTGAGATAGCAAAATAATAATTGTCAACGTTACTACTACACTTGATGCATAAACAATAATGATGGCCGACAACTGTGTAGGGAGTGAGAAAGAAAGGAGACCGGCTTCGTTCTCATCCCTACTCCGTGCTGTTTACTGGGTCAGAAGTGACACCTGTAGACATCTGGCGGGGATAACTAATTAAATGACGATTGATCAGTTTTCGACCGGAGAGGAAAAATGATTAAATTACTAAAATGGCTATTAAAAAATAAGGGTTGATCGTAGAAGGGTGAAAATTGAGGATTGTATGTATTTTTGTATGTTGTATCATAAAAAAATAGAAATTAAAAATTTTGTCTAAAAAATAAAAAAAAATTTAGGGGTGGACTACCCCTAACATTTAGGGGGATGAAAAATAGATGTTGGCCGATTCTCATAGATGCCGGATAAGCACAAAAAATTTCATCAAAATCGGTCAAGCCGTTTCGGAGGAGTATGGTAACGAAAACTGTGACACGAAAATTTTATATATTAGATATTTTCTGACTGTCTACATCGAAAAGTAACTAAAAACTTAAATCTTAATTAATAAAGTTTGCTTTTGTTGATAAATAAATGTTCGTGGTTTTGGCGGAATGTTTAAAGAGTAACGGCTTTTAATACATAAGTAAAGAGGTGAGCGGGGGGATTATGAATGGCATAGTAGTCACGTAATTCATAGTTAGTGTGCGCACGCGCTTTTCAAAGAAAAAACATATTTCGTGTGTTACGAGGTCTAAAAATGTCTCCAAAAACATTGTAAAAATGACGTTGAATCTTTTTGCTACATTTACAGCGAATACATCAAAATAAGAGCCGAAAAATGCAAGGCGGATACGCTAAATATCTATGCTTGTGGGATAGTAGAGCAAACTCAATTCACTACCAGCAGCACCCATGACCTAAGCGGACTAAATTCCAGGTAGGAAAACAGAATGTCAAGTGTAAACCGATTGTGGAGTCCGATCATGTTTTAATGCCTCCGTTACATATACAATTATACCTCATGAAGCATTATATGTACATATTGTTACGATTTCTTGAGTCCGTCTCTGTTGACCCTTTCTGTCGCGACAATGCGTCGGCCACAATTGGGGGACTGTCGGCGCGGAGACCAAAGGAAAGTTCCTGCAAATTCTCGACGAGGTGTCTAGTGAATTCTCACCGTTTCGAAATGGGTAATTCTCACCGTTTCGAAATGGGTCTGTCGCCTTCGCGAGGAAGGTCGAAGTATGGTTTACAGGTATAAAAGGGACAGCGGCCGCGGACAGTTTTTAGTTAAGTTTTAGTTTTAAAAGTCTTTATGATTTATGAAATAGTTATAAAAAGTTGTATATCTAAGTGAATATCGAAGTGATTTATAAAACATTGTTTTATTACTGTATCTAGAGTTTTAAATCGCCAAATCCAAGAAAGAACTAAAATTCTTAACAATATTTTGTGGTTTTCTATGTAGTCATGTAGTGTATACCCCCAATATTCAATTTGAAATTTCGTCTTTCAGTGTTTTGACTGGGGTCGGTTAGGACCCCAGTCCGCCTTGTATGTTATAAATTATATATGATATTTTTCAGTTTATGGTGTCGGGGAAACCCATTTGTTTGTACGTTATCCATTTATTTTTAGTTCTGGCAATTTATAGTTCATTATATTATAGTTATAGTTCATTTATAGTTCATGCGATTTATAGTTTTATATTCGGTCCTGTCTGTTTTTTTAAAAAGTACGCATCCGTATAAAAAATGGGTGTGAATTTGCCTTCTCACATCCATCGACGGATAAGGAGCTGTTACATATCCTTGAAAACGATGATCCAGAATTTTTTTTTTTTATGAAAATGGTCGCAAAAAGGGTAGACCTATCGTGTGGGCCGCGGACGGCCCGGACTGCGACTATTAGAAGGGGAAGGGATTATAGAAAGGAAATGATTGTGGACACGCTTTTTAAAAAGTTGCAGGTCATAGTTCTCTGGAAAAACTGATTTTGGAAGCTTATTCCATTCCGTAGCAGCCCTGTAAAAGAAGGATTCTTGATGAAGATTGGTCCTTGCAGTGTCGAGCTTGAGAGTAAATGTGTGAGACTGATCAGCGTGCCGAGTTCTTCGGCCGAATGTGTTTATCAAGCAAATGGCTCTTTTCTGAATGGAATCAGAATGGAATCAGAATTTGATCAGTGAGCAAGCAAAGATGCTGCGAACGATGAAGAAGATGAAGATATTATTGAAGAGGTTCAGTCTGAAGCTGATGTGATGAAATACGACCAAAAAACAAATATTGCTTATTCCATACCTGAGACTGCTGAAGACCACGAATGCCCAAGGTATACAGCAAAGGATGAGACAGAATGGTCCATACTTTCAAAAGAAACACGGCCAAAGAAACGTTAGAAAGCTAATATACAGACCAAAAAATTAGGACTTACCCCTTTCAGTTCCAATTTTTCAACAAAAAAGAAGTATTTTCGCTTTTTATGTGTCCAGAAATTATTTTAAAGTTACTGAGACAAACAAAAAAGGACAAGTTATTTCTAAAAAATGGAATCAAGAACACCCAAATAAAAGAAAGAAATCGGTCTTCTGATAACGCTTGATGCCCTTCGCTCTTCTAAAGAGTCTGTAGATACACTATGGTGTGAAGACGTTGCGTATTGTCGCCCTATAATTCCTACCACGATGTCCAGGGCCGTTTCAAAGAAATAACATGTTTTTTGAGATTTGATAATTTTGAGACAAGGGCAGCACACAAAGCCGTTGACAAATTAGCGCCTATACGAGCCGTTTTTAAAATATTCGTCAGAAACTGTAAAAAATGCCTTTCTCCAAGCAGCCATCTCTGCATTGACGAGCAAAATGACAGTGTTAGCTAAACTTTATATTGTTTTTAAAAAATACGTTACTTTTTTTAAATAAATAACTTTAATTACTAGTTTTTATTTAATATTTATCAAAAAAAACACACCAGTCAGTCCTATGCGTAATATTTTAGAGTTCGCATTTTAATGGTTAAATTTAAGAAAAAGAATTAAAACTTAATTTTACTCGTCACCTTTGAGGGTTAATATCTCGGGAGAGGGTGGGCTGAAGAAATGTTGTTATAGGAAAGATCCATCACAATTTCATACAGACAATCACCTCCTGAATTTTTTCGCATGAATTTAGGAACACCTTGTATATATAAGTTAGTTTACATAATATGTAATGTATGCGCTCCATGATAATTATTTGTTAGACAAAACGTGGTAGAATCATGAAGTGTATTCTAAAATTAAACATTTACCTGGCTTTTATAATTTATAAATTTTATTTACAAAAATACTGATGGTTATATCGAACGGATGAAACGTAGTTATACAAATTTACAGATCTAATTTATCAAAAAAATAATAGACTTATGTGGATTTTTATTTATTTAAACAACATTGTTTTTGGCATTTACTAGATAGCAATACTGTTTCTATTAAAAAGTAGAACCCTGTAAAAGTTAAAATTATTGAAAAATGCAAAAATGAAATTTTTAAAGTAAGTTATACAAATTGTACTATCATGCGATTTTAATAGATCATAAATACTGTATGTGGGAAGTTAAACTGCACATAAATTTATCCAGCTAATTTTAATAAATTAATAGTTATAGAGAAGATACAAAAATTCCACATTTGTTTGTTACATCAATATATTCAGCTAACTGCAGTTGTCAATGTTTATGGTTTAATACTTAAAATGCAAAGAATCTTTTATTCCGCGCACCTTGAATACATAAATGTTTGATTTATAACAGTAAAGAAGTTTAAATGAACAACTTTTATCTGAAACTTTTATGGCGTAAGTAGTCAAAATATAATGAACTAAATAATACCAATATATTACACAAAAAATTAAAAAAAATGTATTAAAGTTATTTCTTTAAACTTTAATACACCAATGAAACATACATTTCCACTTTTTTATGACAACAGCTCTTAAAGAATCAGGAGTCATAAATATCTAAATCCAGAAAATAAAAAGGACATTTCTGTATTTAAATCCTTTAACATTTTTTTTCAGATTCATTTTATGAGCAAAAAATAGAATAGGTAACTGAAATTCTTTAATTGAGTTTTTTTATGGTAAAAAGTAAAAAACACAATTTTTTAACTAGACAACTTTTTATCCTCAATTATCAAGTTACTTACATCCATAAAAAAGGCTTAAAAATGTATTTGTTAAATGTTAATAAATAAACAATACTGTGAAGTATTTTTTTAACTAGGGGTTATTATAAAGCCTTTAAATGAATGCATTTAATACATACACACCTTATATACTGTTTAATTATTTTGGATTTAAGTTTTTTGTTTTTAAAAATATATTGAATGAAAACTCCATATTTAACCATTTTCTTGATTGATATATATATATATATATATATATATATATATATATATATATATATATAAGAAAAGCAAGTAAGTTTTATTATGGAGACAATTACGATTTTTATAAAATGATAAAAAAATATTATTTTTTCCACCTCTCTACAAGTCATAATAATTTTATAAAATATGTAAATGTCACTTAAATTATTACATGCTACTTAGATTTTCCATTTATAAGTATTATTCAGGGTAGGCATAACATTTTTAAAATATTTTAATGTTAAATTTATCAAATTGTAATTTTTAAAATCAGAAAAATGTAAAAAAAAATTAAATATTAAACCTGGAATAGCAATTAAAGAATTGTTAATTTTTTTTGTATCACCTGGTTAAAAATCAGATGTACTCTTAGAATGTTTCATTAAACATTATTTTTAAATATTAAATGTCAATGATATAATTATTAAAATAATTACGATTTATAATGAATATTCCATGTAAGATGTAGCAGAGTGAAAATTATAATTATTTTTTGTTGCAATTTCAGCAATATGTTTGATTTGTAAGAATATTTAATTTTGGAATCCCATTTTATGCACCCAACTATAAAAATATAGGTAACATTTATAAAATTGAAAAGTACCATACATAATTAATATTAAAATGATCAAAACTGAATACAAAACAAATTTGAAAAAACAAAAAAATAAACACATACATTAAATGTTTTAAAGAAATTAACAATTAGAAAAAATAATTTTATATAGCTACAACAATAACTTTTTACCAACAAAAATATTACTGCAACAAATAAGTAATGTCTTGCAAAATATCTCTTCATTACTGAAATATTTTTTTAAACTTTACTGAATTAATAATTTAACCTGATAGGTGATGAATTTTTCAATTATTTTATGTTGTAACTAGTGATTTAAAATGTTTATGTAATAATAGATTTTATAGCTAAGCTACTCTTCTAATTATTAATTAAATTTCAAATTAACGAAACTGGTTTTACAAGTTCTTTAACTTTGTTTTGTTTAGATAATAAAGAATATTTTAACTAAAATTAAAAATAAGAATTCATAACACTGTCCAACATTTAGAATATTAACCCAATAACAAATCCACTATTAAACATCATAAATGTAAACATCTAAAAATATTGAACATAAAATGTGTAATCCAAAAAAATATAAGCAACCCAAAATATAAACAAAAACCTGTCATATTCACGATTGTTATTTTTAGACAGGAATAGAAGTATCTTATTAAAATAGTTTTCTGAATCACACCCAAAAACATGTACTTACTTATGTACAAGTAAAAAATGAAGCTCTTGTGTCAAAGTAAAAATTCAAGGTGACCAGATTGTTAATTTATTAATAAAACAATGCATAATTGACAATCGTCAAGCAAATGTGATAAATATTTTCTGCTTTGTTTTTATCAATCATACCTACTTTATTTATAAAAAACTAAATGTAAACACAAATTGAAAAACAATCAAAAAAATTGTTAAAATTTAAATTAAAATTGTAATGGCGGCTGTAATAAAACCTTGTTTAATACATAATTTGAATAATTGATCAGTTTCAATGTCAAATAGCAAAGAAAAACACTAATATTTTTACAGATTGGGAAATAAACTCATGCCCTACTTGTTAACTTTCTCAAGAAAATTCCTACCAGATGTTAATATTGATTTGAATTAATGACAATTGTAAAAAATCTTCCAATTAGTATGCTTTACAAATATTAATACTATGTTTAATGAGCATAATTGAAAATGTATAATTTTAAAACACAAAATCGTTCAAGGACGAATCTACCAAATAAGTATTGGTTAAACAGCAAATATTTACTGAAAAAGGCAACTAGTCTACATGCCATTACTGAAATTCATTGAGCAAACTACAATTGTATATTCTTAAGAAATGTTTCAATTAGATTCACTTAATTACCTAGAGAAAATCAAAGAATTTACCTTAAATAAGTGGTACTCCATGAAAGCGCAATCACATGACGTCACTTTTAAAATAACACTGAAATTAATGGTAACTAGAAACAATAATTACTTAAAATTGAACCTTTAAAAACAACAGATTTAAATATTACACCCACTCGTTATGTTTCTGTCATAGTAAAAATTTAAGCCCCTTTAATGAAGTGCACAAAATATAATCAAAGATGTCTAAAATGTTTGGATGTCAGCTGTTCCCCACCAATCCCTACTCCTAAATTATAGATAAACACGATTGGTTAGTTAGGTTCCTAAATTGTGCTATTTCTTTTTTTAAGAGGATGTACTACTGCTCTTGTGACACAAAATCTGAAATGGATAAATAATTATATTTAAATATGCATTTTGATTTTGCCTTTAGTCTTTAGAGATTTATTTGGTACATAAATAACTATAAAATAAAATATGTAAACATCGTATATCGTTCCTTGCCTGGTTTAAAGTGGGCGTGACAAAAGTTAAAGATGGTTGTTGTGTATTTTTGTGCAACTGTTACAAATCTGTCACAGGAACTGAAACAGATTAACAATGTAGATTTTTAGTTATAACTATTTGAAATTGAATAGTGTTCTCTAATATAGATTAAGATAAATTAATTGAGGATCAACTAAAGATGAAAAAATAGTAATAATATAAATTAAACACTTCGTTACTAGATCGCTATAAGATAAAGTAGGTAATAGGTATACCTATACTGGAATTAAGAAACCGAATTTTAATAAATTAATTACATTAAATATTTCTTACATCTGTAAAAATGTTGACCAGTACTTTTTTAAAGATTTATGATTTCAGGGTGACCCAACTATTTTTGGCCCAAAAGAATTAGATAAAGGTAGGTAGTTTAAAAAAATTTAATCAAAGATAACACCATCATCATTTATTACATTAAACCCATTTCCCTATTACATATAAAATTGCTTTTTATGAAAATTTAGCTAATTAACTTTTAGATATTTTATTAAAAAGCTTCTAAAAGTTCTCAATTCGACTATTTCATCAAAATAACGTTTAAATCATTTGAATGTCTGAATCTTTGGTGTACCCATGAAAATAAAATGTGAGAAACCTAAGAAAGCAGTGCGCACACCAATGTACCTTCCAAAATGCTTTTATACATTTTGGTTGTACGTTAGAAACGTAACAAAGTAGGAATACTAAGACATCGTCCTGTTGTTTGAAACAATTTTAAAAATTTTAATCTAAAGCATCAATTTAAATAAAAGCACTACAAGAAGTATTCCTCAATATTTAAGTAAATACAGGGTGTTTCTAAATTCATCCCATAAATTTAGGTGATTGCCCGTGAGAAATTATGATGGATATTTTCTACAACAAAATTTCTCAAGCCCTTCCAAGATATCACCCCTAATAGGTGGTGAGTAAAATTAACTCCTAATTTTGGCGGGGGGCGGTCATTTCCAACATTTATCATAAATCGTATCTTATTCTGGCATTTTCCATCTTTACTGTTTTTCACTCTCTATACCTAATTTATTATTTGATAAAGAATAAAAATCATGGTATTGTATTTTTTTTCGCGGAATCTATTGGTTTTAGGAAAAAACTTTAAGATTAAGAAATGTTTTTAAATAAACAGGGATTTGAAGTATTTTTTTTATTTTACAAAAATAAATCTTAAAAAAAAGATTTAATATTAAATAAGGTAAGGGATGCTAATTTCACCCCCTTATAATGTAACAGGATTGTTGAAAAAATACCGGTGGCTAGTCCTTTGCGAGTGCATAGAAATTACAAAATTTCAAATTTCTTTCTTTACTTAAATTTGAGAAAAAATTAAAGCTTTTAATTTTACTAACTACTTTTTAGGTATGATATCTCGGAAGGGTGTGGGCCGAGGAAATTTTGTTATAGGAAAGATCCATTTTAATTTTATATGGGCAATCACTTCCTAAATTTTTTTGCATAAATTTAGAAACACCCTGAGTATGAAAATAATTTCTGAGAGTTGAAATATTATTTTAAATTCCTAACACTCTTTTTGTTTTAATCATTTGTTAATGTATAATTTTATGTTTAAAATAAAGTAATAACTAGACAAAAGATCTGGATTGATCTACCATTAAATATTTTATTTTTATCTTTTATGATTATGAGTCACTTCTCCAGTGCAACCATCGCTGATATTAAATAAATAAATATAATTTCATTGAAGTTATCCTAAAAATGAAAATCTGATAAAAGTCATTATCTATATAATTGGTTAGGTAGGTACTGGTACATATGTACCAATAATCTGTAAAAATAAGCACTTTTTGTCTGTCCATATATTACAATGAAATAATTAATATGTTAATTCTCAATAAACCAGCCCCAAATTGTAATAATCTTTGCACATCATAACTTGGATCCAACTGTACTTTTTAAATTTGTTTTTAAAAATTTTGCAAATGTCTAAGTCAAATTAGGTTCTTCTGTAATGTTTTTCATTCAAGACATAACCTACTAACGTTTCATTTTTAGTGTGCAAATAATTATTTTTGTTTTACTAAACTTACTATACTGCGAGCCATATTTTTTTATTTAATGCAAACTTTTTTCGGGAGGTAAGGATTAGCCTTTAGTAATAAATGTTTATAAATCTCAAAATATATGTACCTATATGTTCCAATGAAATTTGATAGTTTTTCAAAAAACTGGTTCATATTTTAATTAATATTGTATTTTCTATTAAAGCACATCTAATAAGTTAAATTTGCTTTTTAAATTTCAACCAAAATATATAAATCCTATTGGTAAAATTTTAATTAAAGGAACAAAAGTTCAATAGAAGACTTAACAATTGTAGCTAAAAGATAAAAAGAGGTCCAGTGATGTGAGAATGCTACAATTTACTGAAATACAATAAAAAGTAGGATTATATTCTTTCAAGGTATGATTGACAATATCAATACTTTTACTACATTTTATTAGTCATTAAAGATTAAAAAATTCTTAATTATCTATGAATCATTTTTCTCTTTATTTTCCAAGTTTTCTGAAATAATAAGCTTTTCTTCATTTTTCTCAGTTAAGTTGGGTTTTTCTTCAATCAACAAGCTTTCACTACCTTTTTTTATATTTCCCTCAACTTTTGCAGCAATTTCTTTATATTTTTCTATTCTATAAGCTTTTCTAGCTTCATCTAATAGAACATTATGTAATAAATTCTTATTTGAGTAATTTTCTGACCATAGTGATGGATACGGATTTCCCCTTAATTCTAGCAAAGCCCTTAAACGAGTCTCTCCAGCTAATCTAGGAGCCTTCACTAATCGTGTATAGGATATACTGTAGTTTTCATATCTAGGTACAAGTACCTTGAATAATTTGTGTATTTGCTGTTTTTCAATAAGCCAGTAATCAGCCATCTCCATGGTTGTCTTATGACAATCTCCATATCTGATTGCATCTGATATTAACTAAAAATTAAAAAGTGTGAATTGAGTAGTAACTTATCTTTACTTATAGTTTATTGTTTTAATGAGAAAAACATGAATGTTACATAAAATCTAATTTTGCTACAGTTAATTTATCTTTGGTTAAATCCTAAAACAAATTAAAATATTATCATAGCAGGTAGAGTGTAGTCATTGTGAATATTCTTTGTTTGTATTATAAAACTGTTTACCCTTTCTGCATACATCCTTGACTCTTCAGCTCTTGGATAATTTAATTCTATTCGTTCATGTTTTATTAAAGCAGTCACAGTTTTTCTCAATTTGTTTAATCTTTCTTCTGGCCCTAGAGAATTTCTAAATTTCCTTAATCTAGGATTAACTTTAACTCTTAACTTAGAAACTAATTTTGTAACTTCTGCCTGATTCATTTTATTTATTTATAAATACAAATTTTTCTGAATATTAAGAAAAAATCATTAGGAGTAGTAAGGTTAGGTACTTCTTCTTATTTCTATTTCTCACGTACATTGTCAAGGTAATATGATATGAACTCAGCCAGTCGTAAGTAATAACTTGACTGGACTGATTTATTATAAGGAAAATGCTTAATACATAGCTGTAAACATACATAATTAGATCATAAACCAATATTTTGTCTTATTCAAATTTAACAAAATAAAATTCTCAGATGTTGGGTTAGGTCGAGTGAAAACATTTAACAATTTTTTAAACTTATTAATCACAATGTAAACAATTGTTTGCCACTTGCATTTTTATAGAAATTTTACAAGATTCTACAAGCTGTGAGTATCGAACTGGTATGGGCAAAATGAGAAATATGATTTAGCCAACCACAATTGATTCCTAATTAATTTACCAACAGATAAGTATTTATTTTTGATTTCAAATACGTCTATTATTTTTCGTTAGAAAAGAGCTATGACGTTAAGGAAAATATTACTATATTTTTTAAAGTGTACATGCAACCATTGCTTAAAAAATAGATAGTTGGTCAATGGCAAAGTAATCAGTATTGAAGCCTTACGTGACTGCCATCTAGCGTTATAACTTGTCAAACATGGAAAATTTGATCCCGTACTAATGCGCCCTCGTTGAAGAATGTGGAAATTGAGAGGAACTACATGAAAATGTAGGTTTCTTCTTTACACAAAAGTTTTCTTTTTTGCTATTTTAACTCCATTTCCAGACAACAACGCAACGATTGTTCAGTTTAAGAGCAGGGTTGGAATTGTCCAATATATTTAATGTCAACTTTTTATTGTGAGTTTTGGGTCAAACAAAATTTGTCACTGTCAATTATTACCTGGGTCTGAATGCGGAATAGTTCGCTGCATATGAATTTTCACTTATACACGGAACCTAAGAGAACCATATTAGTAAAATATTAAAAAAATTATATTATTTCTCATCCCCTTCAAAGGTGAACAAAAATGATAACCTTTCTTATTTCTTTTTCTTGAGTCTAATTCCTACAGACCCTGCTTCTCGAAATCAGTTTGCCAAAATTTTAATAATTTCACATTTATACGGGAAGATTCGAAAATATACATTGAAATATATGTGAAGGCTGCTTATAATTGATTGTTTATTTATTTTATTAATATACGGGATCACCTCCATTACAACAAATTTTGTATACATTTAATTAAAAATTAATCAATCAACTTTATACTAAATTAAGATAAAATTTAACAAATAAAATCACTAACATTAAAATAAAAATTGCACAACTTAAGGTTTCTTTAACCGATTCTTGAACATAGCTAACGAGCCACCAAATATGTATGCTTTTGTTATTAATGATTTTCAATAGGCGAATGCATGCCATAATTTGTATGGTAAAAAGAAATAGAATAAATTTAATTGTTTTAAATTTCTGACGGAAACATTCAAACTAATACCTTGGAGAAGTTCGGGGCAATAAATTAAACCATATATATATAACAAACACTAACTCGCAGTTTACCCGTCTTGTACTCAATAAGTAATTTCTTCAGTGTATTTAAAATAATTGTGTAATCATGATTACTAATGCTAAGGTTCAACTTTTTTGCACAGTATCTTAGGAATTTGTTCTGAACTCTTTCCAAAGTAGTAGAATGAATTTGATACTGAGGAGACCACACAGTAGATGCATAATCTTCTTGTGACACTACTAAAGCATAAAAAACTGTTTTTAAAGCCCAAACAGATAATCTCAAACAGTTCTGAAGAATGAAGCATACAAATTTTGAGAATTTTACTGATATATTGTGTATATGTTCAACAAAACGCAACTGCTCATCAAATGTGACTCCTAAATCCTTTATTGTTGTTACATATGATAGTTGATCATCAATAATTGTGTATGAACTAACATACTTTTTGACACCTCTATAAAAACTAATATGACATTTTCCAACATTTAAATGCGAACTATTATTTTGTTGTCCTTATACAATGATGCAACCATGCAAATTTATACAATGATGCAACTTTTCTTTTCGCAAAAATAGATGGCGTTGATAAATATTAAATTTTAAAAAGTAGTAAAGCAAACAAATATTTTTCTGATGTACCTATCCAATATAATTTGAACATTTTGAAATCAAAGCTTCTAGAGCGAAAATATCATTTCAAGAGATTTGTTATAGTAATATCGATTTCAACGTCTATGCAAAACAAAATGAATTTTACAGGAGTTTTATCCATTCAGTTTTTATACCACCCATATCAGATAAAAGAAGTTGGTAATTTATATCTCTTTTTTATTACTTTTTTAGTACAAATTTCCAAGATTGAGACATTGTATAAAGACTACTATCCTCTTACACTGCAATATATCAATTTAAAATGGTTTGGTAATCATGAAATTCCAGTCAATTTTGTCATTCATGCAGCCCAACAAAATGTTATGGACAAAATTCTAACAAAGAATGCATGAAAAAAATCTCTACATAAAAAATTTAAATAATTTTTATTTGTTTTACCATTTTAATTACAATATTTCAAATAACAAATAACCAATGGCATTACAGGACTTTGTGGATTTAAGTATATAATTTTTTCACTTTTACAATTAGTGGGAAACAGAAAAATGTGAATCCTTTTAATAATAATAAAAATATGGATTACTGCCTACTATCATTTTCAGGAAAAAATAACTTTAAAGTATTTTTATAAACTTGTTCACAAAGTAAATCAATATTTATATTTTTAACATTTGCAACAATTTCTAAAACTTGATTAATATTACATGGTTCATTCCTACTTTTCACCATTTTATCAGAGCTCCATTTTTCTTTTTTAACAGAAGTCAATATATTTTCCTTTGATATAAATTTATAACCAGCATGAGATGGTCTGACTTCACACCATGGACAATCTGTTTCTAAAAGAATTTTTTCACTTGGCAAAGTCCGAACAGTTTCTAAATTTTGTTCTGTTTTTAAAGAACAGCCATTTAAACCAATGTACAGTCCTAGGTCTAAAAATTTCTTAGCTTCTTCAATGGATCCATCAAAACTATGAACAACTCCTTTTAAATCTGGATACTTTACTAAAATATTATATAGGTCTTCAGCAGCATTGCGACAATGCAAGAAAAGAGGTAATTTAAAAGATTTACTTAAAGTTAGTTGCACCTCAAAATATTTTAATTGAATAGCTTTTGAACAAAACTGTAAACGTTCATAATCTAGACCACATTCACCCACAGCTATCACTTTGTTACCTCCAGTTTTAATAACATCTTTAAGATTTTCTAAATATGAATTTGCATCTTCATTTTCTTCAAATTCCGTACATTTTGTAGGATGACAGCCTACTGTAGTATACAACCTTTCATCACTGTGTGCTATCTCTAAAGCTTTTTTGCTATCGTTTAAGCTTCCTCCTGTTATTATGATTTTATCTAGACCTGCTTTCCAACTTCTACTAAGTACTTGCATTAAATCTTGTTCGTGCTTTTTATTACTATTGTATACACCATAGTACATAGAATCTGTAAGATTTGCTCCTATATCAATAAGTTTTTTAAAGTTGGACATTTTTTTAAGAGTTTTTCTAATGATTTTGTAGTTACAAAATACACAGCGTTGCCAAACCGTAAATTGTATAATCCAATTAGAAATTTTTACAAATCTGTAGATTTGAAAATAAAAATAGAAATTCTACAGCAGAAATTTAAATAAAAAATATTGATCATTATTTTTTAATTAAAAACAGGTATACAAAGAAAATAAGCATCAAAGGAATAAAAATTAAATTGCTTTGTAGTTTTTGATTTTATTTCCAAAAATTAAATTGAAACCTTTTTTGATTTTACACACATTTTACACATCATGTTTATTCTAATAATTTTCCTAACATTTATTTTAATTGTGTTCAATGTTTTTAATCCACTAATTTCACTCAACTGAATCGACATATTGACAAATAAATAAAATATCATCTCTCAACCCGGTCGAATAAGTTTTATCAAATATATGGTATTCCCTTATCAAAGTGATATATGTGATGTATACGAAGGGGATATTTTAAATAATATTTCTATTAAATTTTTAAATATAAAAGATATTGCAAACATTTCCTTCGTAAGCATTTTTAATATAATTGCGTATATGGAATGTGTAATAAATTATACTTATAATATATACGTATTTTAGACTTATATAATATTTGTGACTAAATAAAAAGTTACGGAAAAAAAATTGATACATGAGGTTGTAAATCGTAATATCGGTAGATATTTTCTATATTGAAAGTGTTGGCAACGCTCAATCCCCAAATTTATTTTTAACCTTACTTTTTTCTTTAAAAAAAACTAACCAAGTTTTAAAAACCGACAAATCGATAAAAAATTACATGTGGTATTTTTACATTGAAACTTTAAATAATTTAGTTTTATAGTTAAACTAGTAACATTTGATTCAAAATAATGGAAATGTCATCATTGCCATCCTTAATGATATTGAACATTGTCAACAAAAATTAGAAAATGTTAAATTCAAAGTGAAGAGGATAAGGTTGTATCCACAGACCATTGGTTGTCTCTGTTTATACAATGCACAGACCACAGCCAGTGTTGTTCCTCAGGGATTTTTATTCGTAATAGAAAATTTACCTATAATGTAATAGAATTGTAACATTTTTGCCATTTAGTAATGAAAACGTGATGTTTTTTTTTTAAATTAAATTTTTAACGACTAATAATACATAAAACAAGAATATATTTGAAATAAAAAAGGAAACGACAACAGTTCCACTTCCATTTGATCCTTCGATCACAGGGGCGTAGAATAAGCACATTAACTTTAAATTAATTTTTAAAATGCGTTTATTTTTAATTGCAAATGATCAAATACACACATGTAAATAATCTAAATAAACTGTATGGTTTCATCGAATTCGTCAGCGATGTCATGAATTAAAAAATATTATTTTAAAACTGAAAAATTTTGTTTCCAGATTTCCATAGTTTGTGAATAATCAATTATTTCCATTAAAATTTTATTATAAATCATAATTATCAATTATTGAATTATTGAAGAGATGAAAGGAATACTTCGAAAGTTTATTTGAGAAAGAGGATACACAAGTACAGGCTCAATTCGAAGACATGAGTGAAAGTTGCAATGAAAGTAAAATTACTACGACAGAAATTGTGGAAGCGTTAAACAGTATGAAATTGGGTAAAGCTGCTGGGTACGACAGGATAACAGTTGAAATGCTGAAGGCTGGACAAAACGTGGTAGCTAGTCTACTGGACCGCCTTTTTAACCTTTGTTGGAGAAGTGGTAGTGTAACAGACGACTGGTGCAAGGCCGTTATCGTGCCGCTTTACAAGGGAAAAGGTTCGCAGCAGGAATGTAAGAACTACCGAGGTATTAGTTTACTCAGCATAGTCGGCAAACTGTATGCAAAGATATTGATCAAAAGAGTAACGAATGAAACTGAGAAGATGATATGGGATGTGCAAGAGGAATTTAGAAGAGGAAGGAGATGTATGGATCAGGTCTTTTCCTCACGAGGTATAGTCGAAAAACTCTTGGCTAGAAGTCAGAAGGTCTATTGCGCTTTTATAGACTTGGAAAAGGCCTATGACAGAGTGGTGAGGAGTGAATTGTGGTCTACATTGTCTATGTATGGGGTAAGTGGTAGTTTAATACGAGCACTGAAATCACTTTACGAGGATTCCACTGCTTGTCAGGATAAACGGAGCTTGCACGGACTGGTTTCACATCGAAAAAGGTGTGAGACAGGGATGTGTGGCTTTGCCATGGCTGTTTAACTTATACATAGATAATTGTTTAAAAGATCTGAAAGAGAGTGCGTATGGATTAAAAATGAATGATTTGATCGTTAAATTCCTTCTTTAGAGCGTTATCTGAAGAGGAGTTGCAGGCGATGGTTAATGTTATGCATGATTCCCTGAAAATCAAAGGGATGAAAATAAATGTGAGCAAAACTAAAGTAATGGTTTTTTAAAGAAAAGAAAGCATGACAAACTGTGGAGTTTCGATTGAGGGAGAAAGAGTGGAACAAGTTAATGAATTTGTGTACTTGGGTTCAAAATTTACTAGAGATGGAAAGTATGACAGTGACATTGAGCGAAGGGTGTTGGCAGAAAAACAAATGAATGGAGCACTGCATAGCTTTATAAATAGCCAGAAAGTGTCAAAAAAGGCACGTCTGGCGGTGCATAGAGGTGTGTTGGTTCCTACACTTATGTATGGTAGTGAATGTTGGGTTTGGCAGAAGAAGCATGAAAATAGGATTAATGCTGCGGAGATCAGTAGTCTGAGAAGTATAGCCGGAGTGACTCGGTTGGATAAAGTTAAGAATAGTGAGATGTGGTGTAAAAGAAGATGTGGTCACAAAGATAGATAAAGGAATGCTTAGATGGTTTGAACACGTAGAAAGGATGGATGAAGGAAGATTGACGAAACAAATTTATAAGGCGAGTGTGAATGGACAAATCGGTAGAGGTCGACCTCGGAGAACATACCTCGATCAGATCAACATTGTTTTGAAGAAAAGCCAGGTCAAGAGTACCAACAACCGAAGAGCATGTATGAGAGCACTGATGAAAGTAGAGGAAGCAAAAGATATGTGTAAGAAACTTAGCAAGTGGAAGGAAGTGGTCTCTGCCTACCCCTATGGGAAAAAGGCGTGACTTAATGTATGTATGTAATTATCAAAAATATCCATACATGGTTTTGTTTTTACACGCAGTAGTTTCAGAGTGTTTTTTTGGTTTGCGTAAACCTATCCATTGCGATTGTATAAGATATCTTATACAATCGCAATTGATAGGTTCACGCAGACCACCAAAACAGTTATACACTACTTGAATAATTATTAATCGTAAAATTCTCCTCCATAACGTACTTGAGGTGGATGGCCGTAGTGTTCATCTTTATGATGAAAATTATGGATACAATAACCGCTGACGTTTTCATCGTCCAACCTAAGTCTCGGAGGCTCTGGATCTATATTTCGATTTTCGTTTGGATTTCTGGTATCTTCGATACTAGTTTTAGATGTTTCGACTTATCGTCAGACGATTCCTTGAAATCAGATGTTCGTACACCCTCTGTTTCATCTTCTAATTTTCGCCTTCTTCGTTTTTCCCTTCTTCGTCTCATGCGTCTTTTACCTCTATCCATTGGTTCTAAGCTTGTATCATCATCTAGTTCAAGATCGTTGCTTCTATCTCTCTTTTTCCTCGGCGTCGTCGTTTTCGGCTACTATCTGTCTTTTTCTTTCTTCTGCGAACCTCCCTTATCAGCAGATAAGATAAGTTTTTAGTCCCTTCCACCAAATCGCTCAAAATACCATTGGCCCTTTTTCTTCCTCGCTTCCGTCTCTTGCTTCTACTTCTGCTTTTTCTCCTACCTCTACTGCTGCGAAATTCTGTGATCGGAAGATTAGCCCATTTCCCCATCGCGTTATCTTTTGAACCAAGACCTAATTTAAACCCTCCCCCGTTCTCTTTGATCAAACCAATTTTTAGGCCAGTTTATAAGGCTTTTTTAAAATACAGAGATGCATTTTTCAACGGTGTTTTGCACTGGTAAATTATTCGATCAAAAATTTTGTCAGGGGGAGAACCTTTATATTTATTTAGACTCGCTATGGTGTCCATAACATCTGTTCTGACAAGAAAAGTTACATTTTATATTAATCCAGTAAAAAAATCAAATTTTCAAGAGAAAATTGTTTAAACATATATATGCTGTGGGGGGTGGAAAGTGTAATAGCTTATAAATGGTTATTAAGTTCTATCCGCCATCTTACGGAGTTGCACAGTACTAACCATTTTTTTCAACCCTAATATTAACTTTTGGATTTCATAGAGGACACACATATCGTTTGAGGTGCATCTATGCATCATAGAACACAAGTACCCAAAAACAGAAGAAGAGTAATTTCATAGAATATGGAAAAGAAGTATCCCATAACCTGCATTCTGCATTACCTGTTTACAGTATTGCCTATATTTACAGTTTTTGCTGACGGTTTTTCTGTTTTCTGTTAGTTATATTATACTAAAAGGCTTTTTATGCGCGCCAAATGGCTTCTCCGAGAGTAAATTCCCAATTGCAACAACAAACTTGCTCGAAGGTAAAGTATACAATATACTAAGAAGATTGAATTAAATGTTTTAATAGTTATACTTTTAGGCATGCAATTACGACGAGTCTCGTCAGACCATTTTTATGATCAATGCTGCAGAACAAAACCAATAAACTGTTAAAAAAAACACTTAAATTTTTAATTAATAAACTGAATAAATTTGTCAGAATGACAAAAAATTTACTTGAATTTGTTCTCAATTTGTCCTTTTGTTGAATTAGGTTGCCAAGTTAACTGTCGTAGTTTTTATAGCTCCAGTAAAAAAAAAATCAAATCTTAAGAAAAAATTGTTAAAACATATTATTTTGGTTAATAGCTGTTAGTTGCTAGTTTGTGATGTTATGAATTCGAAAAATTATTTCGGATACCTCCTTGCGTTTCTGCTATCCTAATAAGAAGCAATTTGGTAAGCTTAAGAATTCGAAAAATTACTCCGGATACCTCCTCGCGTTTTTGCTATACTAATAAGAAGCATAAAAATTTGGTGATCTTAAGAATTCTAAAAATTACTTTAGATACCTCCTCGCGTTCCTGTTATCCCAATAGGAAGCTCGAAAATTTGATGATTTTTAAGAATATATAAATGTTTACTCCGGATACCTCCTGGCATTTCTGCTATCGTAATAGGAAGCATAACAATTTGTGATCTTAAGAATTTGAAAAATTATTTTGGAGACCTCCTCGCGTTTCTGTGATCCTAATAAAACGATCTTCAATTTCGACAAAATTTGCGGACATATGTTTATATAACAAACTGTCATTATTTTTTTATGCAGAATCACCCCCCGAGGTTTGTCGCACTTATTTACTAACACCCTGTATATGAAATATTTGAAAATTATAAAGATATTTACCTATTCATTCTGAATATAATTCCAACAATTACTCAAGTCTACAGTTTACAGCAAAAGTCACATCAAAGTTTGGAAAAAACAAGTTTCAATTTCTGATATTTGTTTTTCCCCAATATAGGTTCGCGCATAAACACCTCCGGGCTTTAAAAGTCAAACCACAGCAAACAAGTATATAATTTGATATCACTTTGTTAATAGATGGCACTGTAAACTCAATCAAACTTCAGTCAAGACAAATGCAAAGTGTAATAGATTTTCGCATATTTCGTAAAAGGCGTAATAGCGTAACAAATACAATTTTTAGTATTAGATGTATTACAACTGTGATAGTAGGAACAATACTGCACAGCATGTTGTGTGCACAGACCACCCAAATGATAGATGGGACACTCTCATGTTATTTATTGGTTCTTAATTTCAGGTATGGCCATCTTACGGAGTTGCACGGTATTTCCTTTATAATGTCACCTATTTTTATTTATATGAACTACATGAATAAAAACCCATGCAGAAACCTGTAAATAAAGTCAATTAAACCGCGGGAATTTCATTTTTATTGTAACAATTCTCTTTTATACAATTTACTGATGTGTACAAATCGCACGTCCCAAAGAAAAATGTAATAACTAAAAAACAAAATAGATGTTCTTACAAGCAAGTAGTAAAAATAACAATCCTCCCGAAAAAACCATTGTAAATCCTTAATACAGCATTTTTTCAATACCATTGTAAAGTCTATTTTTCATTATTTGAAACATAATTTAGTTGGGCTATACTATGGATGCAAGATGGGCAGGTCCCGAGATGACGTAATGTTGAAAATTCTGCATTTTTCAACTGTAGAATGTCCTTCAATCCATTCCTTGATTTAAAAACCTCATTATAGACGCGTGCTATAGAAAACCAATTATTCCCTCGGTTTTCTGAGATTAGGCGCTTTGCTATAGGCAACCAATCATACATTAAGTCACAAGCAAAACCAATTAAAAAAGCTGACATCAGCGCTGTTATCACTAAACTATTTTGACCACTTCGTCCATCGTCTACATCCTACAACCCTCTTCTAGAATCCTTCCTGTTTCTTGCCAGCACGTCAAGACGTAAAATGAACCAAGAAAATAATGCAGTGGAGACCCAGAGCGACAAAAGGAGTGTTGGTAGACCACAGGCGAGATGGTGGGATGACCTACAGTTGCTAGCTCTTTTCCGGTATTTTTGAAAATAATCCACAGTATGACGAAGATCATTTTTATTTTTAACAGGACGGTGATCCTCCACATTAGGCGGCGATTGTTCATCAGTATTTAGACCAACGTTTTCCACGGTATTGGATTGGAAAAAGAGGCAGCATTGAATGGCCTCCACGATCGCCAGATTTATCGCTCCTCGATTTCTTTTTGTGGGGACATCTGAAAAGTAAAATCTATAAAACACAACCAGCGTCGTTGGAAGAACTGCGTCAAAGAATCGTTGACAAGTGCCGTCGAATTACTCCGGAAATTCTTCGGAATGTGCGTGAACGTTTTGAACAAAATCTTTATTATTGTATGGAAGGGGGCGGTCATCAGTTTGAACATTTAATCAATTAAGATCAGATCTTCAACGCGAGACAAATTCTTGAAAAACAATGGGAATACGCTCAAGCTACCTTTGCTACATTTGTAGACTATAAACAGGCTTATGACATCATTCACCGCAAAAGCCTATGGACCATCACGAAGAACTTCGGTTTCCCAAATAAACTCATTAATCTGACGAAGATGTGCGTCCTAGAATCCAATGCCCGAGTTAAAGTTGAGGGAACAACGTCAGAACCCTCCAATATTCAAAGTGGGGTACGACAGGGTGACGCGCTCTCACCATTACTTTTTAACGTAGTTCAAGAATAGGGTTTCTCAAACTTTCGGCTCCACGAACCCCTGTTAAAGTTTTCAGGTGACAGCGAACCCCTTAACTAACTAATTAAATACCCCCTACCCCCCAAAGAAAATAATAAAATTGACTGTTGAAGAAAATAAGGTTTTTATTTTAATAAAAGGTAACAAATAAAGAACCAAAAGAAATATCTTTTTAATATTAATGTGACTCGGTATCAAGTCGATTTCTGTATTTAGTTTTTATCATGACCATGTGTAAAAACCTACTCTCATATAAGTATGTTGTAGCAAAGGGTAAAAGGAAATTCACCGCTTTGAGCGGTTCGGGATACTTTTCCTGTCTTGCTGCCCAAAAATCTATCCTTTTTAAATCAGCTTGAAGAGTTTCATCTACGGACATTTCTAATAATACCTCCTGTTGCTTAGTACTCAAACTAGAATTTATGCTCTTGTTCGTGACCGCAAATGGGTTATGAATCCAGCCATCTTAAGCATTATCAATATCTGGAAAATACCTTTTCAGCTCATTGGAGAGCTGAGAAAAATGAAAAACAATTTCAGCCCTTATTTCGAAAACCATGAATAAGGCGTTGGTCGTGATAAATTCATACAAAAGAGGAAAACATTCAAAGATATTTGATCTCAAGCAAGTTTTCCAAAATTTTATTTTTTTTATAAGTGAGTTTATTTTGTCCTGCACAGTGACTACACTGCACGTGAAACCTTGCATCGAAGCATTCGTTTCAAGAAAAAATGTCAGCTAAATAGGTTACTTTTTTATGCCAGGTTTCTTTAAATCGGAATTTAAGGTTGAGCGAGCGACGAATAAAGTCGCGCACGCGCCAACATGTCTGCCGCACGTGCCTGCCAGTCATCAAGCCACCATTACTTAAATCTTGTCGCGAACCCCCTGCCGTCGAATGGCGAACCCCTAGGGGTTTAAGTACCCCACTTTGAGAAACCCTACACTAGAATATGTGATAAGAGGGCTTAATTATATAGACGAAGGTGTAGAAATGGGCAAGAAATTCAAGCCGTTAGCATACGCGGACGATTTGGGGATCATGTGCGACACAAAGGAAGGGCTTAAAAGACTCTATACACCAATAGAAGTGAGAGGAAAGAGAATAGGGCTCAGGGTAAGTAAAGATAAAACTAAATACATGAAATTGGATCGAAGAGAAACACACAAAGACATAAACCTAACAACAGATAATGGGTCTTTCGAAAGAGTGAAAGATTTTAAGTACCTGAGCTCACAGATAAACGAAACAAATGAGCAATTGCTTCGATCACTCAATCTACCAAGAAAAGTGAAATGGAAGATATACAATACAATAGTGATCCCTGTGGTCATGTATGGGTGCGAGGCGTGGATTATGACTCTTAGAAAACAAGAAAGGTTACTCTCCTTCTAGAATAAAGTTTTGAGGAAAATATGTGGACCCGTACAAGATGAGTGGCGGCCGTGGTGTAGTTGCTAGCGCGCCAGCCTCTGCACCAAGAGACCCGGGTTCGATTCACAGGTCAAACCAACGAATTATAAGCGACCGCTGCCGTTCGGAAGGCAATGGCAAACCACCGAATGTATTCTGCCTAGTATAGCCTCTTTAAACTAGCCGTTCGGAACCGGCATTAAACTGTAGGTCCCTTCTATTCATGCAACACTGATTGAGCGTGCACATGAATAGTTGCAGAGAGGTCGCCGACGCCCCCAGGGGTATGGCACAACAAGAAGAAGAAGTACAAGATCCAGTAACAACCCATTGGAGGAAACGCACATGTGGTTAAATAAGGGAAATGACTAAATGACTAAATATTAGTGGTCTGGGTGCGACCCAAGAGGTCCACATGACTAACTTCCCAGTGGAATGAATGAAGAAATACCTTATGTTTTGTTGTTATAATTATTATTATTAAAATTATTATAAAAAATGATTTCAAATTGTTTTTAACAAATTATAATTGTCATGAACAATATTCTGTTTATGTCAACTGTATTCTTTCAAACTTCTTCTTATAATTTCATAAGTGGGAGCTATTTTTAATTGTTTAAAACAATTAAATTTTTTTTTTAATTATTATGATCAATAATCATATTCAATTGTTGTAAACAATGCTTGATTATTACTAACAATAATTTTTCACTGTTAAAGCGTCTTCAATGCTATTCTCTTAATACTGACACAAGTTTAAAATTCTCCAATTCCTATTTTTGTTTTTTAAAACTATCTCTTTTTATGAAATATTGTAATCATATTTTTCATACAAATATTCCTCACATGCAATAATCATATTATTCAAAAGATCTTAAAATTCTGTATTAAAAATAGTATAATTTATAAATTGCAAAATTCAGGTAGTTTACCATATTTTGCAGTTTTTTGATTCTCCATTAAAAACAGCTCAACCAATTTTACTAAAAATCTAATCAGTTCTAAATTGCATAATTATGCGTCAAATGCAATTGGTCCCACGTCGATATCATTTTTTGTTCTTGAGGTAATTGAGACGAAAAATAATTCCGAACGCACATACAAACATACGTACATACACACACACACACAGTTGTCCATTTAAAAACTATTGTATTCGACTCTCGTGACCTTGAAATGTGGAGATATGTCAAAATTTGGTATTAGCAAAATCGGACCCATTACTATAACTTCCCACTAGGAAGTTTTATTATAATTAATTATTATTATGTTTTTGTTATTAGGCAATTACATTACAATCAAATTTATTCAGTTTCTTAATACAAAATTTAAGTGGTTTTTTTTAACAGTTTATTGGTTTTGTTCTGCTGCGTTGATCATAAAAATGGTCTGACGAGACTCGTCGTAATTGCATGCCTAAAAGTATAACTATTAAAACATTTAATTCAATCTTCTTAGTATATTGTATACTTTACTTTCGAGCAACTTTGTTGTTGCAATTGGGAATTTACTCTCGGAGAAGCCATTTGGCGCACATAAAAAGCCTTTTAGTATTATATTTCTCAAAACTAACAGAAAACAGAAAAACCGTCAGCAAAAACTGTAAATATAGACAATATTGTGAACAGGTAATGCAGAATGCAGGTCATGAGATACTTCTTTTCCATATTCTATGACATTACTCTTCTTCTGTTTTTGGGTATTTGTGTTCTGTGATGCATAGATGCACCACAAACGATGTGTGTCCTCTATGAAATCCAAAAGTTACTATTATGGTTTAAAAAAATGGTTAGTACTGTGCAACTCCGTAAGATGGCAGATAGAACTTAATAAGCATTTATACGCTATTACACTTTTCACCACCAAAGCATATATATGTTTTAACAATTTTCTTTTGAAAATTTGTTTTTTTACTCGATTAATATAAAATGTTACTTTTCTTGACAGTTAACTTGGCGGCCTTATTCAACAATATGACAAATTGACATCAAATTCAAGTAAATTTTTTATGTCATTCTGAAAAATTTATTCAGTGTGTTAATTCAAAATTTAAGTGTTTTTTTTTAACAGTTTATGGTTCAGTTCTGCTTCGTTGAACATAAAAATGGTCCGACGAGACTCGTCCTTTTTAACAGATGTTATGGACACCATATCAAGTCTAAATAAATTTAAAGGTTCTCTCGAATAATTTACCAGTGCAAGACACCGTTGAAAAATGCATCTCTGTGTGTGGAAAAGGGTTAAAAACTGGCCTGAAAACTGGTTTGATCAAAGAGAACGGGGGAAGTTTAAATTAGGTCTTGGTTCAAAAGATTACGCGATGGAGAAATGGGCTTATCTTCCGATCACAGAATTTTGCAGCAGAAGAGGTAGGAGAAAAAGGAGAAGTAGAAGCAAGAGACGAAAGCGAGGAAGAAGGTGAGCCAATGGTATTTTGAGCGATTTGGTGGAAGGGACTAAAAACTTATCTTATTTGCTGATAAGGGAGGTTCGCAGAAGAAAGAAAAAGACAGATAGTAGCCGAAAACGACGACGCCGAGTTAGGAGTAGAAGCAACGATCTTGAACTAGATGATGATACAAGCTTAGAGCCAATGGATAGAGGTAAGAGACGCATAAGACGAAGAGAGAAAAAACGAAGAAGGCGAAAATTAGAAGATGAAACAGAGGGTGTACAAACGTCTGATTCCAAGGAATCGTCTGACGATAAGTCGAAACATCTAAAAGGACGTTATGGTGGAGAATTTTACGATTACTAATTATTTAAGCAGTGTATAACTGTTTTGGTGTTCTGGTGAACCTATTAATTACGATTGTATAAGATATCTTATACAATCGCAATGGATAGGTTCACGTAGACCATCAAAACACTCGAAATCTGCTGCGTTTTAAAACAAAACCATGCATGGATATTCTTGATAATTATGATTTATAATAAAATTTTAATCAAAATAATGGATTATTCACGAACTATGAAAATCTGGAAACAAAATTTTTCAGTATTAAAATAATATTTTTTAACCCATGACATCGCTGACGAATTCGACTAAATTGTACAGTTTATTTAGATTATTTGTGTGTATTTTATCATTTGCAAATAAAAATAAACGCATTTTAAAAAGTAATTTAAAATTAATGTGCTTATTTTACGCCCTGGTGATCAAAGGATCAAGTGGAAGTAGGCGAATTACAGTTCGATTTCTGTCCTCACCTTCACGTGATGACCACCGGGCAACGCGAGCAACTTTTTAGATTGATTGGGTATTCAACCCCAGTGATGTAGATTGATTCACGGCTAACGAGAAAGGGTTTTGGCCCTCCTAAAGAAGGTTGTGAAAGAGGAAAAGCTACCTAATCGAAAAAAAAACCTAAAAACGGCGCGTTGAGGAAGAAATTAACCACCATCACAATAGTGAGCCATGTAAAAATGCGATAATGTCGTTAATATGTGAATTTGTAGTGATGTTAACACCAACAATTACTATTTTCTGTTCATTTATTGCACTGCACACAGAAAAACTGTTTTTTTATAACTGTAGGACTCTAAGTGTCTCTAGTGTCAAAGCCTTATGAATCGTTACACATTTTCGTCTCGCTAGCTCGTGTGACGCGGCCTTGAGTTTTTACTCCCAGCACACATATAGAAGTTTAGCAGGTTCTGCTGCCAGGAACACATGGTCACAAGAAAGATTTTATTCTTACAAAATTTATATTTAAACCGTATGTAATGAGATTTAGTGTTTGTATAACATAAATATGTAGTTACCGGAGAATAAGTACTACATGATGTGTCATCTTCTGTAAGTCTTATTATTTTAATTGTTTTAACTTTTATACCATACAACCTCACATACACTTATCCCTGATGATAATAAATTTTATCGAAAGCTTGGAATCTGTGTAAAAGAGTATTCTTATTGACCTTCTGCATATCCCATTTTATCATTTACAATCCGAATGAGGATAGCGATGACAGTGATTCCGATTATGATGATTATAATTCTGATGCTTGATAATGCTGTAAGTACTACATGATTAAACATATTTATTAAATTTGTGCAGATAATTTATATTTGTTGCATTTTCTTCTAACATAATTAAATATCTGCCTATTTCTAACCAAAAACCCCATCGAGAGCTACAACAACGATTTCACAATATTTCACAATAAAGCTACCACTACTACTACTACTACTCTGTAACACTACAACCCTTGGTGGGTTTGGCTGCCTCTATTCCTCTCGGTTCGTCATTAGATGGGTATCCATTTTATACCCCATGGCTTCAAGGTCGATTTTGATGTTGTCGCGCCATCTTAGCAGTGGTCTTTCGGAGGGCCTTCTTGTTTGCGGTTTGCTTTGCCACACTAGTTTTACTAAACGTTTCATCTGACTATCTTTCTACATGTTCAGCCCAACGTAACCTTCGGGATCTTATCTCACAAAAGTTAAACCTCTCAACAAAAGCATAATAATAAACAAAAAATGTTCGGGTTTAAATCTTAGACGAATTTACTAATGTTTCTCTCAACACAGTGCGCCCGTTAAGTCGATGTCTTGGTGACTAATCCGATACCGTCGTATATTGGTGAAATGAGCTATATATTATATTAAATTTATTATTACTACGAAATATTAAGAAAGTTAACAGTACAACACAACCGGGTTAAAAAATGATATTCATAGTCCTATGGGCGTAGAATATTTATTTATTTTGGGGTTTTGTTGAGGGTTACTTTGCCACACGTATATTTTTATATTTGTGCGGACCTACACTTTTTTTCGTTTTTTCAGATACAATATGGGACGCATATACAAAAAAAAGATAGGGGCCAGATGGTATAAACACTACACTGAAGAAAAACTTAAAACAGCCCTGTCAGCTATTAGAACTCAGACATTGTATAGTTGTCTTTATACAATGACTCAGAGAATGACCTGTACCGAAGCGTCAAATATTTATAATATACCGAGGTAAACGCTCTTTAATAAATTGAAAAAGAACATAAAAAAAAATGTTGGACACCCAGTTATTTTACCGGAAGTAGAAGAAATACATTTTGGACTTACAAATGCTAATTAAAAAATTTCTAGATAAAATCGGTCGAAAAGTTAGGAAGTTTCCAAATAATCTACCAGGAAAAGACTGGAGTCCAAATTTTCTGGACAGGTACAAACACAGATTGACACAAAGAATTTGTCAGAATATAAAACAAGCCAGGGCCGCAAAAACAGAAGACGAAATTAAGGCTTATTTCGATAACTTAGAAAGAACGTTGGAAAATGTTACACCTGATAGGATTTTGAATTACGACGAAAATAATTTAAGCGATAATCGGGATCCACAAAATGTACTTTTAAAAGAGGTACAAAATACCCATAAAGAATTTTGAATTTGACAAAGGCAGACATATCAATCATGGTCGCAGTAGCTGGTGATGAGACTCTTTTAGCTCCGTATGTGGTATACAAAGCGGAAAGATTATATGATTTATGGACAGTTGGTGGACCCCCGGAACAAGATATAACCGCAGCAAGTCCGAGTGGTTCGATGCCTTCATATTTGAAAACTGGTTTAATTTCAAAGCTGTTCCATGAGCCAAAAAAACGAAGGAGAAAAAGGTTATTATACTAGGTAATAATCTTTACTCGCACCTTAATGTTGATATTTTAGTGACATGTGCCAGAAATAATATAAGTTTCGTGTTCCTTCCACCGAACTCAACTCACATCATCCAACCCCTTAATGAAGGGTATTACGCCCCTCTAAAAAGACAGTGAAGGAATATTCTTATTAAATATAAAATGAGAAATCCTGAAGAATCAGCAATAAATAAAAAAACATTTCCCGGTCTTCTCAGAAAATTGTGTGATGCACTTTCTATAACAGACACTCACAACATAAAAAATGCATTTAGTGCAACTGGAATAATACCAATGGATAAAAAAACTTCCCATTCAAACAGTGGAAAATTTGGATGACAATACCCTTCTGGAATATTTAAAGGAAACATAGAAGTAAAGAAAGGAAGAAAAAATATGTTAAAAGTTGTGCCCGGAAAATCAGTCTCTGCCGAAGACGATGATGCAGAATCAGAAGAGTTAGAAATAGAAGTGGAGAAAGAAGATGAAAATGCAGAAAATGTTATTGAAAATGAAGAACAGAGCTGTGATGATAATGCAGAATCAGAAGAGTTAGAAATAGAAGTGGAGAAAAAAGATGAAAATGCAGAAAATGTTATTGAAAATGAAGAACAGAGCGGTGACGATGATACAGAATCAGAAGAGTTAGAAATAAAAGTGGAGAAAGAAGATGAAAATACAGAAAATGTTATTGAAAATGAAGAACAGAGCTGTGACGTTAAAAACATGACAGAACCTAAAATTAAAGATTTTGTCATTGTGAAATTCTGCATGAAAAAAACAATCAAACACTACGTAGGGTTGATTTTGAATATACTTAGATGACGAGAATTACAGCATTAAATTTTTAAGACGCACAAACAAAAATTACACTACTTTTACGTTTGTATTCCCCACCGTGGATGATGTAGGTATAATGCGCCGAGAAGATACTGAGACAGTTTTAAGACCACTATTAAAGCGTAGAGAACTTCACACATTTAATGCAAACCTCAATGAGTTCTAAAATGTATGTTAATCATTTTACCATACCTATTACCTATCATTTTTAATGTTTTGTTCAAATTAATAAATAGAAAAGTACTGAAATATAACTCATGTGTGATAAGAATTGCATCTTTATTTTTTAAGAATATTGTTTTTTATTTTTATACTTCAAATAAGAAGTACAAATTAAGTATTTTGTGTTTTATTTGGAAACAACGCATTTCAATAAGTTATATATAATTTTTTTGAACATATTTTTGAGGCAAAGAAACACCTATATGCGTTATAATTTGCTCCATAACTTATTTTATTCCTTTACAGTTTAAAGTAGAGTTGCCAGTAATGTTTGACATCTGGGCAAAGTAACACCGTTTTACAGTACGACACCAACTTTTTGGTCGGCGAAGAAACATTTAAATAGGTACAATAAAAAAATGTAATATTTTTTAGAATAAAAAATCAGAAATTCAGACCCGTAATCATAACCACAATGTTTTTTTTGTTATATGGTAAAAACCGGTCGGTTTAAAGGAGCTCATACTGCAACATGCAGCTTTTAAGCATATTGTGTTCCGCTGCTGCCACCTATTAGCCTAGTTGGCATTAGTCTTTCGGTTAAGCTTCATCAAGGTAAAACCACAGCATATAAAATAACATGCTCCGGTTAAACTTTACCGATAAATGTAACATGCCTCTTATCATGTTTCTACCCCGTGTCTGGGTTGCATCATCCCCAAACTGAATGCACCACCTTGTGGGGGTGTCAGTCAAATATGACATGGGATGCTTTTCCTCCCCATCTTCACATAGTCTGCAAACTAAGTTCTCCAAAAAGATGCCCTCAGACAACAGTGCCCAGTAACGAACCCCGTTAAAAGCCTGAGCTTTTTCCTGTCACGCTCCAAGGCCTAGGTAGCAAGTACAAGGTTTGGTCGCCCCATCATCCTCTTACTATATTTCAGGCTATTGGTTTCCTGCCAGCTTCGTTTATGCAGCTAGGTTAGCCAAAACTTAGCCTTGTTCTTGACAGCCGATTTCATAAGCACAATGTTAGGATCATTTATACATTTAAAATGGTTGAAAATATTGGTTAAATTAAGAGCTACTTTTAACTCATAGATTAGTTACTGATTAATTTTTACTCTAATAAAGTTTAATAATACGGAGTTAATTTCAAATAATAAATAAAAAGTTTGTGAGTTAGTGCTCCACAGTATTACTGTTTATTGAAAAAATTTTTTTTAAATAATTATGTTTTCGTCAGCGTGTTGACTTTTTATATGCTGTGTGGCTGATTTAGAATATTTCTGGTCATCCATAGCATTTTCAAATAAATAATGTTTATAATAATTTTTAAATAGAAAGTAGTCTTATCAATTTTAATAAAACATTTTCTCTGATTTTAAGCAGCCAGTTTTCACACGAAAACTGTTGTAGTTTTATCCAATGTATTTCAGTGTCACGTCTGCTTCGAGAGCCGTTAACAGGCAAATTAAATAACGCAACCGCTTCGAACATCTGAGTCCCGCTTTCACAAATCTGTATCCCTAGAGACGTTCAGAAAAGAAACAAGATATTCCCACTATATTCTGGAGACGTTTGTGGGCGTTTTGTATCATTAATTTAATCATTTTAATCACAGTTATTCTATTAATTAAAGAAAGCATAAATTTCGAGTATAAAATCTGATACTTTCAAGATAACGCTTAAAAATTTTTTTTAATTATATTGTATGTTTTTTTGTATTGGCTCCTTGAAAGTGCCTTGAGAAATACAGAGGATGGGATAAAAATTAATGGGCAGGTTGTTAATAACCTTCGCTATGCCGATGACACAGCAAGCACTTCAACGTCTTATCGGCAGGATAACTACCGAAGGAGAACGATTTGGTTTAAAAAATCAACGCAGACAAAACGAAGGTAATGGTGGTTAGCAGAACACCAAATGTACATTTAAGTATCAAAGTGAACGGTAACAATATCTACCATGTCTCCAAGTTCAGATATCTTGGAAGCTGGATAACTGAGAACAGACACGGAGATACGTAGTAGAATAGAGCAGGCCAGGGTAGCATTTACAAATATAAGAGCTCTGCTTAGAGTCTTAATTTAACGTTACGGTACCGTTTTGTGAAATGCTACATTTACTCAGTGCTGCTTTATGGAGTGGAGAATTGGACAATAAAAGCTACCGTCATGTACCGTCTCGAGGCCATCGAAATGTGGGTGTTCAGGAGAGTATTCAGGAGGTATTAAACCGAATGGGAAGAGAAAGTGAACTGCTCCCAATAGTGAATAGAAAAGTAGCCTACCTGGATCATATATTCAGGAATTCCAAGTACTAATTTCTGAAACTGATTATGGAGGGTAATATCGAGGGAAAAAAAGTATCGGGAGAAAGAAATACTCGTGGCTTAAGAACATAAGAGACTAGAGAAACCTCGATGCCCATGCACTTTTTAGAGCCGCACAAGATCGAAGCGAGTATGCCAGAATTGTCGCCAACATTCAGTAAATGATTAAGGCACCTAAAGAAGAAGAAAGCTCCTTGGACGACCTTCTGAGCTGTCAATACACATTTAATTACAAGGAAAGTTCAATGCCGACATGAACTTATCACACGACATATAGCTCTAGGGATGCAATAAGAAATCCAACATTAATCAGACGTTTTAGAACTAAGTACTAAGTAACGTTATGCTCATCTACTGGATATCTAAGTTTAGTTATTAAAAAAAATGTTAGATTTAAAAAATGTATAACTACTAGAGTGTAAATGGGTAAACATTCTTGAGGTTCCTATTGGCACAGAATAGTTGAATAGAGCAGAATAGTTGTTTTTACAGTTACAGTTGTTATTAACTCTTTATATAAAGTACCTAAGTAGATTTCATTATTAATGTAGTGGAGTTCTAAATACTGATTATGAATAATGGGCCCCTCTTAAAAAATGTTTACAAAATTTTGTACCACTTTCCTTAAAGTGTGCTTCGTTGCGCCGGTGTATACAGGGCCGGTCGTTTCCTTGACCTGGGGCCTCTGGCGGGGTCCCTAAGCATCGCTTATGCCCACTTATATGTACATATCATCTCCAGTGACAAAAACTGAAAAATGTAAAGGCCCATTCTCATTGGATGTGCAAGGAAGCGGATCGGCAACGGCACGGCACATGCTCGGCAAATATTGTTTTGGAAGAACAATGCATGCAAAGGCCGTCGCTTGCCAAGACGTTGCGCACGTAGTATGAGTTAAACCCCGCAAAATCTATAAGAACCAATGATAAAGATATTTTGCCGAGCTGATGTCTTGCCTGTGCCGAAAGTGAAAATCGGCCTTTAATTGAGATTGTTTGTGTAGGTTAGTATGCCAGAAGGTTTATAGTTGCTCTTCGATGGCAAAAAATTATCGGCCAGGTATCAATTAAATTGTTTTGTAAACCTTTGGTGTTAATAACTCTTTCCATAGTTTTGCTTGCAACAGGAAAATGGATCTATCATTTCAAGGGAGGTTTTTCGAACATATGGTGATTTTTTGGTTGCCTGTAAATTTTTTTTCTTTGTTTCAAGAAAATTGAAAATTAAACAAAAGATAGTTGTTGGAAATTAGTACTTCCAACTGTACAATTCCTCTCTAAGAAATTCTTTGATTTTTAACACTAATCATTACGGCCCTGACGCCGACAAAAAATCATCTAAAAACACGTGCATTCATTATCCCTCCAAAATATTCCGAAATCGTCATGCGCAATTGTAGAAATTAACTATACGATCACGTGAAAACGACAGTTAACACTAAGCCACGTCTGACCGGGCTTCCGGCCTCGCTGTCTCTTTTGCTTTTTATCAGCCGAACAATAAACACTAACAACGTTCAGAGCACCGCTTTAAAATAACACGTGGTAAAATGCATATCAATATAATCAGATAAAATAAATTAAATTCAAAGCTAACAACTAGTAAAATTATTCTGAAGATACAGGAGGCTTGAAACTGTAAGCTCCATGTATAAAATTACACAATATTTTCTCGATGACAAGTGTGTTGTTTTATTTACTCTGATAACAAAATTCACGGCGATAAAAGACAGTAAACCCTTCGGCCTATAGTAGGTAAAAAACCAATCGAGCCAGCTTGACTGAATTATCGAAGGAATCCAAGATCTACGTTGCGGAAGACGTCGTCGAAGGTAAGAGTGAGTCGAAGTATGAGAGGTTTCGGTGAAGCTGCCCACACAGCAGCTCATTTCCGCAGCTTTTCGATTCGATTCACTTCCTCGCTTCTCGTCGTCGTTGCCGGCGGCGCTTATTAGTTAAGATTAAAACACACTTTTAAAAGAATTATTGGAATTTTGCTTGAGACGCACGATTTTTAATGTTAAAAGTGGACAGCATTTTATTAATCTTAATGTATTATTTTCGGTGAATACAGTAATTATTTTTTATTCACCGAACCTATTGGTTCTTGGATTAAGTATTAATGTTTTTTAAATAAACAGGGATTTTAAGTAACATTTTTATTTAACAAAATACCTTTCGAAAAAAAAAATTGATGTTAAATAAATTTCAAGTTCCTATACTTAAATTTGAGAAAAAAAATTAAAACTTTTTTCAACTCTCTACCATTTAGGGGTTATCTCGTATCTCGGGTGGGCTAAGAAAATTTTGTAATAAAAAAGATCCATCCTAATATCATCCGGGTAATCACCTCCTGAATTTTTTCGCATAAATTTATAAACTTCCTTGGCAACGTTGCTTTATAGTGCATTAGAAGGTATATAATTTGTTATCACTTATAAATTCCTGTTTCTGATTAGCTCATTTGAACGTGCGTTGTTTTCTATTTGTTGACACTACACTAATTTTTTGGTTTTAATAGTCCACAAGGACAAGTGATATCTAATTAAAGTGGTTGAATTTGTTTATTTTCTATTGACTTATCCAATCTTATTCCCTATTTTGGCAAGCGTCGTTGTAATTTTTTTTATTCCAGTGTTTTATTTGGATTTTAATTTTTTTAAAATGGCTTCTTGGAGGACTTTTAAAAGTAATGAAAATTATGTTGTTCCAGAACGTTTTTATTAAATTTATAATTTATATAAACCCATTTTTTAAATGAATACGTACGAGTTTATGCAGATTTCATCCGAGTTAAAGTTTTTTCTGAGAGTAAATAATAGTTGGAGAAGAAGAAGGATGTACAACAACAATTTTTATGTGAATGTCACCCTCCCCCTTTAACAATTATTAAAAATATGTACCATTTCCTAAAATTAGAAAATAATGGATCTAATTAGGGTGTAGTGAAAAGGATCTACGTTTTGACAAAACCAAAGGCCACAGATGATCCTGACCTATGCCGACGACATTGATGCGGTCGGTAAAAGTATCGTCAGAGTAAAGGAAAGCTTCCTGAAAATTGAAAAAGAAAGTGGGCCTCAACACCAATGAGGACAAAACCAATTACATGCATATCACTCGCCGCCCAACCAGGGACAGAATCGGTCATAACATAACGATGGACACCTATAACTTTGAATGTGTCAGACAGTTTAAATATCTGGGAGCCACAATATGCTCGAAGCAACGAAGAAATTAAAGCATGAATACACAGTGGCAATAGGTGCTTCTTTGCGATGCGTACTCTTTAGCAATCAAAAATGGTGTCAAGACTGTCAAAACTTAAGGTGTACCAGGCGGTAATCAAACCGATCATCTGCTATGGCTGCGAAACTTGGACCCTTGCATACATAATGAGCTCCTACTGAATAGATTTGAAAGGGGGATCCTGAGGAAAATATTTGGCCCCGTCAGGGACCCAAACACAGAAACAATATCGAATAAGGAATCTCAAAAATAATTATTTTACGTAATGAAAGTTTATTGGCAAGGTAGATTCATAGTTCATCTTGATTAAACTTGGTACGTCACTCGTGATATTGTAAAAAAAGGATGAAGTGATCAATCTCCTAAATAGAGAAAAACGTATTTTAATATTACATGTCGGCAATGAAAACGGTTTTGTGCCGATTTGTTTGCTATTATCGGCAAAGAATAATGTGAGTTGTTCGTTACATCCAATTAAAGTCCGGTCCTGGACCTGGACCTGGACCTTCCGTCAGTTAAATTCTTTGAGGTGCCGAACTCGTGAAACAGAAAATATTATTTCTGACTTTACCTATACATACCTGCTGTTGAACCTTTGTTCCAGTTCCAAATAAATGTTGATGCTTTATATTTTTTACTAAACAAAGAGTAAATTTATGGTTTAGGTACAACATACTCCCCTAATAAGTACCTACTGTCTACAAAAAATGATAGTTTTCATAAAGTAAAGTTTCTTTTAAACTTTTAAAAGTTTTATCATTAGGATTGAAAGATTAAGTTTTTTCGGCAACCGCTCGGAAATTACCTAATTTGATGCTTTAACGAAATAACGACTGATTAAATTGACACTAAAATAGTTAATATTTTGCTTTTTAAAAGCTTGCATGTCCCCACAAAAGTATATTGAACAGCACTTCTCTATGCACAGCCAGTAATGCATTTTTTGACACGTTCTGGCTGCTCATAAAGTTTGTTTTCTTGCCAACACCCTTCGCTCAATATCACAGTTATATTTTCTGTCTCTCGAAAAATTCTTGGCTGAAAGTAAAAGGGTCTACAGCACTTTCGTTGACTTGGAATAGGCTTATGACAGAGTGGTGATGAATGAATTATGGTCGACATTGTCTATGTATGGGGTGAGCGGTAGTTTGATACGAACACTAAAATCACTTTACGAGGATTCCACTGCTTGCGTCAGGATAAAAGGAGTGATAGAAGTAGGTACCACAAATGTGTCAAAAGGGCACGACTAGGAGTGCTGGTCCCTACACTTATGTATGGTAGTTAATGTTGGGTTTGGCTTAAGAATCATGAAAATAAGATTAATGCTGCGGAGATAAGTAGTCTGAGAAGTATAACCGGAGTGTCTCTGATGATAAAGTAAAGAATAATGAGATAAGGGAACGCTGTGGTGTGAGGGAAGATGTGGTTACAAAGATAAATAAAGAAATGCTTAGATGGTTTAAACACGTAGAGAGGATGGATGAAGATTAACAAAGAGATTTATAAGGCGAGTATGAATGAGCAAGTCGGTAGTGGTCGACCTCAGCGAACATATTTCGATCAGATCAACATTGTTTTGAATAAAGGCCTGGTCAAACCGACGAGCATGTATAAGAGCACTGATGTAGTAGTAGAAGAAGCGAAAGATGTGTGAAAGAACCGTAGCAAGTAGTCCCTGCCCACCACTACGGGCGTTCCACTCTTTCTTCTTCAATAAGCACCTCGGAGTTTGTCATGCTTTCTTCTCTTTTAAAAACCATTACTCTTATCTTGCTTGCATTCACTTTCCTTTCTTTTAGGGCAACTCTGCAATTCCTTAGATAATGCTAATATGACCTGATTATAGGCCCAAAGGAGGTATTTGATGATCAAATTATTTATTATCAAACTGTTTTAAATCTTTTATCGTCCATGAATAAATTAAACAGCGCTGGTGAAGCCACACATCTCTGTGTTACACTTTTTTTGATGTTAAACCAGTCTGTGTAAGCTCCGTTTATCCTGACTCAAGTAATGGAAAGTGCGCTCGTATCAAGCTACCGCTCACCCATATATAGACAATGTCGACCACAATTCGTTCCTCACATACATACTACATATAGTCACGCCCTTTTCCCATAGGCCTTTTCCAAGTTTATAGCCAAGAATTTTCGACTATGCTTCATAAGGAAAAGACCTGATCCATGCATCCACTTGCTCTCCAAAAACTCTCTTGCACATCCTATATCTTTTCATCAGTTTTATTCATTACTCTTTTAATAAGTACCTTAACATACAGTTTGCCGACGATGCTGAATAAGCTAATGCTAAGCGATAACCAATTTTTTTTTAAAGAAAGATATAATATTTAGAATAAATTTAATTTTTTTTTAAATTAAATTAGGTACGTGTTCAACGTCTTAATAGTCTACTATTTACAATCAGCAAGACGATCTTTTAATAATTGATATTTTGCACTTCATTGACTGAGTGTACAGGACATTGAGAAATATTAAATTTTCAAAACCAAATTAGTTGACTATAATGCTAGGTTAGGTTAGGTTGGGTATCATTTGAGTGGGGCGTGGTCACCCCTCCACTGCGACCTTTAGTAGGTCTATTGTGGCTCACCCCTAGAGGTTACAGTTTACCGAACAATCCAGACCTTCAGTTCAGGGTTGTATAGGGTGAGGTTATTTTAAAATCGGTAGGTTCTAGGTTGGTGTAACGAAATATGCTGAACCTTATTCTTCCCAGGCCGGAGCATGAACATAGTATATGTTCAGCAGCTTCGTCTTCCACGCAGCAATACCGACAGTCCGTTTGTTGATTTAGACCTATCTTTCCGAGGAGGTATTTTAGACGACAGTGTCCTGTAAGCAGTCCCGTTAGAATTCGTCCTGCTCCATTCTAGGATCTGCTTAGTTGTGTTTTTCGAGGGTTTAGGTAGAAGCGCCTTCAAGTAAGTTAACCCTGGTTTATCGGACCAGTACGTGAGTATTTTGCTCTCCGCCCAGTCCGAAATAATTGTTTTGGCGGCACTTGTGGTGACTCCAAAAACCGGTTCTGATCCAGTGAACGCAGATTCGGCCCCCTGATTTGCAAGGGTATCGGCTTTTTCGTTTCCCTCCACCCCCTGGTGCCCAGGTACCCACAGTAGGGTCACCCTGTTGTTCGCACCAAGGTACTCTAAGGATTCCATGCAATTCCATACAAGATTGGAATTTATCTTGTTGGAGCTCATTGCTTTTAAAGCAGTCTGGCTTGATTATGATTGTGATTATAATGCTAAAAAAGAGAATCAAAATCGCATTCCAACTAGGTAGATGTAAGTGGCTTAACCATCTTTTTAGTTTTTTGAGGGTTGTTATAATTTAGAGAGTAAGAAAATAGAACCTACATTTTCATTCTTGAAATTATACCTCTGTATTTTTTTATTTAAATATTACAACTCGTAAAAAAGTTACGAATTTGTCAATTACTTTTTTACTAAAAATATCTCGCTTACTTATGCATTTAAAAGTTTTTTTTCTGTAAGGTCTATTACGATTTTGGAATTAGGTGGTTGTTGTGCTGTAATAACAGTAATAATTTAAAAAGTATTAATATCATTTAATTTAAAAATAACACTACATGATTATACAATTTTTTTTATGTTGAACTATGATAAACATATTGGGTTTTATTCCATGCAATTCGTTTTATGCTCTTTTATTTATTAGCAATACAACTTTCTTTTGTTTAACCTAAATATTTTCATAAATTGTCGACTTTTATGCACCACCAATTAATGTAAGATGGCTCCAAAATAATTTTTCCTTGCAGCTATCTTGCACCATAGAGGGTACAAGCGAAAAAAACACTCACACGTACCATATCCTGTGGTGCCATAGAGACATGTGTATCGAGTGTATCGAAAGAAACACCCGAAGGGCAGAATTTTATATTTTATCAGATAGCCAAGCAGCACTAAAAGCTCTGAAGTCATACACTTGTGAGTCTAAGCTGACTTGGGACTGTAAACAGTCCCTGAGACAACTGGCAGCAAACAATCAGGTTACTCTAATGTGGGTTCCAGGTCACAAGAGAGTTAAAGGCAACAAAGAAGCAGATTGCCTTGCCAAAGAAGGGGAAAATACAAAATTTTCCGGCCCAGAACCCTTCTGTGGACTTTCCAAAGCCCACTTGAAAGAAGAGGTTCGACGTTGGTAAACAGAAGAAATGAAATCTCACTGGCATAAAGTGCCAGGACAAAGGCAAACGAAAACGAAAAGGCTAGTAAGTCTTTCGCCAAGGAAAGCTTAACAGCTTTTCGAGTTGGACAAGAAAGACTTGAAACTGGTGACGGGACTCCTTACTGGACACTGCCCTCTAAGGTACCACCTGAAAAAGATGGGCAAAACAGAGAGTGATAGTTGCCGCTACTGCGAGAACTTCGCTGAAACTGCAAAACATTTGCTTTGCGAATGCCCAGCGCTTTTCTGCAAGAGGCTCAAGTTTTTGGAAGGGGCCTTCCTAAAGCCCTTCGATGTCAGAAACTTAGCCCCCATGAAACTGATAAACTTTACTCGAAGTCTCGGAATCCCGGGCCTCGAATAGATTAAGGGTTATGCACAAAAGATCTGATAGGTCGAAGTGCTTGAGAGGCAGCATGGCCTTCACGACCCACCCTACAATCTACAATCTACATATCTTGTGGTCCTGACAATTACCTACCTAAGAATTTGATTGAGTAAAATGTAGAAATGGTATTTAGGGTAAACTTAAGGGAGTAAAAGTTATATTTAAATGATTGTTAATGTTTACACAGTAACTACTTGTGAGTAATTATTCATGCAATTTATTGGTGTGATGAAAACCACGAGTATGGATTACAAAAAAAGACGTGGACAATAAACTATCCAATGATTATAAAGATCTATAAGGAGCAAAACGAGCTGCAAGAGTACCTAACAGGTAACAGTAAACTTCGAACTTTTCTTATAGAAGATTTATTTTTTCGTAAAATATTCCAATCGTAGTTGATTTTAAATTTATCTAAACGTTGGATATAAAGAGAATGTTTACTTTAAAAGCCCTCACTGTCATTTGCACATGATTTTATGAATTTTTCTACGAAAATACTTCACAATTGAATGTTAAATATCTGTTCTAATATGCGTTATTTTAATAGGAACATAAAGCCTATTGCTCAAGTTATAATTTCTATTTAACATTTAAACAATTTCTTTATCCCAATAAAAGTTAAGGAAACCTTACAAAGTTTAGTAGCGCATTGAAATTATTGTGTATTTTTTTATGCAAGAAAAGTGTTTATATTGTGTAGTACTTTATTCATTCGAGCTTCATCAACTGTTAATTTTTACATACATTTTTCGGTCTAAATAAATGGATTATGAAACCCCAAAAAAAAATTTGTCATCTACTCTTATATATCACAAGTTCAATATTCACAGCTCCAAAACGACTAATGTAACACTATAATAAGTACATCGAATTTTAAAAGTTAAATATAAACATTTTAAAAGTTAAATATAACATTTTAAAAGGTTAACCTAAACATCCAAGACGTGGTTAAGATATGCTATATAACAAATAGCGAGTCTTAAAATTTCGATTTTCGACAATTTTTTATCGGGCGGTAAAGTAGGCAGGAGTTTTCTTAACTCAGCAAAAGCCACATTAAACGCTTCTACTCTTATTCTTTCTCTGGTAGCATGCGCCGTGCGATATTTTTGAGTAGCTCTTCTTCTTCGTCTTCGTTCTTCTCGGCTTAAAGATCCCATGTTATCGTTAGTTTTGTCTCTGTAACAAAAATAACACCGACTTTTACAAAACAATTTAGTAAAATAAAATATTGAAAATAACCTTAAATTAGAAAATAGAAATAATTTTAAATAATTAGTATTTGTATGCAGCAGCTTGTTCCTTGCAACACTCTAACTGATCCATAAAGAAAGTTATCTTAATAATAATGCAGCTAAGGCATCGAAGCCATTTCCAATTTTTGAGATATAACAAACAGACAACGGCAATGGTAATGGGTGACTTTTCTGGCTTTAGTTCATTTTTGGAGTAAACAAAATTTGATGTTGAATTGTTTTTTTAAGAGCATCAATATAACCGTTGTTTGTGTTGTTAGCTTCCAGCCCATCTTTTAGGTACTGGCAGCATATCTTCGTCAGTATAAAGTCCCTATTTGGCAGAAGAAGCATGAAAGTTAGATTAATGCTGCGGAGATAAGTAGTCTGAGAGGTATAGCTGTAGTGAATCTGTTGGATATAGTGAGAAATAGTGTGATAAGGGAACGCTGTGGTGTAAAACAAAGGTAGCAAAGTAACAAAGATAGATAAAATAATGCTTGGATGGTTCGGACACGTAGAGAGGATGGATGAAAATAGATTAACGAAACAGATTTAATAGGCGAGTGTAAATGGGAGGTAAAGTTCGACCTAGGCGAACGTATCTCGATCAGATTGAAATTATTTTGAAGAAAGGCCAGGTCAAGAGTACCAGCTATCGTTGAGCATGCATGAAAGCGCAGATGAAAGTAAAAGGAGCGAAAGAATTGTGTAAAAACTGTAGCAAGTGGAAAGAAGTGGTCTCTGCCTATCCCTACGGGAAAAAGGCATGAGTAAGAATTCTTACCGTTATTTTATACGCTGCAGCCGTTTGTTAACATTGGTTCTAGTTTTCAAGCTCTTGCAAAACTCAAAGAAGGAATATTTTTCGGATCTGATATTCGAAAATTAATGGCCGACGAAAACAGGTTTAACGCCCGATGAAATTGTTGCAAAATTACCGCAAACATATCACTCGAGATGCATACTTATCTCGATTATTTCCCTGAAAACTAGAGCGACATGAACGACGAGCAAGGAGAACGGCTACACCAGTAGGGATCTCAAACAGTACAAACGACTCAGTTCCTCCACTCTTCATTTCTAAATTATAACTTTTAATTAAAACAATAATTAATTGTCAAAAATAGGAAAAAAAAAATATGTTTGAATATCTTAAAAACTAGATCAACCTTAAAAAATTGAGTAAAGATTCAGCGCCTCAAATAACCTTCGAAACAACTTATGGATTGCCCAGGTCCAAAATCGTGTAGACTCTTGTGTTCTTTGAAATTGTTTAATTAGCAGGTCGCGCAGACCTGTTCATTTTACCGTTATTCCTCCGACTGCTCTGAATTGAACATCAAAAACGACATGTTTCTGGTGCTGTGTTAATTGCACTGTACCCGCATTTTTTATTAATTAAAATATCTTGCAGTATTTTAAATGTCAGTCAGTCGGACGAAACGATCGTAAATATTTCTGTAAGCTGTAAGCATGCAAAAAAATTTAAATTGATATTTCGATTTGAAGGTATAAAAATCGTTGCATATCCAGTTCACGATGGTAATATGTCACGCTATAGCATGTCACAAACAATATTATTAAATTTATAAAATGTGACTGATAACGAAATAAAGTTTATAAAAAAAACCTAATGTTGATGTATCTTAAATATCCTGTTGCAAATTAAGTTAAATGGAAAATTCACGCTTTGATACATTATAATGTTTGATAGTTAAGAAATGAATGAAAAACTTTTACGAAATGTATGTACTGCTTGATCATGAAAAATTTGCATGTTTAATAATGATAGGAAAGTTACTTGATAATTTAATAACAACTGGCGCAAGCAGGTACCTATTGCAGGATTTATTGTAAACTAAATATTAATTTGGAATTGAAAATAGTGTATGTAATTTTCCTTAAATTAATCGGAGCTAAAAATTATTTCTAATTTTTAAAATCTATAAATAATTTCAAAACCCATATATCTAAGAGTAATATTCTTAAATTTAGAGCACTAAAACGATGACTCTACGTTAAACTCCTGTAAAAAAATTCTTTTCATTAGTTAACTCCAAAATAGTAGCCTTGTTATATGGTAATTAGTAATGGCACAAAAGATGTTAAGGTCGAGGTGCCCAATGGTTTCTGTCAGGCCCGACACGATTTTTAAATAATGGTAGTTAGTAGCAATTTCAAACACATAGGATTTTACATTTACAACAATAAATTTTACATACCCAGAGTCTTCAAATGATGGAACTTAAATCCAGGCTAAAATTTGCTTCTCAAGCTTAACAAAACCAGCTATGGACTTTGGATTCAACACGATATTGAGCCTAAAGCGTCCACTGACAGACAGTTAAACCAGCTGCTATAAATGTTAAATATGGAATGTGGACTAGATAAGTGCCGAACGATCTATCATTAACAAATGGAATTCGCGATACCAAACAATAGTAATGATTACAGAACATACATAATAATGACATTAAAGCAACATTAAACATCGTGTGTTAGAAAAATACCAAGAACACATTTAAACAATAAAACTCAACCATTAACATATATGTCATTCCAATTATTAGCATTAGAAGTAATCCATTGAACAAAAATAATATTGGTTGATCTACAGAGAAAAATCAGACGTTACACAATGACACAATGTCATTAGCATTATTTCCAAGAGGTTTATTGAGACAAGAGTCAACACACTTCGAAACTATTTTTATCAAAAACAGAAACTTTTTTTATTTTCCTAAAGCACTCTTTTCTTCGATATGTATATATCGAAGAAAAGAGTGCTATATATATATATATATATATCGAAGAAAAGAGTGCTTTTGGAAAATAAACAGCCCATTATAGCTCCAAATACTAATGATAATAAACAAATAACCCAAATTACATAAACACGACAAAAATGAAGTGATAATGTTCTTCATGGAAGATTTTCTAAAGAGCTGACCTGCAAAGCTACATAATTTGCTTACAGTAGTTTATTTTCGAAAACCAAAGGTTTTAAGATTGCCGACCAAGATCAAATTAAAAACACATCCCTTAACAAAACATGCCAATAAACAAATGCAGTGACACTTTGGAACCATGGAACAAATATCTTAACAGAAAGCAAAATTATTACACAAGTATAAGGTATTCGGGTTTATAAGTGGCTTTGGCACTCGTGACGCTCTGTTCGGTTTGCAGGTGTTGGTGCACCGATGTCTGGATGTAAACCGAGACACGTATGCCTGTTTCATCGACGAAATCAGGTGATAGTATCCAGATTGAGAATAGGTCATACATTAGCTACACATAAATATTTATTAGTAGGTGACTTCGAACCTATTTGTTTTATGTATCAAACTAGTGTAACTGTGGAACATATTTTAATTCACTGTCCTTTATTTAATTTAGAAAGACAAAATCATTTATTGAAAGAGAATTTAAAGTCTTTCCTACAAGATAACTGTGATTACATTAGTATAAAAAAACTTTTTAAAAGATATCCATATTCTCAAGGATATATAAAGTATTCATCAATCTATTTTGTATTGCTAATAACCCTGCGGGGTTGATGCAGTAGTTTAAATAAAAAAAAGCTTTCGATCGCGTTTAGCATAAAAATCTTATTGGAATTCTCAGAAATATAGAATTTGAAGATCACAACGTCCGTGTAATTGCAAGCCTCTACTGGCAACAGGTAGTATCAGTTCTGTTAGATTCAGAAAACACAAACGACGTTGAAATTAAACGTGGCATGAGTCGAGGTTGTGTATTATTTCTGACTTTTATTTAAACTATACTTCGAAAGAATCATGGCAAAAGCGCTACAGGGAGCTACTGAAGGAATATCAATTGATGGCCAACTTATCAACAATTTAAGATATGTCGATGATACCTTGCTGGTCGCTTCCTCGAGAGAAGAACTACTGAAGAGTTAATCATGCGAGCAATACCTATGGCATCAAAATAAACGAAAATAGAACCGTTTCCTATAAATCTCACCCTTAACAGTGAGAGGGTACAAAGGTGTGGACATTTTAAGTACCTGGGTTGTCTGGTCTATGAAAAGAAGAATATGTGTTAAGAAATAGAAAGCCCTATTGAACAAGCATGAGGAATTTTTACCAAAATGAAAAATTAGGTAAATCGTAATTTATCTCTCAAATTGTTGTCGTTCATAGTTACATTTTGTCCCACTCGGTCTCTATTATCCTTTCGCGTTAAATGCATATATTTCGTCTTCGTCTCGTTTACTGTCAGACTCATCCTTTTAGTTTCTTTCTCCATTTGTACAAACATTTCCTTGACGTTAACTGTGCTCTTCCCTACAACAACGATGTCATCAGCATATACTAGTACCACAACATACCAGACGAAGTAAGACCCCATTCGTTTATACAATTTTAAAAGGCCACACTTTACTAGACCCATATACACAGACACAGGCAGGTCTGTACACCCGATATATAAACATTACACCATTAAGTATAAATGTGATAATTTTTTTATCGTCATAGGCCCCCAAATAATGTGATTAGGTTTGGTATTAGAAGTAAGGTCTATTTATACAATAAAGTTAATGAAAATGTTAATTGTTGCAACAAAAGCTATTAACCAATAATAGTACATTGTTTACCGGGTAGAAAAAGCCTAACATTCCTGGACGACTGTGGAGATGGCTAAGTCGAGACTTAGCAACACAGAGTCCAGGAATGTGGCTTTTTCTACGAGGTAAACATACTATTTTTTCGCAAATCGTTTAAAATTCGACAGATATTAATAAATTTTAAAAAAAATCGCGAATAATTTTATTCATAAATAAATGGTGCTTTGAAATTCGTAATAATATTGGTTGCGTTACTATGGATACGTATTAATGTTGAATTGTCAAACTTGACGCATATAAATTTAATTGCTGGTGTTTTCGAAAACAAAACATTGTAAAATGATATGTGATGATGAATTTTCCATTTCTGGGACTCCTCCAGAGCTGGTTGAGGCAGTGAATACTGATTCATTAGAATTTTTGCCAAAGAAATCAAGAGAAAAGTACGAATATGCATATAAACGTTTTATGGACTATCGCAAGAGTAAAAACATGAGTTTTTTCTCGGAAAATGTAGTACTGGCATACTTTCTAGACCTTTGTTTAAAGATGAAATCTTTAACATTGTGGGCCAATTATTCAATGTTGAAGTCAACCCTTGCAATTAAACACAATGTAGATAGATCTACATATTCAAAACTTCGTTCTTTATTGAAAGGTTATAGAGCAAACAAATCTAAGATTTTAACGAAGGAAGAAATTGAAAAATTTATCCAGGAAGCTCCAGATAAAAAAAATTTAATGATTAAGGTAATTTACACGGTTTTAATTTTAATTTAGATTACACATTTATTCATTTTTTAGGTGACTTTATTATTTGGTATTTCTGGAGCCTGTAGAATGGATGTGTTAGTCCAAATGACTCTACACGATGTAGAAGACCTAGAATCTAAGCTTTTAATTAGCATACCTGATTCGAAGACCAACAAACCAAGATCATTTGTAGTTAATCAGATGTACTTGAATCTTTATCAAAAGTATGTTTCGTTAAGACCAGAAAATATGAACAGTTACCGATTTTTCTTTAAATATCAAAGCGAAAAGGGTTGCAGACAAGTAGAAAGAATACATCAATTTAAAAGAATGCCTAAAAATGTTGCTATTTATTTGAACTTGGAAAATCCGACAGAATATACCGATCACTGCTTTTATCGGTCTTCTGCAACAATATTGGTTGACTCTGGTGCCGACATAACTAGTTTAAAGAGGCATGGCGGATGGAAATCATCAAATGTTGCTGAAGGATATATCGAAGAATCTCTTAACAATGTTGAGGTGGCAAATAAAATTTTCACAGTACAAAATATTCAACAAAATAACCCTACTACCTCACATGTTGTCCAAAATGTTTCTGATAGTTCTAATAATGTTCCTCCAATTTTTAATAATTGTACTAACTGTCAAATAACATTAAATATAACAAACTAATTTTAAAATGTATTCTGCAATGCATTGAGCTTTACAAAATTAATTTCTTATAAACAACGTGTTTTCAATCATTTATGTAGAACACTAACAACTGTAAGGAAATATCATTTCCTTACATTAAGAAAATGAATTATTTCCCAACAGTTAGGAAATCTTGACTTTTTCTTTAAGACATTTTGTCTGAAATGTCAAAATTTCCTAGCGATTTGCGGAAAATATGTTTATTCCACTTGGTCACTATTGTACACTTTAAAACTTAATTACACATATTTTTTTCAGTGTTGTTTAAAAATAGCTGTTTCAACAATCAAGTTATGAAAACGCAGTTCTCTCGGTAATATCTTGGAAAAGTCTCTTCAGAAATAATAGATTTTAAGATTTTTAATGTATTTAAATATTAATAAATGGAAACGCTAACATTATTTCGTGGCATCATATAATGTTATAATATGTGTTTGATTTCTCGACAAACAACCTATCTTACCTTTTCTTTGGTACTACATTATTGCAAGCTGTTATAGTTTGTAACACTTCTCGGTTTTCTGTATTCATGGCATCCTTACAAGAAAGAATAAGCAACCATTAAACTTGTCGGATTTTTAATATTTTCTTCTGGAACAAAAAGTACCGTATTAGTATAAATAAATATTAAATCTCTTTGCAAATGATTGATTGGTTCTCTTGCAATTATTTAAAATATTCAGTACAAATAATTTACACGTGTTTAATTTAGTTGTATCACTCCATAATATATTCAGAGTATAGAGTTGTGTATAAATTAAGTGAATTTTTAGAAATTTGTTTCGTTACAATCACTGATTATTTAATGTTGTGATGCAAGCAAGATTTAATGCTTATTTGGTTTTCAATGCTGGTAAGTGCTAGAAATTAATTAAACAAGAACGGTGGAATTCGAGGTATCCAGAATACGACCAAAGTTGGTAGCAGCTGTGAAAAAATTGGCTTTCAAATAAATCCTGAGAAAAGTACGAATTTGCTTTCAAATATTTTGTGAAGTATTGCTGCGAAAAAAACACGAAATATCGATCTGAAAATGTTATGATCGCAAGAATGAATAAATAGGAGTTGTCGAAGAGGTGTTCTTCCCTAAGCACTGCATCATCGGCTGCTTTTTTTACCTTTCCATCTCCTTAGTTTAGTCCCACTTTTTCAATCAACCTGTTAAGGAGTAGAAGTTCATGTACTACCATTGCCCCAGGTGGATTACTCCCTTGGTCTTGTATACACCCCAGGTAGTGCCTCCACTGCGCGGTGGCTTCACCTTCGAAAATAATATGAGCGGCTGTTTCCTCCTCCACATTACATAATTTGCATATAGGTTCTGTGTCAGACACGCCTAGTTTGTGCAGATGTTTCCTTAAAAACTAGTATCCGGTAGTGTCCTGGTGAGGGTTCTTTTAGCATTTACTTGCTATGCCTAGCTTCCTTTGATCGCTGCTTAACGCTGGCCTTGGGTATCCCCATTATTGGTTCTGGCCCAATAAATGGTGTTCCAGAGCCCCGCGTAGCTAGTTTGTCCGCTTCTTCGTTACCAGAAATACCTTTATGCCCTGGCACCCACGACAAAGTGACCTTGTTATGGTTAGCCACTGTTCGTAGGTTTCCGGCACATTCCCGGGCAATTTTTGAGTCTATTCTCCGTGATGCCAAAGCTTTAAGTGCCGCTTGACTTTTGCATATTTTTCAGATTTACCTACAAAGTAAAAGGCATCTACTTTATGGGCAAAATACTTTATACTTCATACAAAGAAATTTTGTCAAAGTATTTAAAATTACGTGCATTACTGAAAGTTCAAGAAAATAACTAAATATAGGTATATTCATTAAAGAGATGTAATCTAATTTTCTTGAATGCTATTGGTAATGGCTCAATATGACCAAAGCCTGTCGAATTTTGGAATGATGTTTGAAAAAGTCAACAATATTTTATAGACGACAGCAATATTTTTACAAATTCACAATTTACAAAGTTTTATTTACATGTTATATAATATAGGTAATCAAATTGTAAGAAAACATAAAATGCTTGCAAGCCTGGATTGCTGGAATTTATTTCTGCGTCAGTTTTTATGTTAACATAATGTTTGAAGAGAAAATAGTTTTCACTATAAGAGGGGAGGAGCAAAGAATATCTATATTTATTGAACATGAAAAAATCCTTTGAAAGATCAATTTTTATTTACAATCGTTAAATTACCACTTTCGTGTTAAAAACGACTTTGGTGTTTTTTAGATAGAGTAATTTTGTTTTTCTATTATTTTAAATTGTCCACTTATAGCCTAGTACAAGAATATGCATGATACTTATGGCCTAAAGTGATCAATCTGCGAATAAGAAACAAAAAAAATAAGAAAATCTTATTTTACAATGTTTTCCAAAATATTATGCCATTTTTAACACTGCATTCACCCTTTTCATATTACTACGAAATATTTTATAAGTATGGTCGATATTTTCATAAATTGTGACACATACTGGTGTTTATTCAATCATTTATGAAGCCAAAGGGGAGAACATGTGAATCAAACATTCTTCAGAATTGGTATTTTAGAGCAATGTCCCAAGAGAGTAATGCAGAACTTGGGAGATATTTCTGAACACGTGGCTTCAGTTATCACCCTTGAATTATCCTATTATCAATCACAATCGTAATCTGATTAGATTACACGGTTGTTGGTGGGAATCATCAACCAAAACATTATTCTCATTGAATGATAAATTCGCTACAGTGATCCTACAGGTTCCATAGCAACTCGCACTAATAAGCTTATAATTATTGTAATGAAGTTAAAAAAACAATTTTTTTTTACAAATAAATATTTATTTACGGTAAAGAATATATACAGTAATTTATATATTAAAACACACTATCTAAAGTTAATAAAATAAATCTAAAAATTATAATTCTGGACCACGAGGCTCCTCAGAATACGTATCCTCCCAGTAAGTTATGATGAAGTTGATAGTTTTTCCATATAATTTTTTGAGAAATCGAATTTACGAAAATCGGACTAACGGTTCATGATTAAGAACCGGTTTAGAGGACCAAAGTAAAAAATCAGTGCGCGGGTTCAAATCCCAGACAAAAATTGTTATTGATATTTAATTTCATAACTTGGGAGGAGCTTGATAATAACAAGTAACATTAGTGACATCTGATAGAAAGCAGGAAGAAATTATTTTCCTGTTGTGTGACGCGTTTTCTTTTATTCATTTGAATGTTTACCTGTGCAATGTGTTGACAAATTCTAAGATGTTAGATCTTGCGAAATTATACTATGCTGGTAACAGTGCCAAAAAAGCAGTTGGGTGATTTTTAACTAAGTACCCAAATCAGCTTTCCGCCTACATTAGGGAGAAAAATAGTATACACATCCCGGGCATTAAAGTGAAAAATGTCTCAGAACACATGTATGATGACCTCGGCTTCGCGCCGGTCAACAAACATGTGCTGTGGGAAATTTCTTACTTTACTGCCCTAGGTGTGTAATATACTATTTTGTTCTTGTTTTCATGATACACACACTTAAAATGTTACCTAGTTTATAAAAAATAAAGAGTGTCTATGTTTATTTAATTGCATGAAAAAAAAATTTTCTTGAACACTTTCTGTTTTAATTCACTGATGAAATTAATTATCAAGAACAATTTTTGTCCGGGACTCAAACCCGCGCAATTCTGACTATCAGGAACACACTTAACTACTGTATGAATAAATACATCTGAAAATTTGAATTAAAACTAAATCAGTCATGTATTGACATGACTATGATAAGAATGTAAATAACAATGTGTTGGTCTTGGTCCACTAAACCGGTTCTAAGTACTGTACGATTTTCATAAAAATAGTTTCATTTGATTTCTTATTAACAACTACATAAAAAAACTTTCAACTTCATCTTCATAACTCACGGAGAAGATATGCCAGCTATAAATCGAATATCCCACGTAAATTCCTATGGTACAACTAGAAAGTAGACACACTATACTATAATGCAGCTGTGACAAAGTCACAGTATACTACCAAAGCTAATTAAAACATTTTTCTAAATGAACAGGGTCCAATGGTGGACAAAGGAACGTTTTATCGAACAATTTATTTAAAAGTTCCAAATTTTTCGGACATTTTTAGTATATTCACACCCTTTTGAAAATTATTTTGTGTCAAATTAAATGTTGCATTTAATAAATAATATGACAAAAGACAAAACATTTACATTACTTATAATGGGTCATAATTTTTAAATGATCTTTTATTTATTTATAACGCGTCCCAATATTTTTTTGACAAGAGAAAGCTGGATATCTTGAATTTTTTGAAAAGTGCAACATATTTTTCAGTGCTGTACAAATTTCTGCTCAATATTGACCAAAATGTCTCTATTGACCGAGCCTGGCGTACATTGAAAGGATTGTCCAATAAGGAACACATTTTATTTTGTTTACGTTGTCTCTAGTATCTCTTCCATAATCTTATAAAACTAATGCGTGCCAAAATCTCATAGATTGGCATAATGTGTATTTAAAAACTACGTCACTAAGAGTTATATTTGCTTATAAAGGTTGTGCTATAAGTGATACTCTTCGAACACCACCAATGTGAATAATAAGTTAATCGTGTCATTTTACTTTTATCTGTAACTTGATTAGTTGCCATTTACGACAATGTACCTAAAAAATTTGCGAAAACTTTGAAACCATTCGTTATGCAGGTATGATTAAGATTTTCCATTGCATACCTTTAAGTTAATTACATAATGGAGATTGTTACTAATAACCAGTTGGTTCAAGTATCATTGGAAATTAACCAAAACAACTACTAAGAATTTTAAAAAAGCTAAAGGTAATTTTAAATAATGAACACTGCTATATTTGTGACAGACTATGCAGACATTTAAAAACTATAACATTATGGTTGTTATAGACTAAATAGCTTAAATAGAGTTAATGTAGAAAAGTTAACTGAAAGAAAAATGCTATCAAAAACATAACTTGTAAAAGTCTGGCAAATCAGTTCTTCTATCGTAAAAAGTTGTAAGATTTATGTAATACCAAGTCGGTTAATTTATTCAGTCCCTACAGTCCTTCTGTCTTAAGTTATTACATAATTAGCTAACCTAACATCTTATAGTAACCATATCGATATTAAAAATCGATTGACTTGGCAATCGCAACAAACAATCTAATTTAATATAATATGTATTACTTGTGAGATACAATTAAAAACAATCTATTATGCTTAAGTTGAATCAAGACTACAGTATGGCATTCTTGCTTGGGGTGCTGCTGGTAAAACACATCTCACAATTGTAATTACGCTACAAAAAAGAATATTAAAAATCACAACTACTTAACAAGGATTAAGTTAAGGGGATATGCACAGGTTCCTATCATTAGAAAAACAGTCTGCCAACGTAGCCATACATTTATGGTATTCAAAACAAACAATTTTTTGCCTGAAAGGTATAAAACGTATTTACTTACCATCAATTCGATTACCATGATAAAAAATATAATTAAAAAATTCCTTTTGGACCATGAAAGGAAACCAATACATGAGTTATTTGTGTTTTAAAACAAATTATCATTATTAATTGCCCTCAGTAAACATCATTATATTCAACGCTTTCGTTTCATATCTTTTATTACATTTTTTGATACGCAGAGTTGTGAACATTAGGTGTCTGCACGCTAAACTAAATTAAATTAAATAAATGTTTATTAAATTATTATTGTGTCTATTTTTATTACTAAGTTCTGATTTAACATTCTTTAAGGCCATGCCCAACAAGTTCTGATCCTAATGGGCTATACTTTAGTTTATTCAAAACAATATTGTTATTTAAAATTAATATGTTTATCACACACAAGCTGTAACAATAGCTTCAGTGATTATTTCTGTTTGTTTCTAAAGTGATTTGTACATATTGTCTTCTTCCGGTACCCTGTCCGATTATCGAACGTTGGCAATCATATTGGCTATAATAACTTTGTTTATCGCAGCTCGTAATAGTTCAATGGATGATTTGCGATACCACTGTGTAAGATTTCTGAGCCAAGATGTTCTTCTTCGTCCTGGACCTCTACTTCCGGCAATCTTAACCTGCATCACTAAATGAAGGAGATAATATTTTTCTGGATGCCTCATCACGTGATCGAAGTATTCGAGTTTTCGGCTTTTTATTATTTTAATTATTTCTATGTTTTCCTCATTCGTTGTAGAGCCACCTCATTTCTTATTCGGTCCATCCAGCTTATTCACAGGATTCTTCTGTAGACCCACATTTCAAAGGCCTCCAGCCTCTTTAATAATGAGTCGGTCAGCGTCCAACTCTCTACTCCATAGAGCAATGTGGAGAATATATAGCAGCGTGTTGGTCTGATTTTTAATTTTAAAGTGATTCCTTTGTTGCAGAGAATTATTTTTAATTTAATTTAATTTAAGGCGGTTCTGGCTTTTTCGATACGGATCTTTATTTCTTTGCTCATGTCCCAGTTGTCATTGATATTAGCGCCCAGGTATGAGATGTTGTTAACCTTTTCTAACTGTATCCCGTATGCCCTGATTTGTATTGGTGGTATTGGTGTCTTGCTGACAACCATAAATTTGGTTTTTGAAGTATTGAGTCTAAGCCCATACTTGTTACATCACTCGGTCACTCTGTTTATGAGTATTTGCAGTTCTTCCTGACTAGCAGCAATTAGCACCGTGTCGTCCGCATATCTCAAATTATTCATTTTAATTCCGTTTACCTTAATACCAAGGTCCACTTCGTCCAAGGATTCTCTGAAGATATATTAAATATTAAAGGAGACAGTACATATTGTTAATTTTTGTAAATCATTGTTGCTGGAAAAACATTATTATTATAAGAGATTTTTAGTATTGATATGGTCACTATAAGATGTTGTTAGGTTAGCTAATTATGTAATAACTTAAGACAAAAGACCCTTAAGTGGGGACGTAATAAATTAACCGACTTGGTATCACATGAATCTCACAACTTTTTACGGTAAAAAAACTGAGTTGCGAGACTTAGTCTTTTTTACAAGTTATGTTTTTAATGGCATCTCATTTCTTTTTGTAGATAGTCCTACTTTTTTCCTTTACGGTTTTACATATACAGGTACACTGATTCATTCACTGCAAATGTAACTTTTGAAATCCTATATATTTACTCGACTTGGCAGGGACAGGGGCACTGCCGTGCCCCCAGATATGAGATTACAAAGTTATTTATGCAGTTGGTATATCTAGAAAACTGGACCAAAATAGCAAAATAATTTAGTTTTTCTTTGATTTATACACTAAACACTAATTGTATTCTAAATTTTTCTGCTAGAAGTGCCTTAGAGTTTTGATGAACGGTCAGTCAGTGAGTGACAAAATTAAGAAACTTTGACCAGTTATAATTCTTAAACTACTGGTTCAAATTAATTGAAACGTAAAATATACCGTGTTTATACAAAGCCTGCTTGGTTACTGAAAATTCAGGCTTCTAGTTTTATTCACAACGAAGTTATAGAGGGGTCGAAAATGGCCTGAACTGCTTCGAGAAAAGGATGGTACGGCCGTGCCGCTTCTTTGCTTGACTTGGCGGGGGCTCTGCCGTGCCCGCAGATAAAAGTCTATACATTAAAAATTTTTATGAAATTTTAGTACGAGTCCATCCGTCCAACAGGTTTGCTTAATTTTTTTTTTAAAGGTATTGCACAGACTTATCAATAATTTAAAATCACCCTTCTCAAGTTATACTCAACCGTACTCTTGTACTCCTGTACATTTCTTATGTCTTCATAGTTTTTTTTCTCTATATCTCCGGTTCTAATTTTTTCAAGGTAAGTACCACGCATGCAATTGCAATACTTTTTCAAGCTTATTTAATCAAAAACATTTGATCAAACAAATAGGTTACGAAAAACTCCGCTTGGCATTTCATCACATTAGATAAAACAATAAATGTAATCAGAGTTTTGTATAAAAAATGTTTCAGGATTGTTATGATTAGAATAATAGTAGCTAACGTTAAGGAAAATATTTCAAAATACCTAGGTAAATAAATAACGAATTTTTTTTTTAAATTGAGCAGTTAATAAAGTTATTGTTTCAATAATAAATTTCAACTAAATCAAAGTCGAAATAAACATTTATTTTTTTGAACGTTAGTAAACTATCTTTCATGTAAAAAGAGTAAATGAAATTTTACCTTCCCTTTTTTGGACCTCTTTACAAGGAAAATGGGAAAACGCATGTACAGATCAACATTTAGAGTTCTTTAGTACAAAAATGTCAATCAAAAATTTTTATTTAAAAAAAAAAATGACTATAAGAAGATATTGGGTGTGTTATTTTTCGAAAGTGTATTTATTACGTTCATTTTTATTTTAAGTAGAACACTATGTATGTTGCCAATAAATGCAATAAAAAAGTTAAATATTTTTATAATTTCAATTGTTTTTTTTTAAAGTAACATCAATTTTATTACCTCCTTATATCTGATAGCCCTTTTCGTTAAACTGTAAAATGTTGTACAAATAAATAATTAATAATAAAACGAATGTAAAGAAACTTACGTTTTTTTAATACACCGGAACCAGAACAACAACGAGCGTTAAACTCAAACGATGCTTATCTACTAAATCAGATCTCCGGTACAGCATCCTTAGCATCCCTGTTGGAGAAAAGGACCACCCCTGGACCAATAAAATAAGCACATATATGTAGGGACGCCTTTAATCAATACTTTCTATTGTCAAAATGCCATTTATTAGTTTTTAGGGCGGGGTGAAATATAAATGAAAGGTAAAATAAAACAATTCCATACCACAGTAAATACGAATTTATAGCAATTTGGTGATTGCCAAAATGATTTTAACTTTCATATTGACGCTTTTTAAATGATACTTAGTAAAAAATTTCACACTGGTTACCGGTTGTTTCATTACAACTTGTGTAAAGAAAATGACAAAAAACCAGTGGATACAATTATTATTGAATTACACTTTAATAGTGATGTGGTTTAATAATGATTATGGTTTTCAAGCTGCTTTATACATTTGTTTATTTTTAGTTGGGGGATTTTTGAAAAACAAAGAAAAATTAAGAAATTAAAGTAAAGATCTTACTTGGTAGTGTAAATAAATTGTATATTTAACGTTATTTATTAAAATATTACTTTTTAATAAAACTGTTGTTAATCCATACTTTTTCAATTGGATAATTTTATTTTGCAAATGTTTTTTGAACTGTCTTTTACGTCATCTTGTAGCTACATTTTTTGTAATTTATTGAACAGCAATTACAATTAAAAAAATAGAGCTATTTTAATTATATGAAATCCAGTAATATAAAACAGACCACTTTTTTTTTTAAATTTCTAAATACTTATTAATATCAAACAGCGCTAACCGTAATTATAAAACAAATGACAGATTTTTGGGAATGTACTGTGATGGCAATATGAATAAAAAAAAGTCTACTTGAAGTATGTTTGAAGTGGAATCTTTTGGTAACAAACAATGTTTAATCATAAAAGGATGCCAGAGAAGTATAATGTGATTGTGGATGAAAGATTAAGAAAGAAAGTGATGGACACTCGGGCATACCGTGGTGCAGGCATTAACACAGACCACTACTTAGTAATTAGCCGAATAAGAGGTATCTTTAGGCGATAGCGGTATCGTGTACAGGAATCAAGTAGTGTACTAGAGCGTATAAAAGTTAGGAATTTGCAAGAAGAAGGTGTAAAGGAGGAGTTCGTAAATAAATTGATCGAAAAATTTGACAACTTAGATGAAGTATGTGAGGTTGAAGAATTGTGGAGGCCATTCAGGGAAGAAATCGTAGTTGTTGCTAATGAACTGTGTGGTGTAAGTAAAATAAGGAATGAATGCAAGTTAAAGAAAATATGCGTAGAGGTTCAAAAAGCAGTGTCAGAGAAGAAAAAAGCCTGGTTGGATTAGCTGGCTACAAAAACCAATCAAAGAAAGCAAAAGGCAACAAATTAGGATGTAAACATGGCAAAAAATGAAGGAAGGTCAGGTCAAGAGTACCGACATCCGACAAACAAGTATGAGAGCAATGATTAAAGTAAAAGAAGCGAAAGATGTAAGAAGAACCATAGCAAGTGGTAAGAAAGAAGTGGTCTCTGCTTACCTCTACGGGAAAAAGGCAAGCCATTTGCAGGAACCTCATCAACATTTTGGAAAAACGCTCATAACCGTCGATTTTTTAATAAAGAGGGTATTTATCCGGTATTTTTGACTCCATTACTTTCAAACCCAAGCGAGGGTAAGAATTATCCCAAAAATTTTAAATGGCATTGGGGGATTAATCCTCATATTTTTAACAATTTAAAAGACAGTAAACTAAATTTCGTTAAGTCCTAGATTGTTGTACAATCAGTCAAACGGCTGTATTAAAGGTCTGGTAGATTTTGGTGGTACTTAACGCAGAGCAGCTTTTGCAGATCACGCTTTAGTTTTTATGCTTACAGGTATTCGCAAAAAATGGAAACAGCCAATTTCTTGCTTTTTTTGTGAAAGTACCACTTCAACTGCTGACCCGGTCAGAATTATTAAGGAAGTGGTTGTATGTGTTCGTCAACCAGGGATTGAAATAGTCGCTTCCGTGTCCAAACAAGGAGCAACTAATGTGGCTGCAATCAACCAATAATTAAAGGACACCAATTCTTATTGTCTAAAAAATAGCATGGACAACAAGAGTACGTTGTAGAAAATAAAGAGATTATTCATTTTTATGATTGTCCTCAATTAATTAAAAGGATAACAAGAAATTTTTTGCAGGAACCTCGTCAACATTTTAGAAAAACGCTCAGACCCGTCGGTTTTTGATTAAAGGGGGACATTTTTTTCCGGTATTTTTGACTCCACTACTTTCAAGTCCAAGCGAGGGTAAGAATTACCCCAAAATTTTTAAATTGCATTGGGGGTCGAATAAGATGTCTTCAGAAAGCTCTGACAATTCTCTTTACAATAGTCATTAAATTTTACATTTCATTCCAATACTTTGAAAAAAATTACATGTTAAAATTCCAATTATTTTAGTTGCTTACTTACTACCTAATTGATTAAATGTTTTAACTGATGACCGCCCGCTTCCATACAATAATAAAAATTTTGTTCAAAACGTTCACGCACATTCCGAAGAATTTTAGAAGTAATTCGACGGCACTCGTCAACGATTCTTTGAAACAGATCTTCCAACCACGCTGGTTGTGTTTTATAGATTTTACTTTTCAGATGTCCCCACAAAAAGAAAGCGATAAATCTGGCGGTTGTGGAGGCCATTCAATGCTGCCTCTTCTCCCAATCCAATGTCGTGGAAAACGTTGGTCTAAATACTGACGAACAATAGCCGCCTAATGCGGAGGAGCACCACCCTGTTGAAAATAAAAATGATCTTCGTCATACTGTGAATTATTTTCAAATACTATTTGATTTTTATTTTTACATACAAACATATGTATGTGTGTATGTAAAAATAAATAGTGACTTTAATACTCTAGAAACAGAGATATTCATCGAGACCTAAAGGTAGAGACCGTGGAAGAGAAAATCCAACAATTCGCCCAGAAATATGAAGATGGACTCCATAAACACAACAATATAGAAGCCATTCAGCTGCTAGAACAGGATAAGAAAGAAAGGCGACTCAAAAGAAGAAAACCACAGGACCTAATATAACGTTAGTGAACGCGAGTGTTACATAGTGCACAACAAAAAGTGTCAAACCCCAAACTAAAATGATACAGCAGTCATTGGGCTATAATCCTTAAAACAAACAAGTAGTAATTTAAGTTAGATACCTATAAGCTGTTTTTAAATCTCAATCTCTTGTTATTCATTGATAAACTGGTCATTACATTACATCCCAATTATAAACATTATAATTCAATTACATATAATAATAATTAAATTGTAGATCTATGTATCTGAAAGGTTTTATTAAAGTCTGTAAACTGGCTAACTCCAAAAATTAGTTTTTCAATGCCCTGTTTCCTTAATTTAGTACTTAATGAACAAAATATTGGTCGCCTGCGTTTTGATCTCCGGACGAAAAATCCCCGACAAAATATCCTTGGACAAAATATCTTCGCGACAAAATATACCCGTGATATAAAATCCCCGACAGAAATAAAATAACCTCACCGTCGTAACATAATAAACAATTATTTGACGAAATAAATTACACAACAAAATTATTAAAAAAAGACACATTATATTTTTATTACCAAAACAACTTTTACATCCCTCACTAATGATTTCCATGAAGGGGAGCAAAAAGAGTCTATTAATTATGGTAATAGTAAATATATTACTAAAGATTTCCATGAAGAGGAGCAAATAGAGTCTATTAATTTTGGTAATAGTAAATATTTTAAATAAAATCTATATTTTGATAATAGTTAATATTTTACTTAAGATTTTCATGAAGGGGAGCAAATTAAGTCTATTCAACGATTGTGTGATGTAAAAAACATCAACAATATAATATTGCTCAAAACGATAAATACTAGATTATCGATAATAACCTAACCTAAACTAAATTATTAAATCCTGAATGCCCCCCTTCGAATAACTCAACATAATTTGATCGTTGCGCCATCTTTGGTAACTTTTTGAACTGTTAGTTAAGATTCATCGATTATTGATATCGATAATCTATGTATTTCTACATGACTAGTAGTATGATTTTTGTAATTTCACCTGTTTCTCTGGCACAAAAAGCGTAACAACAAAAATGATATTTCCTGGCGATGCCATGTTGATCCAAAGTGTCATGATATCATACATACAGATACTGAGAGCAAAAATAATTCGGGGATATTTTGTCGGAGATATTTTGTCGGGGATATTTTGTCCGGGGATTAAAACGCGTGTCACCAAAATATTGATCATAAAGGTCCATTAATATTATTTTTCTTCGTACAAATTATTTCTAATTGGTATAAAAATGTAACCCTTAAAGTTAAAACTCCATTAACATATCACATAAGTAGATATAGGTATAGGTATTAATAGTTTTATAATAGATACACACACACACATTAGAGTTCTGTTATAAATGAAGATGCCTTTTCTAATTTATTCAAAGTTTCTCAGAATATGTATGGGTATATAATTTGTAGGTACCTTATTTTATCCTTCCGTTTGTGTTGTCTAGGTAATGAAATATTTGCCTTGGAAACGAAAATATTCCCACAATTTTTTAGATCGACTGGAAACAAATTTTACTTAGACAATCAATAACTTGAATATTTTTTTTATAAAAATGTATGTGAAAGTGAATCTCTTGTGGTAATTTAAATACATCGGTAGCAGGTACAAAATGACGTACAATTATCATGCAAATCAGGTAAGATGATTGAGTGTATTAAAAAAATGTACCTATCGAGCTATAATAGTTAAAATAGTGAGCGAATAATTTTAAAATAGTACTATGCTTTTTAATTTATTATCTTATAATTATAATTATATTATCAACAATATGGTTTTGGTGAATCGATAACCACAAAAAAATCAAAAATACACACCAATCAGTAAAGACAAACAGCGGTCCCACAAATTTTTAACGCGAATAAAAATTAAATATTTTGGAAATGCAGAACAAAAGAAAAAATATAAAAGTTAAATAATTTTTAAACGTACTGCTTTTTACAGCATATTTCGCAATAATATATGGAAAAATGTGCTAGAAAGTTAAAGTATTAATTTTAATTAAGTAAATTTCGAAAAATAAATGAAAAGTCAAACGGACTCCATCTTTTTTTTATTTCGTGAAGTCCATATATATATACAGGGTGAGGCACCCCATACGACACGGTCCCTATAAACCAAACCATACATTTTTTCGGGGATTTCTTCATTTCATTAGATGTATATTGATTAAAGCTGCAAAAGGAAATTATTTTGGAATCTACAGGGTGGCTCAAAAAAGTGTGACATATCAAAGTTGTGTTTTTTTAAATGAAACACCCTGTATTTCGTTACACTTTTAAATAGTTCAGGAAAAAATAATATGATTTCATAAAAGGTACTATGTAGCTAACTATAACCGTTCTCGAGTTATTGATTTTTTTATAAAAATGCTGAGTACAATTGGAAACTAATTAACATCGAAATGTATAGAAATCATTCCTTTGAATTCTGATCAAGCATAAAAGAGGTTTTGGGCTATTGATTTTGATAAAACCCGTGTCTCAATATTATACAGAATGTTCAAAAATCATTGTCACTTTTTTATAATTTCGGACAAAGATAACTTTGTTATTTCAAATGAAATTTTTTTGGTGTGAACAATATTAAATTCTATTATCTTTCATTTTATATTGGGGTTTCCTATACCTTACCTAAATAGTTTTTCAGATATTGTCTTTATCAAATAGTAGTTCTTATTTCAATGCATTCTTTGACCTAAGATAGCTTTGAAACGACATTTATTCAACATGTTAAAAGAATTCTTATTACCAGTTATTGTATTTTACGTTATTCAAAACATTCACTGAATTATTACCGTCGAAAATGAAAACTTATCCTATTCAAGAGCGGATAGATATGATTTTAGCGATTGGTGAGTATTTAGAGAATTACCTTTTGGCGTCAAGGGTGTATGCCCAAAAATATCAAGACCGAAATTATCCAAACAAGTTGGTTCTCAAACGATTGCTACATGAATTTCGTAGGACTTAAAGTGTAGGATATGAAAAGGCAAATAGACAAAAACCTATCATTGGAAATGAGGAAAATGAATTTCTTATTATGGGATCAATCATAGAAAACCCTCGATAAGGACTGCTTTTCAAAAAATGACGCCTCAAATATTATTAAGTGTTAAGAGAGTGGCTCTTTGTATTCAACAGGATGGTCGTCATTTTGAGCATGTACTTTGAATTAAATACATTTGTGTTCCATATTTTGTTGTTGTTTCAGTTGAATAATAAAAAAAAATTGTATAGTCTGTTTAATGAGCTACTGTCAGAATTTGAAAAGTAAATATTTTTGATGAAGTGAAGTATAACAACTGTCAATGAGAATTCTGTGAGCAAATCAAATAAATGTCGTTTCAAAGCTATCTTGATTCAAAGAATGCATTGAAATAAGAACTACTATTTGAAAAAGCCAATATCTGAAATACCCCAAATCGTCTTAATCCTATTCTATCACAACTTGATCGTCAGCAAAGTATAAACTATAGAGCGTGTCATCTTCCACTCTTAGTCCCATTTGTGCACACTTTCTTGTTCTCCCTCTAAGGGATCGGTCAAGGTAAATTTTAAAAAGAGTAGGGGATAGACAGCACCCCTGTCTGAGTCCCTTGGAGGTTTTAAAACTCTCTGTCAGGCCTGTTTCCAGCTTCACTCTTGTAGAATTGTCACTATAGTACGCTATCGTAAACCTTTTCTAGATTAATTAGGGCTATATGTGTTTCTCAGCCTCTTTGCATACGCTTCTCTAAAGCTCTTTCAAGTATGAAAAGGTTGTTGATTGTTGAGCAAAACGCTCGGAATCCAGCCTGTTATTCAGCTTGTTTATCTTTAATATGGTCCATAAATATTTTTAAATTAAAAACAAGAAATTTTAGTTTTTTCAAGTAGTAACTTTTTATTAAACCCAGATAATAAATTATTGTATGTAATTACTTTTCTTCATATTCTTTGTAAAGACCTTTTGGTCTGTTCATTTCGAAGGCTGGTCAGTGTTGTTGATTCTCCTGTGATAGAGATGTCCAACTATCTTTCCATATTTTTGGTGGTCTTTCGATTGGCCTTTTACGATCTGGATTTCCATTTAGCACAATCTTGGCTATTCTTTCGGGGTCCATTCTTTCTACGTGGTCCCGCCAGTATCTTCTGCGCTTTCGTCCCCATCTGATTACATATTCCACCTTGCACGTATCTCTTATTGTTGCGCTCCTAACTCTAGTGTTTTTTCCGCTATTGATCTTAGAGTCTTCATATCTGCCGTTATTAAGATACATTTTGTTTTGTTTGTGTCTGCTCGGGTCTCGATGCCATAGGTGATTATTGGTATCTCGCAGAGAAGCGAGAGAGGATACCAACAAGACCAAAAGGATGCTACGAGTCGCTGAAATGTCAGTACTGAGAACAATAGCCGGGAAAACAAGAAGAGATCACGTAAGAAACACTGACATTAGAGCACAATGCGAAGTACAGGGTGTGGTGGTGTTATATGATTTACTTATTCATGTTCTAGTATTTTAGGAAAATTTGATCTTATTGTATATTTTGTTGTCATAGGGATAGAATAATAAAAATTTGGTTTTCTGACTGAAAAGTTTGTCAAACTATTGTTTAAAGAAAATTCAATTAAAACAACAAAAAAAACAGCAAAATAACTCTTGGAAGACATCCAAGAGTGTAAATTGCAGACGCAATAGGTGAGATGGTGAGAAGGCAGAGGAGAAGAGATTGGTATAACCACATGAAGAGGATGACCGACGAAGGACACGCATTGTACTAGAGGGAAAACCAGCAGGGACCCGTCCACGCGGAAGACCACCAAAGAGATGGAGATGCAGCTGGCAGTCCACATCTCAGGAAATAATACAGAGGCAACTCCGGAATCAACAGATCATCTAGATTTCTAACAAGTAGAAGAAGAAGCGTTCTATGTTTATTAAATATTGTTTCATTGGTATCAAATTTAATAGATAATAATATTGCTCGTTTCAAATGTCGAAGCCATTAAAAATTGTTTCCGTTTATAACTGTAATTAACTATAAATTAACACAAATAATTTTGCTTCATTAAATTTAGACCATATTAACTAGTTGACTTAAAATACCAAATATTGCTTTTATAAATTTTTTTATTGGATTTATTTTTAATAATAAGCGAAAATCCTTAAAACTCAAAAGTAAAAAAAAGATAAAGCAACAAACAACATTGTCAAAACAAAATTTATAATTATAAAAAAAACATTACGGAATTGCTAGCTATTACATTGTTTTTTATTTTATTTTTACTTTTTGAGAGGAGGGAACCGAATTTCACGAAAATAATATATTTGGATAATAATACCTAACTTAACCCGTATCTGTACTCACATATGAACGTAATACAAATTTGGGGCGTTATTTTGAATTTGCACAAGGGCGCCAAAAGTGCTAGGCGGGGGTATGTTGTGGGGCAAATGTTGATAACCATTAAAACTCGGCTAAAAAATTATTAACTTACCAGTGGAAGTTATAGTAATGGGTCCGATTTTGCGAATCCCGAATTTTGACATATCTCCACATTTTAAGGTCCCCAGAGTCGAATACAATAGTTTTTTAGTGGACGTCTGTGTGTGTATGTTCGTATGTGCGTTCGGAATTATTTTTCGTCTCGATTATCTCGAAAACGAAAAATGATATCGACGTGGGACCTATTGCATTCGACGCATAATTACGCAACCTAGAACTGATTAGATTTTCAGCAAAATCGGTCGAGTTTTTTTTTATGGAGAATAAAAAACAAAACAAAAATGGTAATTTTTCGGAATTATTTTTCGTCTCGATTATCTCGAGAACAAAAAATGATATCGACGTGGGACCAATTGCATTCGACGCATAATTACGCAACTTAGAACTGATTAGATTTCCAGCAAAATCGGTCAAGCTGTTTTTTATGGAGAATCAAAAAACTAAAAAAAAATGGTAGAATACCTGAATAGTGCGGAAACTGATAATATGATTATTGTATGTTAAAAATATTTGTATGAAAACTATGATGACAATATTTTTAATAATTATTATAACAACAAAACATATGGTATTTTTTTATTCTTTCCACTGGAAAGTTAGTCGTGTGGACCTCTCGGGTCGCACCCAGACCACTGATATTTGTATATTTTAAAATGCTATTCTTATTTCGAGATGTATTTAATATTCGGGGTTGTACTTAAAACTGTCTGGCACAGCTCCTTTTGTAACTTTGGAAATTAGAAGATATTTAATTGGAACTAGATCCTCTCGAACGGGTTTGTATGGAACTTTTATAAATTTGTTATATTTGACGATGGTAAAATCTTCAGTAGGTGTTGGTTGTGCTGGTTGTTTTTCTGCACATCGGACTGACGGAACAACTCGTTGAAGCTGAGGAGTTAGCTTAGCAATTACCTGCATTGGATTAGAAAATAAATGTAATGGAAACGAAAAATAAAAAGAAACATATTGAAGTGGAGTGTCTACTTCTTTTTGTCGTAACAAAGAATCAGTTTGTAATAAAAAAATCAGAAGCTACTTTTGCTGGATTCGGCGATACACTAGCAGCATTTTGAACTACTGGAATATTTAACGGTTGAGGAGCAGCTATCCGTACTGCATACTGAAGTATAGGTAAACCTTGTTGAAAATACGGTGCAATTTTATGTAGTAATGGGGCAGCATGTTGAATAACAGAGGACCGTTGAATATGAGGACATTCTTGATATATAGGATCAGCTTAATGAAGAATGGGTGATGTTTGTTAAATGGGTACAAAACCCTATTGAGAAATTTCATCATTATATTGCAGTTGATCCGGTGTAGAGGTGTATTTAATTGACGGTACAACTATAAGTTCAATGTTTGGAAAAGCTGCTGCGATTGGTGCAGAGTTTTGTAGTGGAACATTTTCAGCGACCTTTGCGGTTATAAAACAAGTAACAATTATTAAAATCTAAAAAAAATAAAAATCTTGTTAATACAATTGAGCTAATACAAACAAAATACATATATTTTAGTTTTTTAGGAATATATGTCTATAGATCTGTTCCCACAGCAGCCAAAAACAGTCCGTGAAAGTTTTAATTGTGCGTAGTATACTCAGTGGAACGCTTTTAAGTATACTGTGAACAATCCGAAATGTTTCTGACTGCCGTGAAAACAGATCTTATTTAGATTACTTTTCGATTAACCAGAAACGATAGGGTATATTACTAATATTTATGTCAACTTTGTGATTTCAAACGAAACTCCTGGAGGGTCCAATGTTTACCCTTAACAAAAACATCGTACTTTTTATAGTAATTTAAATTTAATTGTTTTTCTGCATATCGGACTGACGGAACAACTTGTTAAAGCTGTGGAGTAAGCTTAGCTATTACCGATTTAAAAGATCGACATATGATAATTACTGTCACTATATTTTTTTGTAAAAATAATTAAAATGAAACACTATTTTCACAGATCTTGCAACAATTTCACCGTTTACAATCATCTGGTATTCATTCCCGTCTAGTAAACTGATATGTATTTAAGTGGAGAGAAAATAATGTCATAAATAGATCAGTTAATATTTATTTAAAAATAGAAATAAAGAACGCATTGAACGTAATTCGTGTGTACCTTGTACGCCATAACACTCTTTCGTGCACTAGTTTTGTTAATGACAAACCTGGTAATCGATATGGCATTTATAGGCAATATAAAAAGTGGTACATCCCTAAATTTAGATTAGTCACACCTACCGTATGGTGTAAGCAATAAAAATAAATTAAAATATATCCTTAGGTAATATCCTTAAATCGTGTTATGTACACTACTTCCTTGGTAAATTAATCTTTTTAGAATACTAAATCGAATATATTCGGATAATTCGGAACAGAAATGTGAGAATGATGATTAAATATTAATTTCTTTCATTTGCATCAGTGTAGGTAATATCAAAGGTGAATATTCCATCAAAAACGAAAGACATAGAATGTTCTTTTGGAAGGTTATGTATGTAAGTAATAATATCATTAATTTAATTAGCCAGGGTGAATTAATGTATCAAAATAAATAATCAGGAAGTATAAAAATTTATTTTAATAAAAATATCATGCTTTTTACCGAGTAATTTTTCCAAATCAACTGATAGAGTTACTAGTGGTAAAAATATCTAAGCAATGTGTGCTATATTATATATTATGTGTACATCACATTCGATGGAAAGATACATACATAAAGGGTGGCCAACCGAAAACGAAACAGAGCCATTTGCAGGAACCTCGTCAACATTTTGGAAAAACACTTGGATCCGTCAATTTTTTATTAAAGGGGGACATTTTTTTCCGGTATTTTTGACTCCACTACTTTCAACTCCAAGCGAGGGTACCCCAACATTTTTAAATAGCATTGAGGGTCAAATAAGATGTCTTTCAAAAGCTCTTAAAATTATCTTTACAACAGTCTTAAAGTTTTAAAATTCCGCCCATTACTTATTGAAAAATTAAATTTTAAATTTGAAACTTATCTGTAAACAATCACGAACGGTAAGAATGTCATTCATTCGAGTTAAGTACGCCAATGGTATAAATTTATTACCTGGTACCTAGTTTTTCTTGCACGGGACGGTAAATCGTCACAATTGCCGGAGAAATTAAATGTATGGGCTGGCATTTGCGGTGACCGATTGTTGGGTCCTTTTTTTCTACCAGGCAATTTGACTGGCGAAATGTATTTGCAATTACTGGAAGACGCTATTTACCCTGCCTTGACTTATATATTTAAAAATAATCCACAGTATGACGAAGATCATTTTTATTTTCAGTTTTTCCAGAAAACTATGACCTGCAACTTTTCAAAAAGCGGGTCCACAATCATAATCATTTCTATAATATCTCCACCTTCTAATAGTCGTAGTGCGGGTCGTCCGCGGCCCACACGATAAGTCTACCCTTTTTGCGACTATGTTCAGTATGCCGTTTATAGGAGTGGATTTTCTTGCCCACTATAATTTAATAATTGATCCACGGAATAAACGGTGACTTAACAACGGTGACTTAACAACGCGATTAACAGCCGTTGGTAAAACTGCCAGCAACACCGAAGCATCTATAAAAACCATCGCCGGCGATACAAAATACCACATACTGCTCGCCGAATATCCAGATTTGACAAGGCCCGTTGTATTCCACCGGGAGGCCGTAAAACACGAGGTTCAGCATTTCATCGAGACGACGCCAGGCCCTCCACTTTATTGCAAGCCACGTAGGCTTGCCCCAGACCGGCTGCAGGTAGCTGCTTAAACAAGGGATTATCCGCCCCAAGAGTCCCTGGGCGTCACCGCTGCACGTTGTGCCAAAAAATGGTATTCGCCTGCGACCATGTGGAGACTACCGTGCCCTCAACGCTGGCACAATCCCCGACAGATATGTTCCGCCTCATATCGAAATTTATTCGACAAAAAAATATTTTCAAAAATTGTACAAGCGGATAATCAAATTCCTGTTTCTTGTAAAGATATTCCTAAAACAGATATAACACCATTTAGTCTTTATGAATTTTGTGTATGCATAAATAGACGATATTTTTGTAGCATCAAGAAATGAAGACGGACATTTGAATAATTTTAAATTATTATTTGATAGATTAAATAAAAATGGTGTTGCTATTAACCCTGCTAAATGCGTATTTGGCGTAAAATAAATCAAGTTTCTCGGCTATCTCGATAATGATGCAGGAATAAAACCACTGCCCGAACGAGTTAGCGCGATACGGGATTTTCCAAAACCAAAACAGTAAAGGAGTTGAGGGAATATCTCGGTATGATTAACTTTTATTGACGTTGCATACCACACGCTAAAATGATAATGCTACCGCTCAATCAAATGCTCATGGTTCACCAAAAAGTACAAGTCTGTTGCAGTGGTCAACCATAAAGAGGCTATAACATATGGTCACGCTTTTTTCCCGTAGGGATAGACAGAAACCACTTCTCTCCACTTGCTATGGTTCTTACACACATCTTTCGCTTCTACTTTCATCAGCGCTTTCACACATGCTCGTCGATTGCTGGCACTCTTAACCTGGAAATACAGTTTTGGTGCATGTTGAGTACGTGGGCATCGTTTAGGAGGGAGGAAAAAGAGGCATTTGGTGAATGGAAATCAACATATTCAAGAAAATGAATGAAAATCATTGTTGGGAAAAAAAGTCGTTTTAAAACTTAAAGCCATTCAACATTATAGGGATAGTAGTAAAGCGATTACAGCTTAAAATGATCCATATGCCACTATTTTATAAATGTTGAAGCTGTGAAATTTTTCTTAGGTAAATTAAATTGGTTTAAAAAAGTTGCGCAATGGTCAAAATGAGGTAGTAAAATCAACCAGTACACTGTGATTCTTGTATTAATAGATAAGTGCTTAGCAATTCTTAAAAAAAATGTAAAATTTTCAAAATTTTCTTAGTGAGATTCATGAAAGGAAGTGGTCTTTGCCTTCCCCTACGAGAAAAAAGCGTGATTTTATGATTGTATGCATGAGATACAAGAAATGTGAATCCAAAATTAATAGTTTATTCAACTGAAAACCAAGATACTTATATCTATATCATTCACATTTATCTGTCTATATTTTTATTTAGTTGACGTAATCATTACCTTAGTTTTGACGACATTGAGTTTCAGCTTTGGTAATTTTTAAATATTGTTGCTTTACACTTGGGTTCAATGATTTCAAACACTCAGTACAATAGCTAAACAATTAATTCTAATATTTCTATACAATAATTTTTTATTTTATATATCACTTAGATAATTTAACATCTATACAATCTCTTTATAACACTTTATAAATACTTCAGAACTAAAAACCCGATCGGCGAATTAATTATTCTAGATAAAACATTTTTTTCATTGTGTTCGACGCGCTGTCGCCTCAAGGCAACGATCGACAGGGACAGACTCCGCAAATCGTAACAATATTTACTTAACGCTTATTAGAACATTATTCATCTTTTGTATAACAGTGTTAATGGCACAAAAGATCTTAAGGTCAAGGTACTTAAGTGCTTTTGTCAGGCCCGATACAATTGTAAAAATATAGCAGTGTTCATTCATAAAGTAATAAAGTGTCTCTAGCAAATACATGTATAAATTTTTAATTCACGAAAAGATCAATATCACTAAGATATAATATGAAGAGAAGAGGATCTAAGACACTTATATGGGGCACACCAAGATTATTGCAAATTTCAAGTAATGTTAATTCCTATCCTTGACTCTCTGCTTTCTACCCTGCAAGCAACTTTCAAAAAATTTGTGAGCCTGGCCTTTCATTCCATATTGATTTAATTTAATTAATAGTATATTTTAGTCGATAGTCTCAAAGGCTCTTTTAAGATCCAAGAAAACCGGCTCAATATATTTGCCATCATCTATGTCATTTTTATATTTAGTTATAGAAAGCTGCAATGCTGCTTTACACGATTGCTTTTTGCTAATCAAATATCATTACGATATCATTACGATCGGTGGTTATAAACTACAATTTCCAAAAAAAATTCTATGGGTGCTAATGTTTTGACAGGTAAAAGTTCGCCTGCAAAAGCAGCATCGTGTGAACACCAAATCAACTTAGTGTTATAATATCATCCTTTCACGTTAAATATGAACATTTTTAAGCAGCATGAAATAATTTATTGCAGAACGGGCAAAGGTTTTATACAGAAGAAAAAAAAATGCGAAGTATAGGTTTTGCAATACATTTAAACGATAAGTACACTAGCCAGTTGACCAGCAGAAAATATACCAGAGAGTCGCGATGGATAATCAAGTACTCAACTAGACCACTGTAAAATGTTCTCATTTCTACAGAATGTTGTCTCAAGTTTCAATCTCCTCAATCGCATTAGTCGCAATCACACTTTAGAGTTACGAAGGTAATCCCATAACGATTGGAAATAAAATAGTTTCTTGTATATAGGTACATAGAGTTTGATTTTTAAAAAATACATTTTGAAATTTTAACATCAAGAAACATTCTGAAAATTAAAATAGAAATTATAATTTGAAAGTTTTCTGCTAAATTAGTTAATTAAATATTTCAAATATTCCTGTTACATTTTTACGTCATATGATTCAATATTTTATTAGCCAAAAATATATATTGTGTTTAAAATTTTAAATAAGTAAAAACAATACTTTACAGTTTAAAAATAGGTTTTTGGGGAAAAGTGAATTCCAAACATCTAACAATACCATTTCTTTACACTGGTTACAGTTCTTTCACTTGTCTTTCGCTACTTCTACTTTCATCAGCGCTTTCATACATGCTCGTCGCTCATTGGTACTCTTTCTTCATAACAATTTCGATCTGATCGAAATAGGTTTGCCGAGCTTTCGAGCATTCATCAGTAGACATTCAGTTTCCGAACATTTAGCTTCCGAGCATTTAACATTCTACATTCAGCTTACGAGCGTTTAAAATATAACAACACATCATACAACATAGCTTTCGGGTTTAGTTTAAGAAATTAAGCGTATGAATATAGTGTAAATATACGTAGTTTCAGTGTATATATTTACTTTCATTTGAAATCCAATCACAAGGATACGCGAAACACAACACAAAAATACTAATCCGCGAAAACGGATTGGTAAAATAAACACACCATACATACATAAGTGTAGGGACCAGCACTCCTCTATGCACAGCCAATCGTTTCTTTTTATTTTACTTTCTGGCTGCTCATAAAGTTATGTGGGTCCTCCTCATTTGTTTTTCCTACCGACAACCTTCGCTCAATGTCACAGTCATACTTTTTGTCTCTCTTAATCTCCATACCCAAGTATACAAATTTGTTCCACTCTTTCTGCTTCAGTCAGCACCTCGCAGTTTCTTATGATTTCTTCTCTTTCAAAAACCATTACTTTCGTCTTGCTTACATTTACTTTCATTCCTTTGATTTTTATGCGTAATAATAACCATCGCCTGTAACTTTTCTTCATATGATGCTAATATGATCTGATAATCGGCGTAAAGGAGGCATTGCCAAAAAATAAATTTAAATGATTATTTTGAAAATGCGGCTTTAATTGTCTAAAAAATTATTTTAGGTTTTACTACAGCATAAACCTCGTTTGCCGTACTGGCAAAAAGGAACCACGGCACTTATTTACTGAAGATAAATTATTTGTTTCTTTCATTGCAGCAAATGATTTCTTGCATGCAATGAAATGGCGTAGTCATTTTCCTGATAACTCAGACGTACATATCCTTGCTAAAATATGCATACTGTCTGAGCCTGCTGGCAACGATATTTTTATGGATAAACTATTTTACTCACCCCCCCCCCATAGATATAAATGAAACAAAAAATGGTATTTTTGGGTGCAAAAATATAAATGTAAATAATGTATATACAGGATGTCACAGAATAACTATTTCTAATTTTCACAAATGATAGAGGGCACTTAAATAAACAACTTTTATTAATATACTAATAAAATTGAATCATAGCAATCATGGCCGCTTAGATGGTCAGATGTAGGTATAGATTTTTCTGGAATATACCTACTCAACCAGAATTGCTTATAAATGTCCCACTTAATATTTAAAGAACTATTGTTTTAAAGCATGATGGTGCACCAGCACACTTTGGATTAAATTGTCGAAATTTCTTGGCCCACAGGTTCACCAGATATAATTCCAGTTGATTTTTGTATTTGGAGTTATATTAAATCACTGGTTTATAATACACCTGCTTATACAGGAGAAGAGCCAGTAGCTGGAATTTTTCTAGCGTTTAATAATATTCGTGAACATACTCATTTATTTCCGAAAAATTCGGCAGTCTATTGCACATCGTTATAACTTGAACTTAGAAAATAGTATTCGTAACTTTGAATAATTTTTATAAGGTTTAAGTTACTACTCTTTTTCTGTTGTAATGGAGATTGTTTTTAATGATTACTAGTTTATCTTGACACCGAGAAATTTTCGGACACTAGTTTATTAATAAAAAATGTTTATTTAAGTGCCCTCTATCATTTCTAAAAATTATAAATAGTTATTCTGTGACACCCTGTATAATAAGGAGAAATTAGAGAAGGTAGAAAAAACATCATCTGAAACCGAATTTCACAATGTGAAAAGCATAAAAAGTAGTGGATGGCATCTTCTGGAGATATGTCTGCTTTTTCAAGGCTGACGGTTTGAGACATTCGTATGTCATGATCGCAGGTTGTATACGTTTTGGTGGTCACGTTCCGGAGATCATTCTTCTTAATTTTTTAAGAAAGCAACGTTGTATTTTTAAGTACAGGTACCCATGTTCTATTAATTTTAAGTGTTTCCTCAGATTTATTAAAGTTCTGCTGGTGTTTATGTATCAATCGCTTCTCTATAAAGCCTTGGGTAATATGCAGATGTGGTGCATAAAACTTGGGTGTCCTCGAATTTAATTCTGTGATCATTATTATTAATTGTGTGTTCCGCGACAGCAGATTTTTCTGTATGTCCAAGACGGCAGTTGTTTTGGTGTTCTTTAACCCTGGTGTAAATGGACCGTTTATCGTATTCCATGCACTTGTGGTAGTGTCTACATTGAAACAACACAATGTTTTTTAGATATCCCCAGAGAAAATAGTCCAAAGGGGATAAATCCGGAGATCCGGCTGGCCACTCAATGGTGCCGCTTCTTCCAATACACCTTTTTTGGAAAACTTCACTTAGTTAACCATCCTGCTAAAACCAAATGTTATTAAAATTGTTACCAACTGCATTTTTTAATTCAGGAACTATTTGATTTCTCAACAAATCTAAATACTTTGGTCCGTTAAAATTTCCCTCTACAACGAACGGTCCAATAACAGTGGTGCCGATAATACCTGCCCAAACATTAACTTTTAACTATCTTACTGGTAAATAGAGGATCTGCATCAACCTTTTGCATTATAGTTTTACAAAATTCTACAGTCATAATTATCTTCAGATAATTCTTGCAATAGCGTTACTTTATAAGGATAAACTTATTCTTCTTAATAATATTACAGACAGATTCCACACTAACATCATGTTCTAATGCAGTTTTCCGAATGGATGTAAAAGGATTTTCTACAAAACTTTGCTTAACGTCCAAGTTTTTTTTTATTAGTCTTTGGTTGGCCAATTTCGGGGCGATTTTTAGTTGAACCTACTACTTCAAAAAGTTTCACAATCCTCCAAACTGTAGTTGTAGTAATTTGGTTGCGAAATTTAAAAAAAAAACTAATTACAATAAATACCTTTTACTAATGAAAATGGGAAATAATTCATGAGATTTAAAAACAAATAATGGTATAAAAACCTACTACTTTTGTGACATAAAATGTTTTTATAATTTTAGTTTCAAACCACTGTAATTTTGGAACTACTAAAGATAGAATTATGCGGTCTTGACGATTGTAATCGTAATTTAATAGTTTATGAAAAACTGAAAATATATACAGGGTGTACTCTTTAAAAAATTATCTTTATAAGTTATTTTGTAGTAACGGTGCACTATGTATACTTCTAATCGACATATGCAGATGGCCTGAATAATTTGAAAAAACGTTTATTCAACAATTGTTTTTGTTAACCCAACAAAAATCGAAATATTTGTAAGTTACGTTACTTTATGTACACACTGTATGATTAATGTCTAAATATATTTTTTAAGAAACCATAAGACAATATAAATATAAAAGCACGTCGTCTAACGTATTATATTTTGCTATCTGTACAAAATATCATCAATAAAACTATTATAGCGTGAGTACAAACCAGTAACAGTAACCCAGTTATATAGTCTTATATACTATTATATATTATATAAAATAAATGGCTGAAATTCCTAAATCAATCATTTCGCTTCCGATTTAATGCCACAAAGGCACAACAATTCGATCCAGTCGTTCTCCTCAGTTTTTCTTCGCTTTTCAAAGAGTTAATAACGGGATAGAAGGGCACGAAAAATTAAAATATACCCACCGCGGACTGTCATTTGCGGCTTTTAATCAATCACATTTTTGTGGGAAACGTGTTTACAAAAGGCGCGTTTGATCCTGTGAAGGGTTAGTATTTATAATTATACACCACCCTAAGAACTGTCCAGCTTTTAATTATTTCACTGTTCAATAATAAAACTGCATTTAAACTGTATTTGAATAGTTTATTAAACCAACTTTACCATTTTATAAATAATCGAAAATTCTCTATATTTTTTCGCTTGTAATTATTTTAAAACAAAGCAAGAACATTTTTGAGTTTTTTCACTTTTTCTTAACACTTTGCTACAATAGAAATTTCCAACATATACCAAACTCTTATTTAGTTTGTGTTTGTATTTTAATTTAAATTTGGGATTAAAATTAAAACCAACCTTTAAATATTTCAAACGAAGTAAGTATGTACTGGTTTGTAGCGGGGTGAATTGTTTATATCAACAACTTTTTCGTACAAATATTTGTTGTAAAAATATAGCATTTTTTTTTATTTTGACACTTAAAATGAAACCTAAATTACCAATGTCAATTATAAAAGGAAGCCACGTACCAGTAATTTTTATTTATTTATACAGAGTGTCCCAATAGTGCGGTAAAGTTCTTATATATTATAATACATTTCAAAAAACATAATCAAAAATTATTTATAAATATACAAGGTACTAAATAACTTTAAACTAAATAGCATCACCTATTATTTATTTTATACTACTATTTGTACTACAAGATTCCTGATATGATGTTTTCTTGAAGTATACAGAGGATTTTAAAAGTTATGGTCATTTTAAGGTTAGAGTCGTTATGACTTTAGGACCCTGTATCTTTTCAAATGTAATCAATTTTCCATATTTTATGATAAAGATGATCTTTTATAAGTGAATGAGTCAATTATGTTTCGCAATTATTGTACTCTGTATACAGGGTTAGTCTAAACGCAACTCACTTAGCTTTAATAGAACACCCTATAATTTTTATGTTCTGTTAGAAGCCACTGAATAACTATTTCATTTTTATTACTAATTCCCTGTATTGATGCTGAGATATTTTCGTTTCGTAAACAAAATCCAGTCTTTTATTAACTTCCCAGCGGGAAGTTATAGTAATGGGTCCGATTTTGCGAATCCCTAATTTTGACATATCTCCACATTTCAAGGTCCCTAGAGTCAAATACAATAGTTTTTAAGTGGACGTCTGTTTGTGTATGTACGTATGTGCGTTCGGAATTATTTTTCGTCTCGACTATCTCGAGAACAAAAAATGATATCGACGTGGAATCAATTGCATTCGACGCATAATTACGCAGCTTAGAACTGATTAGATTTTCAGCATAATCGGTAAAACTGTTTTTAATGGAGAATAAAAAAACTAAAAAAAATGGTAAACTACCTGAATTTTGCAATCTATAAAATATACTATTCTTAATGCAGAATTTTAAGGCAACAACATATTAAATCATACAAATTACAATAATAAATTAATTTTAATAATGTTTTATGGACATTGGTAACATTAAAAGTTAATACCGTTGGCATTACAAATTATTAGATAATTATCGGCATTCATTAAAAGTTTTTGTTATAGTGAGGATATTTGACTATTTTATTTAATATTCAGTTGCTTTAAAATGTGTCAGTTTTTTTTTCTTTGACGAAAATTCCGCTCTCGATTTCCACAAAAGATTTGGGTTTGAAATTAAGATATCATAGTCTTTTCCTAAATGTTTAATGGTATTTTCTTCAGTACATCCATTTATTTAATTACGCTTAAACATTATTTTTTACAAAGGTTCTTTTGTTGCACTGGTTTATTTAAATTTGATTACGACCTTATACTAGTTGTACATTTTCTATATGTGACTTTTACTGCTTATGTTTGTGTACATACATTTTCAAATATCCAAGTTAATATTTGTCTTGAAATCCTACAGGATCAGATATAAAACTACTGCATTACAAGCACCTGTTAAAACCACGCGTTTTGTCACTCTCTAGGGGAATATAACTACAAATCACATGAGAGATAATCCCTTAAACTCCATTAAACATTTTGACAATAGGGAGATGGAGTCCGCCCAATTACAAGCTGCCCTTAATTTTAATTGTATGTGTGTGCTAGCTTTGAAATTTGTTAGATTGATTTACGTGTTAAATAGGTACTGGTTTTAGACGATCATATATTTTAATTTAACTAGAGCATATATACATGTATAAGATCAGAAAAATCTCTCATTTTATTAAGTCATTACATAAGAATGACAATTTTCCGATCATTCTGGTTGATTAATGGACACGTTACTGTAGCATGTGGTCATCATGAACACATCCATTTTTGGATTGATTGCGCTTCCACAAAACCGCTTTCAGTCAATTTTCAAAGTTTTTCGAGTTATTTCTTACAAAACAAATGTAATTTTACTTCTAAATAGCCAATAATATTTCCTATTCATAAACAGCTCATTTATTTATTTCAGCCATCTATCACAATTTAAAAATTTATTTGTTAGTCAATGGAAACGTGCATAAGACACATGACAAGCTTAAATCGATTTTTCTCCAACAGTTCGTCCTGAAGACTCCAGATAAGAACATCATTTTTTTGCAATCAGGTCGAAATTCGTTAAAGATCGTCAAAATGGCGACATTTTAAGAGACAAAAAATATATGAATAAAATTATTTAATATCCCACCAAAACGAGCCGATTATGACTACAATTAAAATCGTAATAAGTGAAAACCTGTCTAGGCAGGTTAGATGGGGATAATGTTAAAGCATCCGGTGACGTCAGCGACAGGAGTATTTACGATATGTAAGGTGACAGCGGCTGTCAGCATTGGTCAAAATAATATTAAAATAAAATAAATAAGTTACATTTTACTATTCTGTAGATTTTGAAGTTATTTGAATTAAACGGATGTTGGAGCGCCATCTTTAAAGAGCGCTAACTCCCTTAGCAAGCATTTTTAGGTAAGGTAATTTATACCAAATCGACATAAAATGAGCTCTAGATTTTGCAGTTTATTTCTTGAGGAGCTTTTCCGGTTACAAAAATCGTATCATAGTCAGAACAAAACTTAAAAATAATAAATGTGATAACACTAAAGTTTCGCCCAAATAATACTAAATTTTTTCAGGAGTGGGAGCAAGAAAGGCACTAGAAACGAAACCTTTTTAATTTCGCAGAAGAATAGGACCGATACATTATTGAAATATCCACTACACCAGAGATAAACCAATATTGTGCCTTTCTGACCCATGTTTTTTTCTTCTCCTTATCTTCAATGAAATCAGAATGGTTTTATCTCTCTGGTATGGTTGATTTACGGAAATGCCATGCCTTTTTTACTCTCCTGCACTTTCGTTATTTATTTGTTTTATTCATTCATAGGTACATATAGTCACGCCTTTTTCCCGTAGGGGTAGACCGAGACCACTTCTTTCTTCTCGCTACGGTTCTTACACACGTCTTTCGCTTCTTCTACTTTTATCAGCGCTTTTATACATGCTCGTCGGTTGCTGGTACTCTTGACCTAGCCTTTCTTCAAAACAATTTCGATCTGATCGAGATACTTTTGCCTAGGTCGAACTCTATGGTCTTGCCTATTCACATTCGCCTTATAAATCTGTTTCGTCAATCTTCTTTTATCCATTCTTTATACGTGTCCAAACCGTTCTCGTTCTCCAATCTCGTTTTTATTGCTAATAACCCCGATCGTGAAATATTTTTTGGGTTCATTCTACTAAGTTACTTTTTACCCCGATATTTTTATCATTTTAATTTTACAGCATTATAATTAGTGGGTACCTACCTATGTTATATTTTAAATAAGTCAAAATAGCACTATAGCTCATTTCACTAATATACGACGGTATCAGATTAGTCACCGAGGTATCGACTTAACGGGCGTACTAAGTTAAGAGGTACATTAGTAAATTCCCCTAAGATTTAAACTCGAAATTTTTTTGTTTATTAATGCTTTTGAGAGACGTTTTATTTTTATTGTTTGCTTTATTGTGAACAGAAATCGTTGATGTAGCTGCCGATGAGTTTTTTGGTATGAAATAGGCACATATTTAATTATGTTAATAGGAATGCAACAAAAATAAATTATCGGTACAAATTTGATAAATATTTCTAATAATGTAGTACTTACGGTATTATCAAGCATCAGATTTATAGTCATCACCGGAATCGCTATCCTCATTCGGATTGTAAATGATAACAGGATTAACAGCTTCGATGCGATTTTCACGAACCCACCATTCCTGTATTAAATTTTCACATTTTGTGACACATTTTTCCCAAATTTCAGAAGTGGCAGTATTAAGTGCTCGTTGCCAGGTTTCTAAAATAGCCTTATCACTGTAACCATTAGATCCAATGTGATTGTCGTAATAAGTTTTGCATATTCCCCAAATTGGATTAAATTGGCAATGATAAAGCGGAAATCTTAGCACACAATGTTGATAATTGAATTTAATTTGATCCACTTTGTACATTTTTCTCTTTCGTGCCTATTAGCTATCGATAATAATTCCGGCTTAAAGCAATACTGTGCAATACTCTTTTATATTCTACACCGTCCAGGAGTTTGTTGGTTGCTCATTTAAAATTTCCGAATGGTACGGAGCATTATCTAATACAATGTCAGATGGTTCATGTAACGATGGTAACAGTTACTATTTTAACCATTTCACAAACATCTCTGTATCCATATTGTCATGATAATCGGCCGATTTTGATTTTGATAAAAATAAAAGATCCGCCCAATCAACAAAACCATGCTTTCCACCTGCATGCACAATAATGTGTCTTATTCCTTCACCGTCGATAGACTTTATGTTATCGTCCTGCCAAATTCTTTTTGTTTCACCTTTAGCAGCAAAAGTCCAAGTTTTGTCCATGTAAACAAATGAAGAGCATTCTTGTTTACAGTAAGTATAATTTCTCTAAAATTCAATTCTATTGTGCACGACTCTAGCTTTTTCACACAAAGCCCTTCGGTTGTCCTCATTTTTAAACCTAAAACCTATTGACCCTTAATTTCCAAACAAGAAGTCCCTTATAAAATAAAATTCGTTACCTACGAAATTTGTTTAAAATACTAGGGAAATTTACTTTTATACTTCTTAAATGTACAGTTAAATACTGGTTATCGAGTTTCTAACGATAATCCGAAACCACTGTATATTCGTGATATATGCTGTAAACTGGTATCATAAAAAAATTAATAGGGAGCATTTAGAATTTTTCAGTTTCGTATTCTGATTAATGAATCACATATTCCTTACGTTGAAATCATTATCTTCTTCAACTAATTTAAATTTTTCCATCTTTTATAGTATCGAAAAAGTAACAAGCAGATAATATCCCTCCGTACTCATTTCGATCTAGTTCAAATTCGATTACTTCTCACTTAATGATTTCATCGCAAATTTGTTAGGGTAGTATAGAGCGTTCTATCTTGTAATGACGCCCTCACACAATTGAATTTCACACGTGTTATCCAACCCCCAGTGACCACCTAAAAAATTGATACCCTTAACTTTGCTCGGACTCAAGTTGTATAAGGGTGTAACATTTTTTCGATTGTTGTTTACATTTTAGTAATCCAAGCAAATAGGCCTATATTTATCATGTAGAATTAGGCTTGTCATTTTTTGTTTGTAATTTGTAAACAGCATACGTAAGGAAATAATTTAAAAGATTAGTCGCATATGCTCAAATTTTGTTAACTGTTTTTTATTTATTGTCATGTGTAATTACTTTTATAGGAACCATAATTATTATTTCTAAACCTTTTAGTTTTGAATATTTTCTATGAAGCGGAAGGTTTCACCAAGACGATATTTCTACAATTTGGTTAATTGGATGTCATTGGTTTTAGTGTTGGTTTTTGGTTTAGGGGGTTTTATTGGTAATATAAGGTATGCAGCTTTGCACAATTGTAGTTTTAAGTACATATAATCGTCTCAAAAATAACGGTTTACATTTCTACCACTTAGTGCAATTACTAGATAACTTTAAATTTATGCATTTAGAGTTATCTAGTTAAATCTGGTAACTCCTAAAACAAGAAAAATGTACATTCTTTAACTAGACATCTTGAGATACTTAGTTGTAGGTACTGGTATTTTAAGTTACCCGCTTAATTTGTATGAGATAGCCAGTTGTATATTTAAAACAACAAGAATATTTCGGTAGGTGTAAGTAGCTTCATTCAGTTTACCGATATAGGAAAAACACAAGTTTGTAAAACTATGTTTATATTGTTTATAAACACATTGGGAATACGAAAAAGAGTGGTGGATGTTGCAATGCAAAACCGAATGGAATGAAATATTAGTTCAAAGAATAAAAGAGGTAAAAGATTAAAACAAGCCACACCTGCCAAAGTTTTACAAAGAAATCACATCGAAAGGGTTCCCGTCATACATAATTGTAATTCAGATTGTAAGTGAAAAACAATATTCTTGTTTTTTATCTTAGTTTCTTGCTAAAACATTAATATATTCTTCGATCAATTTTACAGCTCTTTCTGCAGTATCATTAACTACTCTTAAATCACAATCGCTAAGCCTCTTAAATATCCGGTACCCTCCAATTATCTACTGCTGTCTAGCTGAAGAAAGTTTATATCGATATCGAATCTCTCGAAAAGTTTTAATGAATTAGCATTTATGAAATAATCTGTTTTTATTTACAAACCATTTAAAATCCTCAAAATTAAAAATGAAGCGTTTAGGAGTATCAAATTCATGATTAACACTTAATTTCTAAGCATTAACCATTTCTCGCTTTACACTAGAAGATACATCTTTGACCATAAATTATTACGAAATTTTTCTAAAACGGCATCAGATAAATTTTTATTGATCGTTCTATATTGGTAAACATATTTTATAAATTCAAGGTCTTGATTTGGTGCAGCTGCAGCTAAAGGTGTAGAGTACTAACATGGAACATATAAATTCTTAAACAATAAATTGCTTTGGACATCCATCGAGCGTGGTGGAATGCCCCCGGTTTAACAAATTTGATTTTTTCAACATTCAACCTGTCTAAAAATATTTTACTTAATTCTAATCTCGATAATCATCACGAGGTAAACTATTCTTTAAGAACTCATCAATCTTCGAACTTATTTCCGGTATTTTTTCTTTTTCAAACTATTTTTTTTTGTACTACAGATCTATATTTTTTTATCGATAGAATTCCATTTAACAATATGCAGAGATATTTGTATTGTAACGTTTTACTTAAATTCACACTCAGGAATCGAATTAATATGCACATTTATTTGTAACTTTCCAATACAATCTATGTAAACTAGCGAATACAATCATAACTTTAGAAAACTGACTAACTTTCTCGAACGAAGGCCAATTTATATATTTAACGTTGAATCAAGAAAAGACGAGAAGCTTCCAGCCGTATCCATAAGTGATATTGACTTTTAAGATGTGAAATTTTGACTTTTGTATTTCACTTAAACTAAACGTATTCCCTAGTTTTAAATAAAGTTGTGTTTAAATAGGGTATTTGCATTTAATTATTTTCACCGGATTTTCAGCAACAACTAAATATCTCAATTTTTTTATTAAATTCTGTAAAAATATAAAACCTAATTTTCTTTAAGGTTAACAAATCATAGTTTGGTATATATATTGTTACATATCGGCCCTGTTTATTTATCGGCATCCGAGCATCGACCACAACGAGGGTGCATATTAATGAGCCGTTTGTCGGCTTCCACCTCTGTCTAATAAACTCTCGCCGCGCCTAGAGACTTCTAGATGGTTCTATCGCTTTCGCGAAATAGTCTAGAATTATGATTAAGAAAAATAAAAAGGACAGCGGTCGTAAAAAAGGAAAATTTTTAAAAGTGTTTATGAGTTATGAAATTTAAATAGTTGTAAAAGTTGTACTTAGTTGAAAATCTCAGTGAATATGTGATTTGTACAAGTAAAGTTTATTGTGTAAAAGTATTGAAAAAAAAATTGTTTTGTTACTGTATTAAATAACCGAACCCAAGAAAGAATAAATTTCGTAACAATATATATGTATATATATATATATATATATATATATATATATATATATATATATATATATATATATATATATATATAGATCAATCAAATAAAAATAGATGCACTTATTAACACAACGACTATTATGAAACAATTTGGTTACCGTGATTGTGATTTAATGACGTCCTTCAACACAATAAATTTTATTTTATTCGCGAAAAATTGCCTTTATAATTGTTCGCAAATCACTCTCGAAAAACTTCCTCAATGAAAGATAGGTTGGCTTGACGTGCTACAAAAATGTATACACTTTTTCGCGAAAAAAATGTACACTGTTTCTTTGACAGATAAATTCCAGAAAATATATCTCCCCTTTCGTTAATCCGATTGCTACCAAACTTAACACGATCACTCGCCAGGCTAATTTAAAGATTGCCTGAAAATTTCTTTAAAAAATACCTCAGGAGCCCAATTCTAAAAAAAATAGTCTTATCAGCCAGGAGAACAATTATTATAACAATAAAAAAGCCAATGAATTATACAAAATTCTATCACGAAAAAATGTGCTTGCACACCCAATGAAAACAAATATTTTTGGTTTCTTGATAGATAAAGACATTTGGGATTTGTTTATTCAATTGATCTCGAACGACTGATAGAGCTAAATACAAAAAAGAAGAAGTTTTATATTTGCACTGTATCAAACAAGTGTATCGCAAAAACTTTTTCTTCTTTTTTAACCAAAAAAAATATTTGTCATTTTTTTAACAGTTCGATTAATATCTCTGGGTATTTCAAGATGGCGCCACGTAAACCCCACTTCTTCAAATTTTTATAGGCATAACAAAGACAGCGAATTACGTTCATAAGGTGTTCATTAGGGAAAGGACTATCGAGTATTAAAACGACCAAACCTATCACTGATAAGGTACAACGACATCAAAATCCAGAATTAATAGTATACATGTTTTATATACATGCGTTTCTATCAGATCTGGATTTTGATGTCGTTGCATAACATTAGTGAAAGGGTTTGGGTTCGTTTTGATACTCGATGGTTTTTTCCCTAATGAACAAACAAATTAAACAAACTTAATAATCTTTATATCAGACATGATATACAGATTCCATTTATCTTGCTCCAAAAAATGGCAGTAAGAGACAATGGCCGTGGCTCAATGTTCTTCTGTTGATGCCTATCCGTTCCGGAGCATAATGGCTATACGAACTTAATTCACTGCTGCACGTAATAAGCCCACAGTTGATGTATTAAACCACACTCAGAGATTCTTCAGCCATGAGATTTTTCTTCTTCCTACACTCCTACAACCTTGTATTTTGCCTTGGAGTATAAGCTGTAAAAGCCGGTATCTTTCAGGATTTCTCATGATGTGGCCGAGGTATTCAAGTTTACGTTTCTTTACCTGATATAAGATTTTTTTTTATTTCTTCATTCTACGTAGCACCTCTTTGTTGGTTACATGATCCACCCATGAAATTCTCAGAACACGACGGTAGAGCCAGAGTTCAAAGGTGTCTAATTTCTTGCAAGATGTTTCAGATAATGTTCATGACTCAATGCCGTATAGAAGAGTTGAGAACACATAGCAGCTCAGTATCCGCATTTTGGTGTTTAAAGACAGGTCCCTACTTTTGAACAATTTTGCCATTTTTAGGAATATGGCTCGAGCCATTTCAATTCAACATCTTATCTGAACCGAGTGGTCCCATTCTTCGTTAATATTTGTTCCCAAATAGACATACTTGTTAACTCTTTTGGATGGGTCTGTTATGTATCAGTATCTGGCCTTCCATGCGTTCTATTTTTAGAGATAATCATGAATTTGGTCTTTTTCGCATTCATCCCTATCAATCAACCATCGAGTATCGAAATTTTTCAGTGATATACACGGTCTGTCAAAAAATATTAATTTTACCAAACTGGTTATTTAGAATTATAAACTAATTTCTAATAAACAGTTATCTCTTTATTCAATACATACATACGTATAGTCACGCCTTTTTCCCGTAGGGGTAGGCAGAGACCACTTCCTTCCACTTGCTAGGGTTCTTACATCTTTTGCTTCCTCTACTTTTTTCAGTGCTCTCATTCAAGCTCGCCGGTTGTTGGAACTCTTGACCTGGCCTTTCTGCAAAACAATGTTGATCTGATCGAGATATGTTCGCCGAGTTCGACCTCCACCGACTTGTCCATTCACACTCGCCTTGTAAATTTGTTTCGTCAATCTTCCTTCATCCATCCTTTCTACGTGTCCAAACCATTTAAGCATTTCTTTATCTATCTTTGTAACCACATTTTCTTTTACAACGTTCTCTTATCTCACTATTCATTACTTTATCCAACACTTTGATGTTTAGGGCATCATGCATAACATTAACCATTGCCTGCAACTCCTCTTCAGATGACGCTAATATGACTTGATCATCGACGTAAAGAAGGCATTTGATGATCAAATCATTCATTTTCAATCCATACGCACTCTCTTTCAAATCTTTTAAACAATCGTCTATGTATAAGTTAAACATTTTAAAGTTATCATGAAATATCCATGCCTAACATAGTTTATTTTTGTACAGCTGACATTATTTGTTCAGTTTTATTAGATTTATAAATTAAGAGCTTCCTAATCAACTTAAATTTTTTACAGAAAATTTTGCTATTAAAAAATCTAATGAACAAAAATGATTTTAAATTGTTTTTATTATTTCCGCCTAACGCTTCAATCTCCTTAAAAATTTTGCGCGTAGATACTTCTTTGTTTACCTTCAAGCAGGGTTATTCGGCAACCATCGTGTGTTTTTTACGTTTAATACTGATTTCACCGGAAGCTGTCCCTAACAATAAAAATTCATCTCTAGGAATCACAAAATATAAGATGATAGAGCCACTGTAGAACAAGTAATGTATACTTGAAAAAAAAATCTTTTTAAACTGTTAAACAAAAACATAATATAAGAAATAAATGGTTGTATATCTACTGGAAAAGAAGCAAATGTGTATCATGCATCTTCTAAAACTGATCAGGATTATGCCATAAACATTTTTAAAACATCAATTTTGGTTTTTAAAGATAAAGATAAGTATGTTACTGGTGAATTCAGATTTCGACATGGTTAGAAAAAAAATGGTACAAACTTGGTCCCAAAAAGAAATAAGAAATTTAGTAAGGATGCATTGCATGCATGGTTTAAATTTCCCTGAGCCAATTTTTTAAGATCACATGTATTAGTAATGACATTCATTGAAAAAGATGGTAAGTTTACTAAATAATTTTTGTGCACATATTCTTAATTAGTACTTTTATTGTGTAAATTTACATAATACATATATTTTTAAAGGAGGTTTGGGCATGATGTTAGTTGCAATACGAAGAACACAAGAAATTCGTATGAGGTGAGATTTTCTTGAAATCGGTAGAAGTTGGTAAAACCAAATATGTTGAACCTTATTCTTTCTAAACAAGTGCATGAACATAGTAAGTATGTGTTAAGCTGTTTTCTCTTCCATACAGCAAAACCGACAGTTCGTTTGTCGGTTTGTCAGACCTATTCTTCCAAAGTGGTGTCTTAGATGCCAATGTCCTGTAAGTAGTCCCGTCAGAATTCCCAATCGTTCCTACTACATTCCAGAAACTTCTTGGTTTTGTTTCCCGTGGGTTTACGTAAAAACGCCTTCGAATGTGTCAACCCTCGTAGTGCGAGTTAATAGTTTTGGCAGCAATTGTGGTGACTCCAAAGACTGGTTTTGGTCCTGTAAACGCAGATTCAGCTACCTGTTGTGCGAGGATGTCGGCTTTCTCGTTTCCCTCCTCCCTCTGGTACTCAGGTATCCACATTAGAATCACTCTGTTGTTTGCACTAAGACACTTTAGTGATTCGATGCAATTCCATACAAGCTTGGAGTTTATCTTGTTGGAGCTCAGTGCTTAAGAGCAGCCTGGCTGTCTGAAATGATGCTAATGTTTTTGTTCAATTGAGGTCTGTTAGTCAACTTTCTTGCACACAATTCGATAGCGAAGACTTCAGCCTGAAATATTATTGAGCAGGTAAAAATAAGAATTGAATTATTTAGCTGTCCAGAAATTTAAATATGTACATGATATGGAGCATTAAAATTCAAAATTTCGTAGTAGGTAGACTATTAGGATTCTTAAATTAATATTAAAGATATTCCCTATTTTTTTTAAATTAAAATAAGTTTTACCGCCATTTATTAGTTTCTTATGTTTACAGGTTGAGGAGGAAGTTTTTAAACAAGCATACATTGCCAAGAGGCTAACAGAAGTAATAGATAGTAAAAGGGATATAAATGAAGCCAAATCTGGCATTGCAGATAATTTGATGTACAAAACTTAACTAGGTTTGAAATCAGATCAAAGTGAAACTGTTCAATCGCTAGAAATTTTAAACTAACATTTCTGAAGAAAAATCGAATGTTAAAGATAGACCAGTCAAATTACAATTCGGAAAAAAGTAAATTTACAAATTCTTCTATACTGAAAGATGAAACTTTAAAAGAAAAGAAAGCTAGAAAAAAGGCAGTTAAAGCAGCTCAAGCATAAAAACAAAAATAAAAAACATGTTAAAAAGAGAAAAGAAAAAATTTCTTAAAAGTAATTTATTAACATTAAATAAATAATAAACAAAATATGTGTTTCATTATTACATGTTCCAAAAAATGTTAATTTATATTTAATGTATATACATTCGGTTTTGAACAGTACTTAATGATTTATTTTATCACATTAGGCTAAATCCATCAAATGTAGCATGATTACTTAACTGATTTGATTTAATTGAAAAAGTAATTTTGTTTATTTTCTGACTGGACAGTTTAGGGAAAAAGGGATCTTAACAATTTATGCTTGAACTAATGTATAACCACTTTTTGTTTAGTATGAGTCATCGTTTAAGTCCAAGGTACTAAAAAATTGGGAAGTACCTAAGCTAAATGTCGACAAACCAAGAAGAAGATCGGGAAAAACAAAAATTATAGCTAACGAAAGAGGACATTTGCTACCTGAAATACGTAAAACGCACAATAATCCTTGGGGAAGTTTTGTAGGAACCTGGCGTCTTCCAAAAAAAATAGATAAAAAAACTGGTGTGTATGTTATTGTAATTAATTTTGTTAAAAAAAAATTGGTTTTTATTGTTATAACACCGTCATTTTTTTAGCCTATAAACTTAATGGTTTGATGAATAAAGAACAAGGTAATAAAAACGTTGGAAAAACCACTGAGATTCAAAAAACAGATTTGGATATTAATGACAAGGTAAAATTATTTATTGCCTACCAGAGCGATAGCGGGCGCGGTGGAAAACGCGATGGCGGTGCGGTGACAAGGCGAACAAACACCTACGCGTTTAATGTCAGTTACCGCTTATAAAAATTTATTAAAAAATAGTTTTTTATCAACGATGAATGAAGAGGAAACAGCTTTACTCATTGCTTTATTAGTGAACGAAGATGAGTGGTGAATAATTTTTCTTAAATAGTACTTATTTTTTTTCAAATATATATTTTTACTTATCTGTCACTGCACCAATGGACATTGCAGTTTCGTCCCGTATTTTATCTTTCTATTTTAACTTCCTAGTGGAAGTTATAGTAATGGGTCCGATTTTGCGAATCCCGAATTTTGACATATCTCCACATTTCAAGGTCCGCAGAGTCGAATACAATAGCTTTTAAGTGGACGTCTATGTGTGTATGTACGTATGTACGTTCGAAATTATTTTTCGTCTCGATTATCTCGAGAACAAAAAATTATATCGACGTGAGACCAATTACATTCAACGCAACTTAGAACTGATTAGATTTTCAGCAAAATCGGTCAAGCTGTTTTTTATGGAGAATCAAAAAACTGAAAAAAATGGTAAACTACCTGAATTTTGCAATTTATAAATTATACCATTTTTAATACTTACATAATTTTAAGATATTTTGAATAATATGATTATTGCATGTTAGGAATATTTGTATGAAAAATATGATGACAATATTTCATAAAAAGAGATAGTTTTAGAAAACAAGAATAGGAATTGGAGAATTTTAAACTTGTGTCAGTATTGAGAGAATAGCATTGAAGACGCTATAACAGTGAAAAATTATTGTTAGTAATAATCAAGCATTGTTTATAACAATTAAATATTGTTACTAACAAATGATTATTGATCGTAATAATTAAAAAAAAATTTCAATTGTTATCAACAATTGAAAATAGCTCCCGCTCATAAAATAATAAGAAGTTTGAAAGAATACGGTTGACATTAACAGAATATTGTTAATGACAATTATAATTTGTTACAAACAATTTAAAATCGTTTTTTAGAATAATTTTAATAATAATTGTATCAACAAAACATATGTATTTTTTCATTCTTTCCACTGGGAAGATAGTCGTGTGGACCTCTCGGGTCGCACCCAGACCACTGATTTATTTTATATTTATATATTTATATTTTATATTTAGTGTCAGGAAAATTAGGCACTTTTTCAATATTTTTTCTGTAACAAGAATGATGTTCATCGTGTTGCAAATTTTGCGAACTAACGGTGCATGCAGCGCGGCGTTCTGTTCGCTGGCCGCGGCTATACGCGATAGTTCGCTGCAGAGAAAGGCGGGCGCGTTTACCAGATCGCGGAGGTTTGCACTCCATTTAGTTACAAGTGCCGCGGTTGAACGCATCGCCATGTCATCGCGTTCGCGCCCGCTATCGCTCTTGTTCTCGCGCCGCTTTAATGATTGTTTATAAACCTAGTCCATCTACTTAGCAATATAACCTGCAAAACGAAGTACACAATTAAAATTGTGTGAAAACGTCAAGTTTTGTGATATAATATTTATGTTTTTTTTATATTATCGTTTTGCAATAGAGTTTTAATTGGCAATACCATTTTTATTAGAACTTTTTAATGGGGTTAAAATATACGAATGAAAAATATTTGACTACCCCCCTTATTTCATAAGATTTTTACTCGAATCTTTTACATGAAACAAATATTTTTCAACTAATATACAAAGTTCAATATGCGTGAGTATTTCAATTCAAATTATAGTAGAATGAAATGGTTACATACATACAATATCACAAATTTGGTGGTAATTGATAGAATAAGGTCAATCCGGCAAAGATCTGTTAGCGTTGGCAAAAAGTTTTGGTTTTGTCCTTAAGGACAATTTTGAATTTTGTAGTTTATTTTTGAGCTTTTTGTTTGAAATGAATTATCACGTTTTAGGAAGAAAATAACAAAGAAAATGTGGATCAAACTAATACCGCAGTATTGCCTTACGTACCCGGTGACTTTACAGAAAAGTACCACCAACATCCAACATACGATAAGCTAGCCAAGAATCGATTTTCAATAGATAAACCACTTGCAAATGGTTTTCCGAGGATCCGCGATGATTTTAGTAAACTTCCAGAGTCCGAACAAGATCTTGATAAAGAAGTAGAGGAATTTTGTAATACCAATAGACTAATGATACACTCCGAACCGCCACAGAAATCTCCAGAGTCAAAAAAGGAATCGCTCTTTTCTCCCATTATTGCTGCCATATTCAACTTTAGTATGGCTAAAAAGCTACATAAAGAGAATCTGGAACATAATCCTCTTCCAGATACTCTTACCGATGCTATGTATAGGAAAATGTTATTACAACACCAGGAAAGAGATGCCGCAGAAAAAAAAGGACATTTTGCTACAGGTATTTTTTTTTTAAATGGCAGCAAAATAAAAATTACAATTCTAGAATATTACTTCAAAAGGTGTTTTTGATAACTAATTTACAACACAGTAAAGTACTATATATATATATATATATATATATATATATATATATATATATATATATATATATATATCTGAATTGCAAACTAATCATAAAGTACTCTTTATCTCTTTTGTTATCAAGTATAGAAAAAAAACTTGTTGGAGTTGTTTTCACCCTGATTTATATTGTGAAATGAGCCGGTTTCACCCAAACAATGAAATAGATTTGCAAGTTTTGTGATTTGGTTGCCATTTGCCTGGATATAATAATTCATATCTTCTTACAGCAGAGCGACCGCAAACATTTTCTTGTGCGTATACACAAATCATATCCCTCATTTCTTCATTCGTAAAATGATTGTGACGAGGCATTTCAATCGAAAAAGAATATGATAGCTTTAAAAAAAGGCAACAATAGACTATAATATCACAGCAACAATAATTCACATTTACCAGCAACAATTATCTGACAGTCCAAGCACACTCTTAATAAATTAAATATTTGAAATCCCCTTCCCTTTCTTAAAAACGGATGAAATTATCGTCTTTAAACAGGAGTACCAATATTACGTAAAAATGATGTCTGCGTCATATTTTATAATCAAAATTATTAATAAGTTTCGTCAAAAAAAGTTACCAGTCGATTTCATCATCAGGAATCATTCACAGGGCGCCCCCTATAACAAAATGTAAAATAATACATCAAATAATATTCCTTGTCTAAAATTATGCCTCCCTGTCGATTTTGATAAAAATTGGTAAATTTACAAACAAATTATTAACAAAAAATGAAAACAAAATTTTAAATTTAACGCCTCGTATATTTTTCCACGGCAATATTTTATTGAGGCATATTTGGTCCTATCGCCATATTTTCGTCCGAATCACCCGCCCTTAGCCTTTGTCCCGAAAGTTACGAATCACCCCATATAGTCACGACTTTGTCTCATAGAGGTAGGCAGAAATCACTTCTTTCCACTTGCTACGAGAATGTATGAAAACGCTGATGAAAATAGAAGAAGTTAAAGACATTCTTACACACGTCTTTTTCTACTTTCATTAGCGCTTTTATACATTCTCGTCGGTTGCTAGTACTTCCTTCTTCAAAATAATTTTGATCTGATTGGGATACGTCCGCCTAGGTCAACCTCTACAGACTTTCCCATGTACACTCGCCTTATAAACCTGTTTCGTCGAGATGTTCTTTCTTCCATCCTCTCTACGTGTCCTTATAGAAAAATTAATTGATTTGAGAAATTATTTTGAGGCTTAGTCTTGATGAGGATATAGAGTTGTCCTCAATGTGCGATTATGTATTTAATTTGGATCCATTTTTTTAATCCTACAGTTTAAATACTTATTCATAACACAAAAAACTTTTTGCTGAATGAATTTTTTGTTTTTTTATCTTATACATTGTTTTCAGAAATTTCAGTAATTCTGTAAAACTACCATATATTAATCTAAATATAATCCAAACTTATAGGGGGTGGGTCATAAGTCAGTTGTGAACTAATATGTTGTGCCTATAAGTCAATTAATACTATAGAGTCGTGGCTAATGTTGTTTGTTGTTATCTAAGAAAAATTAATAAAAAGCTAATTACAGAACAGCGTGTATTTGTTTTACAAACATGGTGGTAACATAACCGTAATTAAATTTAAGGCTTGGAGAGACTGGGTCGGAAGTAGAGCTTCCTCGTTCAGGTAGGCCTAATTCTGTTGCTACAGAAGATACACAACTGTGGCTACTGGGATTCTACGAATTCTCATGTGGCGATCGAGACGAGAGTTACAGCTCTTCTGGCGTGAGTTTATGGGCAGGGATTTTAAGCGGCGAGTTCTTATTTTTTAACGGTACTGTCATACGAATCCAATCAGAATTTGAAAACCTACAGTCCCGGTAGATTTGCTACAGAACAGCTTTGAAAGCATCATTTGAAGATTCATTAAACTGTACTAGTATTTGTGTGTTGATAATAAAATTGTAAATTTTTATTTTTGACAACTGACTTACGGCCTACCCTGTACATTGTTTGTGCTCAATAAATCAAAAATCTTTAATGTAAATCATGCATTTTTATTCATTAACAGGTTTTTTCTTGAAGACAGAATTATTTTTTTGAGAACTTTATAGTCATCGCTAACGTTATAGAAGTAGGATAAAAACATAAATTAGTGTGGGAGTGGGTACTTCGGAGCAGATTGTTTTTAATTATAACAGTTGTCGAATAATGTAAATTTCATGTGTCGCTTCTTTTTGAAACATCGAGAATCCCTTAAAAAAATGACTGCAATTGCTGAAGACGTACCTGTTCCTTTTTCTGACTAATCGTGAAATTTTTTCGATTATTACTCCATATTATAATTTATAGGAATTGGTTGGAAAGGTTATCCAGGCTATGGTCCAACAAAATGTACGAAGCTCAAAGTATACAGACCAAAAACTTCTGGACCTCCGAAAGACGAAAGCGTTTGCAGTTTTGACAAAAAATGGCGGTTTATTCGTCAAGCAAAAGTCACTCCAATGGATTTGGCGATATGCTGGGATTTAAGACCAGAAGATTCACAAGACGAACCGGAAAGATCGAAACATATTGACGGATCAAACGGTTCTGCTGCACCAGCCGTCTTTAGCCTAGTACATACGCCTAAAGAAGAAGACAATGACGTAAGGTGTGATGGAATACATGGATGCGGTTCGCTCTTTGAACATAGTGAAAAAGGCAACGAAGCAAAAGAATATATCTTTCATAGGTCTAAAAACACACCTCCGAGAAGCAACCTCAGTGATTCTGACAAATCTGATAATAAAAAACGCGTTAAGAGTGCTGTTGAAGCCGATAAATTCTCAATCGATTCTAAAGATAGTAGCATCAGTGCCAAATCTAGAGCTAGGAGTGCTTATAATATAAATGAGGCTGATAAAAATTTAAACACTTCGAAGAATAATTTAAATCTACACAGGAGCACACCGAACCTTAATAAGTGTGCTCAACAAAAACCTTTGAAAAAATACAGTAAAGTTCATAATAAATTTTGCATGGCGTGTGAAATAAAAAACGTTTCTCTGAACGAAAACAGGCCAAAAAGTGATTATAAAATAGCGTTCAGGGCCGGCATTCCGCAAAAAATAGTAAGTAAAACTAGCTACAACCTCAAAGTTCCTAGACCTAAAGATCCATATATGGTCAAGAATTATGTAATCGATAGCTTAGCACCACCTTTTTCTTTGCAGAAGAAGAAGAGAGAGGATTACCCTGAACATTGGAGACTGGCTACTGTCTATCAGCATTCGTATAAACCGATTTATGCTAGGAAAGGACCTCTTATGCAGACTGTGTTCAAATAAATTCAAAAAAACTACAAATATTTTAAAAAAATAATTATTATAGCGTTTCATATTACCAAACATCTTACAAGCCAGTAGAAATGCAAATACCGATTTATTTTCTGTAATTTAAGTCCTAATTTATGGAACAAATTCAGATATTATAATTTCACATTTGATCCAAATTTTAACTGTTAGGGATATTATATTTTTACTATTTTATTTAAATAAGGCTAATCATATAGGTACGTATAGCTCATTTCACCAGTATACGACAGTATCTGATTAGTCACCGAGGCATCGGCTTAACGGGCGCACTGTGTTGAGAGGTACATTAGTAAATTCCCCTTAGATGCTTTTGTTGAAAGGTTTTATTTTTATTTTTTGTTTTATTGTGAACAGAACTCGTTGATGTAGCTCTCGATGAGTTTTTTGGTTAGAAATAGGCACATATTTAATTATTTTAAAAGGGAATGCAACAAAAATAATTTATCGGTACCAATTTAATAAATATGTTTAAGCATGTAGTATTTACGGTATTATCAAGCATCAGATTTATAGTCATCATAATCGGAATCATTGTCGACGCTATCCTCATTCGGATTGTAAATGATAACGGGATTAACTGTTTCCATGCGGTTTTCACGAACCCACCATTCCTCTGTTAAATTTTCACAATTTGTGACACATTTTTCCTAAATTTCAGGAGTGGCAGTATTAAGTGCTCGTTGCCAGGTTTCCAAAACAGCCTTATCACTGTAACCATTAGATTCAATGTGATGGCCATAAGTTTTGCATATTCCCCAAATTGGATTAAATTGGCAATGATAAAGCGGAAGTCTTAGCACACGATGACCATAACAGAACTGAGTATAATTTGATCCACTTTGTAAATTTTTTCTCTTTTGTGCCTTTTAGCTATCGATAATAATTCCGGCTTGAAGCAATACTGTGGAAATGAAATATTTTCATTCGTTAACCATTCTCTTATTTGCTGTACCGTCCAGGAGTTTGTTGGTTGCTTATTTAAAATTTCCGAATGGTACGGAGCATTATCTAATACAATGACAGATGGTTCATGTAACGATGGTACTAGTTTCTCTTTTAACCATTTCACAAACATCTCTGTATCCATACTGTCATTATAATCGGCCGATTTTGATTTTGACAAAAATAAAAGATCCGCCCATCAACAAAACCATGCTTTCCACCTGCATGCACAATAATGTGCCTTTTTCGTCCACCGTCGGTGTCACTTTATGTTATCGTCTTGCCAAATTCTTTTTGTTTCACCTTTAGCAAAAATCCAAGTTTCGTCCAGATAAACAAAGAGCATTCTTGTTTACAGTGAGTATAATTTCTTAAAAATCGGTACTATACGATTTTAATGTCGTTACCCACTACAATGATAACCCAGGATTACTTTTTAAGAAATCTAACAAAAATCAATGTTATGTTTTGCGGAAATTTTTTTTTTTTATTTTTTTATTTTTAAATTAACATTTTGTTAGTTTATTACGAATAGGTACCACAAATTCTCTCAAAGTGTGATTAACATACTAGCTACATTACATTAATTATTTGTGTTTGAATTTTTTAATAATTTTTAATTTTTTTTGCAGAAGTCTACATGTTCCAGCAATATTTTGTTTCATCTAAGTTCATTTCTTTTACTTCCAACTTGTCTACTTTTACCATGATTATCCATGTTGTTTTTGGTCTTTCTCTTACATAAAATTATTTTTTGTTAATAATTATCATTCATTTCTTTTACATATTTAAATCATCCTAACACCCTCTTCAAAACAGTCTCTTCCTAAGTCATTCGTTTCATTACCGATTGATCGCTTTACATCCTTTATAAAAATTCATTCCCAGTTTATTCACTTTGTTTAATGAGATTTATTAAATATTTCATTGTAACTTTATAAAATAGTGTAGGAATAAACTTTATCGTTAATAGCCACTTGATATAAATTCTTTCTTTGTCATTGCATCCGTACTTCCAAACTTTTAATTACGAACATTTACTTTATTTACAAAGTGTTTATTTATCATTCTTTATATCATTGGAAAACAGTCTTTCACGATTTATAAATAAATCTATACTTTTTCCAATTCCTTACCATTAATAACAATTCGACTGTTTTTTTCTATTATCTATATTAAATATTGCAAATTTTTAAATTATATATATTTAATATTATTTGTTTCTAAAGACTAAGTAAATTTTGGATAATTCTTATATTTCAAGTATGTGTATTGTACGTATCATATATTTTATCATTGTACAATTGTAGCTAGGTTAACATTTCCTCAATCAAATAAGTATCATTTAAACATAAACACGATAGATACACTCGCTTATTGCTAAAAGTATTGTTTATTGGTCTGTTATTTTATTATAATAATATATGCCTAGTTTGTTGTTATTGTGAAAAGTAGGATAGATGGATGTAAGCCATTATTATAAATTGTAGTTTGTTCATTATAATCTAGAAATGTATTTAATATTGTTAATTTTATATTAATATTTTAATAGATTTAATTTAATTTTTATAATTGACGTTGACCTAATATTGCATTGTTTTTGGATTTGTACTTTTAATGTTTTAAAAAGCAAATAATTTATTTTATTGCCAGCAGTTGTTTTAAATATTCACTGTATATAGTATGTGCAAAATAAAAGTAACTTGTAAATAATGACAGCAACAAAATGTATCCTGTTGTAAAAGATTCCGTTTTTATTATTTGGCTAAGCAATGTATTACACTTTTATTGTTTATAGACCAGGTAGGTACGAAGAAGTCAATATTTTTATTAGAGTACACTTGTAATTAAAATGTAATGCGCAAGACGGGTAAAACTCTCCAAGACAAAGGAAAAGGACACCGGAAAAGATGTTACCATCGGTTTATTATAGCAAATATATTTTTTGAATTATTTGCCTGACAAATTAACACTTATCTGTCTCTCGGTTTTAGACTTAAAATAATCACAGGCTAATTTACCCAAATATAAGGAACCTTACTAAATTTATTTGTATTTACGAAAAAATGTAAAAAATCATTGTTATTCAGATTAATTATTTGCCAAATATGCTTAATTTACCTACGAAGTCTATTAAAAATATGAAAGTTGACTTATTCAGACTTATTTATTGAAAAAAATTTACAAACTTATCTACTTTTGCTAAAGAGAAGTCTCATTCACCTATAAAATTATTATAAACTCAACTCAAATAATCTATTTGTTTTAATATTAAATACAACCATTATAATTAAAGTCTATCGGTATGCTTAAAAATATTTATTCGTTAAAAATGTTGGTTAATTTTTAATTTCACACTAACAATAAGATACGTTTTAACCGTCATGGTACAAGATGTTATTTTTAACGTGCATTTTGTTATTATTAGGATAACTTCGATATTTTCTTTCAAAAAATTATGAATATATATTTATAAGGCCCAGCATTTTAAATGTATTAAGCTTTCTGTATCATATTTTCAGATTTCATTGACATAATAAAGAAGTTGGTCAGCACAATTAATAAAAATATGTGAAATCGTGAAATTTATTACTTAATGATAAAAGGATTCTTCACTTTAAATTACCCACCCCTTTATCATCGGTAGTATTTCCTATAAAAAACTTTTAAATAAAAGTTATGCTGTGACTCAATTTTGTTAAAATGCTATCGAAAGTACAGTACCGTGCAGATTTCAGGAAATGCAAAAAAATAATATTTTTTTAACTAAAATTGTATATTTTAAAATTTTTGGATTGATCAATAATAATTATTTTATTAAAGAAATGTCACTTATCAAACACAATAGTTGACATTTTAAGGTTAACTTTTGAATATTTACAGTACCTTAACTATTTAACTAAGATATTCGGCGTTTAATAAATTAGGAAGGTATAGGGTGGGTGTAACATATAATATGTTGTAGAAATCAGGAAAAAAGATCATTCCAAAAATTAAAAAATATACAGGGTATTCCATTTAAAAAAAAATATTTTTTGTATTCTCCTAAATCTGCACGGTATTTTACATATATAAATTTTCTACAAATATTTAAATTTATTATGGGTTTTCATTGATAAATTAATATTTTTGAATAGATTTATTTTTATTCATTATTTTCATTATCGGATACATCTGTAATTACCGTGAGTGTCCACGATTCGGCTCCATATAATAGTATGCTAAAAACATGACACCGAAGAATTCTGATGCGTAAGGGAATATTAATATCCCGGCAGCATAAAATGGTTTTCATTCGCATAAATGCCGCGCGGGCCTGTTCTATTCGGCACCGTATCTCCTGTGTGTTGTCCCATTTCCCGTTGACCATACATCATAAGTATTTGTATGTCGAGACGCGCTCTGTAATCTGTCCGTCGGATACAACATGGCTACCAGTGCGCATTCCTTGTTTAGTTATTGTTAGCCATTTGATTTTTTTATGTTGATTTTTAAACGCATTTCAGTGCTGCTTTACGCGACTGCATGAAGAAGTTTTTGTAAATCTTCCGCGCTAGTTGCCAGCAGTACCGTGTCATCTACGTATCGTAGACTACTTACGACTACTATATTCAAAACTATGCCTTGAAGTTTTTCATATTAAGGCCTCCTGGAAGATTTTTCGAGTATATACTGAAGAGTGGCGATGACAGTACGCAACCCTGTCACACCCCTCTCATAATTTGAATCTCTTCTAAGAGTTCGCCATCTACCCGTATTTGTGCATTTTGCTGTCAATATAGATTAATTATTATTTTGATATCACGTTCCTCCAAGCATATAGTGCTAAGTTTATCAATAAGTTTATTGTGCTGAACCTTATCGAATGCTTTCTTGTAATCTAAGAAACATGCATATACATTCACAGAGACGTCCCTGTATCGCTGTATCAAGACTTGTAGGCTAAATAAAGCTTCTTGCGCTCCAAACCCATTTCTGAATTCAAATGGAGAGTCGCTTACTATTCCTTCACATTTGTTGTATATACGGGCATGTATGATTTTCAGGAAAACCTTTAGGACATGACTCATAAGGCTTATTATTCGATATTCACTACAGCGTTTGGCGTTCTTTTTTGAAGGGAGTGCGACGAATGTGGAAGTCAGCCAGTTCTTCTTCGCAGAACAATAATTCATCATCCGATAATTCTTCCTCTGAATAATTGTCAGTCTTCTGTATTTACTGTAAAAATAATACCCCGGTCCTGGTCTTCTTCTTCATGTAGTATATGTTCTTTTTTAGCCAATTCGGGCTCATATTTTTGATCACCTTTGCATACACCTTACCGCTCCCCTACAGTAATTTCATTAAATTTTTTATTACACATTCCGGCTAAAAATATTAATCGCGCGTACTTCTTTGCTTATCGTCAAGCAGGGTTATTCGGCAATCGTCGTGTTTTGTAGACATCCAATCCCAAAGCACACCCATACAACTAAACAAAATTTTAACCTATACACATAGGTTACTATGCATTGGACCGCAACTATATTGCTTCCACCCAGTACAGAACTTGTACAAGGTACGAAAGTACTGGATTGGGTACAATGATATAAAACCACATAGGCAAGATACAATGGGCCAACAGACCTAAGTGTCACCGGAGGCAATAGCCAGGCAGACCTAAATAAGGGTGGAGTTTTTAGTGAATAGACCTGACACAGTCAGTGGAGTCTCACAGTTAAAAAAAACCTATACACATTACCTGCACAAAATTTCGATCGTATTTCTTTGTTATCGTCAAGCAGTGCTGTTCGGCACTTGTCGTGTATTGTACTAGTTTCAATCCCACTCCGTTTAATTTAGCCACTTGTGGTGCCTAGTAATTAATATCTACCCCCCTTTATAGGCTTGTTTCATATTTCAATAGTATGAAAATGGTTCTGCTAAAATTAATAAATTAAGTTATTGAGTTTTAATACGTTTAATAATATTTTAATGAAACTTAACTTAATATACGAAATTTGTAACAAAAGGTCAGTCAATTTGGAAATAATTTAATATTAGGATTAACAAACATTGTTAAAATACCCTATCAGTTTTTGTAAAATGCTTGGAAAAATAAAAATTGTAAATTATTTTTCATTTTTTCAATATGTATTTCACTTAGTTACATAGCCAAACTAAAATTAAACACATAGTTAAAGGAAATGTACTTAAAATGTTATTATTATATTTCTTTAATTATATCACAACATAATTATTTTTTAGAACAATACCACAAACTTTTATTGAAATTGTTAACTTTTAATGCCTCTAATGTATATTGTTCTTAACTAATAATATATAAACATAATCTACATTAACTGTTTTTAGCATTGGCAGGTTTTCCATTTGGTATTAAACTTAATCGAAACGTTTAAGAATCTTAATAGAAAAAAATATTAAAATTGAGTAAAAAAATAAGTATCCCAGTAAATAAAACTAAAGTAATCTTCACAATCATCAGCTCAACTCAAATTATAATTATTTTTCCTTTGATGGCTAACTCGCTGTCTATTTCAGCAATTAATTTATAATACAATTCTCCGTTAAGACGGTATTGCAAATTTGACTGAATAGAAATTATGTTGAACATAAACTTTCTCCAAATTACAATTCTTCCCGTCAGATTTGTATAGTGAAAGTAAGCTTCTTCTCAAATCTTTTTTTATTATTTTAAGGCATTAGTTTGGTATATTCCACGAAAAAGGAATTTTTTTTAACAGTATCCCATACTTTTGCACAATAAATTAGCCAAGTTCGTTCGGTCAATTGTACATGAGTCAAAGGATTACGAGTAGATCCTAAAATGTTGGCTCTCAATTTACTGATTATTTCTTCTATTGGCGGATGTCCTGTATATAAGTTATCTGTAATAAAAATAAATTTGAATCATATTTAACTTTCGAAGTAAGTTAATGGTTTTTACCTATTTTAAAAAATTTAGTAACAATTTTGAAATAATAATTTACGTAAAAAGTCCGGTAAATTGTGTTTTTAAAAAGATTTGATCTTGCAGAAGTTGTAAATAATGATCGATTTTTAAATTTTATCTTAAGAAGAACATTATTTTCTAGTATTTTTCCCTTAATGGTACCAGTTCAAATAAAAAATTTAGTTTTGGATTTTTGTACCTAATAGGGATTATGATTGAACCAATAAAGTCGAAAGATTTTTGCAAAGAAATCCTTTTAAAATTAACAAAATCGTAAGTATGTTATGATCACTGAGTATAACCACAGTTAAAATTAATATAAATTTTATACCTATTTAAATGAATGATTACCTTAATATTTTATTATTTCATCATAAAACAGTTAAGTCAAATTCAGACTACTTTTTAACAATTTTATTTACACTTATTTATTTAAATCTACTGAATTTAAAGGTGCACATGAGTAAAGCCTTTTGTTGTCCTAATCAATCCACGTTAAGAAAGAAGTATAAACGATAGCTTGTCAGAGAGGTACCAACAAAGAGTAAAAATAGCTGCCACTACATTGTGGGTTATAAAAGAGGGGAGATACTTTAAGACGTAATAGTCTAAGAACTGGTCGCCACTTCGACAAAGGTACTTTCACAAAGCTGAAACTTCTCCTATATATTATTTAATATAGTTAAAGCAGAAAAATTAACTTCTGGCAGGGTTAGAGCGGTTGCAACAATATCCACTGTTTTTTCATATTGAAAATTTTTATTTAAAAAAATGTATTTTCACAAGTCTGGGTTTTGAGTATATTTTTAATAAGAAAATTAAGAGTATAAAAAAAAATTGCCAAATGATTTGCTCTGCCAGGGTTGCAACAATATCCACTGTTTTTTTCATATTGCAAATTTTTTATCTAAAAAATGTATTTTCCCAAGTCTGGCTTTTGAGTATATTTTGTGATTTGTGTTGGACAGTTATTTAAAACAATTAAAGATGCTGTATGGTGCTGTCACCCGATCGATTTATTTGTGAGGAAATTGAGATATTTAATATGAATAAAGAAAAGCATTTTAGGTAAGAGAGAGGTTAATTTTTAACTACTATGTAGTGTTTAAAATAGAACTAGTGGTACTTACCAGCATACTGATCTATTTCTGGTATTAAAAATAAATTTATGGGAGTGCCACAATTGTCACAATTTAAATAACTTATTAATCTACCCGTTCCTAGTCCAATTCCGGATTTTAAGTTTAATTTTGATTTATTAAACAGCTTTGTGTATACCTACAAAAATAAGGAAATTAAAAAGGATTTTTCACTACAACAAAGAACATTTAGATCCTATCAACGATATTTCATGTCTACATGGTCATTATGGTCTACATGGTCTACATGGTCATGTTTTGATTATTTCTTTTAGAATTATTGGAAATAAACTCGTGGAAATATGTAAATATGTAAAAGACTTAATTTTAGTTTTTTATTGCATTATGGAATGTATCAATTTAGTACGAGGGAGAGGGCCACAGAGTTACCATATAAATTATATTACACAGAAGATGAAATTAACATAGTACTCACAAATAGATGTTAAGGCATGCAAGCACTTTTTATATTAAAATCAGTAGTGAAGAGACTCAGAAACTGACGTGCTAGCTTTTTAAGATACAGACACTAAAATAAAATTTCTTATATACAATTGTTGTGGAACTCGAAGAAGGAATAATAATTCTTTAGCATTTTATTAAAAATAACATCTTAAAACCGAATCAAAATTAAGTCGAAATAGATGTAACTAAAACAATCTTTAAAAGATAGCGCCTCTTCGTCAAAACAACTACCCGAGAATGCATAGATTATGACACGGAATCCAGTGCTTCAGTACATACCAACTATTAAATTTTTAAATTTTCCTTTGTTTTTTTCACCTTCTAACCAATTGTTCACGGCATTAAGGTTTTAACTATCTTTTAACATTTTTATTGTTATAAGTTTCCACTTTTTCTTTGACTATTAAAGCATTAAAAATAAATTCATTTTCTTTCTCGCACCAACAATAACCATTGTCCGTCTATGAAGTCTTATTATATATTTATTTATTTTTACGTATGTTTATATTTTGTTATAATTCCTTACTTCCTTTTATACAAGCGATTAAATTATTTTTTTATTTTAGAAATCTTATAAGAGAACTCTTATGAATTTATGACTTGATATCTGATAAACAAACATTCAAGGCGTCTAAGAAATGACTTATTTAAACTTAAAACATAATAACAATTATAATTAACAATGGGTTATTTTGCTGGCTTGGAGATTATTGTAAAAAAACCTCGCTAATGTCCTCTACCTTATTTTAGGTCGATTGGCCAATTTCTTTTAAGTCTTCTGTCGTTTCCAATGGTTGAAGTAGGAGATTTGTGTACGATTCCCGCCTTTGGTAATGTGTTTGGCTTCCCTGCCGTATTATTGGAATTTGGAAGTCTCTGTGTATCATCTGGTTTGTAATGTACCGGGGAGCGTCGACAATTGCTCGCAGAATCTTAGATTGAGCTCTTTGTAAAATAGCTACATTGGATTTGCTGGCACAGCCCCTTAATTCTATACCATAAGTCCAGATTGGAATGATAGCAATCTTATACAGTAAAACTTTGTTTTCTATGGTCATTTTTGATTTTCTGCCTAATGACCCATATAATTATCTCATTTTAAGGTCTATTTGTTTGCGTTTCTTTTGTATGTAATCTCTCCAACTTAATTTGGCATCTAGATGCATTCCCAAGTATTTGATGCATGATGATTGTGAAACTTCTACTTTGTTAATGTAAATTGCAACGCATTTTTTTTTTCTAGCGTGAAAGTTTCATATTGTGACATACTTTCATTCTCCATCTTTCAAGCCATTCTTCCATTTCGAATATATCTTCCTGTAGGTTTGTGGATGCTAGGATTTTTATGAGTTGAAATAATACTGGTGTCATCTGCAAATGTGCCTGTTATAGTTTAGATTAGGTAAAATATTGGCCCCAACACGCTGCCTTGTGGAACTCCAGATTTAATGAGTTTAAATTGCGACGTTTTGTCTTTTATTTTTGTTCTAAATAGTCTGCCTGATAAATATAATTTTAGTAGGTGGTAAAAAGGAGTCGGAAGAGACCATTTGATTTTAAATAGCAAGCCGTCGTGCCAAACTTTGTCAAAAGCTTGGCTGAAGTCTAAAAATATTGCTGTACAATACTTTTTTTCTTCTAGAGCAATATTTATTTTATGCACAATTCGATGGCACTGTTGTGTTGTTGAGTGATTTTGATGGAAACCAAACTGATGTCGTGGAATAATATTCAGATTGGAATTAATTCTTTGCAGTAACAGCTCCTCAAAAAGTTTTGAAATATTGGACAACAAGCTTATTGGTCTATACACAGAGACATTAGTTAGTTTTTTTCTTGGTTTTGGGACAAGTATTATTTCAGATTTTTTTGTGTGTGTATCTTAATTTCTATTGAGTTCATTTTGGATGGTATGATCTGGAATATCGTTAAGAAGTGTGTAAACTTCAGCCAGGTATCGTGAACAGTTCTGATTTTCTTCGTCTCTTCTAGCCCAAGTTGCTGGATTTGGTGTGTGATTACGTAATGAAGGGATAGCTGTCACTTGTTTTCTACTTGATTTTATTGGTCTCCATATTGAATTATCGTGTCGATTAAGATTCATCACATAACTACCGCAAAAAACTGTCTTCACGCATTTATTTCAGTTTTAATTTAAAATTGTTGCTTAGCCACTTATAGGTGTTTTTGTCACCTGGTACATGACTTCTGTGCCACTTCTTTCTTGCCTTTCCATTCTTGGCAATAAGTCGCTTGATTTTCATTGGGATATTAACATTGTTCCTACTGAAGGAGTAGCTTTTTTGGCAGCTTCTTGCAGTATATTGATTAGTATAATGTTATTTATCTCGTTTCTTTATACATATTTCCCAGTTCCTATTCTTAAAAACATTAAGCAATTTATGACTTCGTTGTCGTTTTAAAGGCAAATATTTAAGACGTCTGGTCAAAATCGTCATAAATTAACACATGCACATAGTAGCTAGCATACGTTATTATATTCACGCAAGATGCCTTATATAAAGAAGAATGCTGCTGTAAATTTGAAGGGGCAGATTTGTGCATTGTATAATGCCATTTGTGACTGGTGTAATCTTGCAAATGTACTGAGGGTGTCAAAAAAAAAACTGCGTATTGATGGGTTAACAATTAAGAACTACCAGAGAAGCAGCGAGGAGGTAAACGTAGAGTTAAAATAACTGCCGAACACTGTCAATTCATGGAACGTTTAGTTGAAGAAAATTCTAAAATTACTCTTCAACTGTGAGTAAAAAAAAGCTTTTGCACTCAATGTTTCTAAGGAATGTGTTGGACACATCTGAATGGACTTTTGTGCTTAAGAAGAGCACAAGACATTTACCTAAGTGAAGTTGCGTTAATCGTTGATAATGCTCCACGCCACCCAGTATTGAAAAGGTTTTTGCAGAGGGCGAATTTGACCATCACACACTTTTTCGTCCGTATAGGTTCATCCCATTTAACAAGCATGGTCTGTATTAAAAGCAGGAGTAAAAGCAAACATGGCTGAAGAGTTACACATCTTGGCTGGTGCTGATCGGGATCGTCTGACTCAAACAGAATATAATAACCAGAGATTGGGAGAACATCGTTCGTGGCAATATTGACCAGAAAACTGTGGCAAAATGTGCAAAATTCATTACAAATATCTAAAGATTTATTCCTTCTGCATTGGATATGCAAGGTATGATTTTTAAGAAAATTTGTTACTTAAAACTCGTCGTTAATGGTTTCAATTAATTATTATATTATTTACTGTGTCTATTAATATATCAATTGTTTTCCACAACATGAACTTCTTTAATAACCAGTGTTTGCAATTTATAGCATCTTCATGTAGGACCAAGTTTATACCACCCCTTTCTCAAAATCAGTTTAACCGTTGGCTATCTCATTTATCTCCGTTTATTATTTTTTTAGTTCTACGTGTGATTATACTGTAATAATTTTTTAAGATTTATTCACTATTTATTTACTTCAATATTTGTTTATTTCTAAAAAAATTTCATTTATTTTTCGTTCTTCATTGTTAAGCATATTTTATCATTGCCAACAACAAATCGAACAAATATTTCTTGCATTATTGCATGTAAAAAATGTTACAGGTAAGTTTTTTGTTGCCACCAGTATTTAAAATCGTATTCCTCAAATACTAAATTTAAATTGGCTACTACTAGTTCGAAAATACTTAAACTTATTTATATTTTAGATTTCTTTTAAATAATGTGTATTTTAAAAGTTACTATTACACATTTTGTCTTTTTTTGTTCAATCAAAGATAATACACGATAATTTGAACAGTGTGTGAAGAGGATAAATCTGATCTTAGCATTCTATATTCGAATCTCTTAGCAGGTGGTGGCATCTACTTGTCATTGAGATTTGTCTCGACTATTTGAAAAAGTTGGGGTTTCACTTGCAACAATGACTTTTTTTAATTCCTTATCTTGAAAATTTTTATACCATTTAACAAACTTGTATTTCTTACCAGTTTAGAGATTCCAATATAAATACTTCTTCTTAAAATCATACGATACAGTTAATATGTATAAATTGAAACTTTTCACATACAAAATAAAAAATACATAGATGTACCTGTTGCATTGTTTTAAATTTTGTAGTAGAGAAATCCTCCATTTGTGCTCGATTCTGAATAATCATTAAATGAGGAAAATGATCAGTCAATTCATCCTCTGGATTAGGAACAGTGGGTTTTAACATTTCAGCAGTATGCAAAAATCTAAAAATAAAAGTTAACATTTATTTATACAATAAGTTTTTAATTTTATTTATGTGTTTATTGCAATTTAAAAAATTAATTATCACAACTACAAATACGACACGAAGGTGGTCTAAAAAGTTTCCGACCTAACAAAGACTTTTTTTTTAAATTTATTTTTATTTTTCTACGTAGTCTCCTGAAAAGTCACACACTTCTCCCAGCGATGCTCCCATCTCTTTAACCTGTCCAAAAAGTACTCGGCGTCTATCTCTGCAAAATAATTGTTTACGAAGGTGATGGTCTCCTTCTTGACGAGAAATATCAGTCCTCCGATCGCAATTTTTAGATTAGGGAATAAAAAGAAGTTGCTTGGGACTGGATCTGGTGAGTAAGGAGAGCAGTTCAAGCCGCAATTCGTTTATTTTTACTATGGCAACTGCTGATGTGTGAGACGGCGCATTGTCTTGGTGAAACAGAATTTTTTTCCGCAAATGTGGCCGTTTTTCCGCAACTTCTGTCATTAGTTTATCAAGTAATGATGTGTAATATGCTCCTGTAATGGTTTTTTCTTTTTGACGATAAACGATTAAGATAACTCCACGACTATCCCAAAAACAGTCGCCATCACTTTCCCAGCCGAAAAAACAGTTTTATGCTTTTGAAGTCCACTGTTTTGGACTGTATGTTTGTTTCGGGCGTATAATGGTTTATCCAAGTTTCATCTACAGTAATTAATCTTCGCCAAAACTCCGATTTATTGCGCCTAAACGGCGCCAACAAAGCGTTGAAAATGTTCAATCAAACAAGTTTTTGTGAGCAAACGTGACACCCAACGCGCAGACAGCTTTGTCATGCCTATTCTTGATTCAATAGGTGACAAACACGTTCTTTGGACTTATACTCTGCTATCTCCCTTACTTTAATTCGACGTTCGTTTAGCAACATTTGGTGAACTTTAGCGATGTTACCGTTTAGTGGTTGCAGTTTTTGGACGTCCCGAACGTTCATCGTCTTCCAAGCTGGTAAGGCAACGTTTAAACTCAGTCCCCGTATACAGCGTCCAACTCATCTTTGATTTGCTTAAGCGTATTGCCTTTCAAAAACAAATATGTATATATAATTTTCCATTTTCGCAAAAACACTCACATCGACTCACTCAAACGATTGTACAAAAACTACGTGTCCAAAATGACTGAAATTTTGGTAAGTACTTGTCAAAAGATGCGCAACCACATTCCCTAGCTTTTATTAACGAGTGCTGACATCTTCACGTTAAGTCAGAAACTTTTCAGAACACCTTCATATATAGTACGATTATTTATTAAAATGAGAATCACATACCTAACAATATTACTATCTAAAAACCAATCTTGAACTAAAATTAAAACATGACAAACAGACATCAAAAAAGTTGTTAGTTGTAGACCTTGAATTTCTCCACTATTTTCTAAGGGGATAAACTCACTCACTAAATTTGTTCTTTTAGTTTCACTTTTGATCAAATCTTCTAATACAGAAACCGAGACAACAGGTTGACAATCCAAAAGTATAAGCTGCAAAACATGTCACTAAGAATTTTGAACTTACAAAACACATTAAACAAACATAAATAATTCTCACTAACGTAGTTGCCTCACGATTGAATAATTCAAGATTTGCTTAAAAATAAGACTATAAATAATTAAATGCACAATACATCTAATAATAAAATTTGAACATGATGGTTCTTCCTCAGCAAACATGAGTTAATTGCAAATAAAAATGACTTGTTTTGTACATGTAGCATGAGGGAAGCATAGGAGAATGACAAATTTTATTTCTTTATGCATTGAACGAAATTTACCATATATTTATACTGATGTATATTAAATTTATATAAGATTACAGTAATTATGTAAAAATATATCCTAGTCATTATTTCTTTTTCCAATTTTTAAAACTGCTTAAATGTGGTTCAAATACCAACACATAATCTTTATGGCAAAAAATACTACACTAACTATCTTGTAAAAACTATTCATACCCTGTTAGATCCCACATATATATCAATTCCTTGGGATCTGTTATATCCTCTTTCAATATCATCCACTGTTTCAATTTTAAATACCTCCTTTATAATTTGTTCATCATATTTCAAACCAACTTTTTCCCAATTCTCTGATGACATATCATTTTCTTGATCGATAAAATTATTTTCACTTTTAAATATTTCTTTTTGATATTCTTCAGTTACTTGACTACAACTAAGAAGGTTCATAATAGTAGATTTTCCTGCTCCCTGAGCTCCAATAATACCAACAACAAGAAATTCATTGTTATCATTAAAATAATCTTGCAAGGATTCATTGCAAATAACTCCTTCATCTATTAGTTTCATGGATTTATTCATAACCTTTAAAGTTGGTGTTGGATATACTGTAACAAAGAGATAATAAATTGAAATATTTGTTTGAGGTTGGACTTCTAAAAAAGATAAAATAAAAATGGAAATTAAAATTTTATTTATAAAATAAAAGGTAAGTTTTAATAAAGACTACTTATACTAATCAATTACAAGATAATTAACAAATACAAAATGTTTACCCATAATAAATTCAGTACTTCCATTGTTTTAATTACAATTGTACCTACCACCTAACAAGAAATTACTTTTGTCATAAAAAAAACCACACTCTACTTTTTATAGAGATTGGTATTAGATAGAAGTATGTATTTAAAAAAAAAGATGTTTCCTAGGTTAGTACATATTGAAATTTTAAATGTTTTTGGCATAATATACCTTCATCTTTTGAAGAGAGTGTCAGATTAGTTTCCTCCCTTGGATAACGTTTTGGAGAAATACTGACATCATCAGTATTTGGTTCTCTTGCTTTTAACAAGATTGTGGGTTGTTTTTTGGGAGGATCATTAATAGTTGGGTTTATTTTTAACAAGTTTTCATTTTTAGAATTGGAAAAACTTCTTCCTTCAATCTTAGTATGGCCTACCGATTCCTAAAAATTAATGTTAAAATAAAAGCTTGCAATAAAATATAGAAAACAATACTTTATCTCTTTGGGCAAAGAATTTTTTTTTTGGATAAATTTTATTCCTATCAAAATCCGACATATTTAATTAAATAACAAAAAAAATGTTTCTTCTCCGGTAGAATGTATTGTTTACTTTCTCTTCTTTTTTTTAAGCCTTTCTCTATAAGGTTACTGACTGATTGCCTATTGACTAGTTCAAGCAAGAGTGCGCCACAGCATATAAAACAACCAACCAGCAACAGGAAAGAGAGATAATTCTCTCTCTTCTCTGCCAGCCAGTGTTGTTCATCAGGGATTTTTTATTTTTTTCGTAATACAAAATTTCCCTAAAATGTAATAGAATTAATTGTAATATTTGTTAGTAATAAAAACGTAATGTTTTTTTAAATTAAATCTTTACCGTCTAATAACACATAAAACTTTGAATATATTGCCCTTAATCGTTGTTAATCTAGTTATCGGTCAGCTCATTGACCATGGCAATTACATGTTTCATGACAGACTTTGAAAATGTTTCCTAATTGGTTTAGAATTTCGACTAAAGGCGTATCTAAAGTGCTTTTCTATAAGGGAATGTTTACATTTACCTTTTCTCGTCCAATGTTTGAAAAATATTAGATCAGACAGCTGGTTTAGAAACAAGATTCCTATAAAAAATAAAGTCCACAAAATGAAAATTATTTATTTCAAACAAAGATACATATTAAGTAAATAAAAAAAATCAAAATGAATAATCAACACAATCTAGATTATTTAGATTTTCATCCTCATTTTCCTTATAATTCAACAGTTCGTTGGGCGGTTCAAAATTGTAACAAGTTGAGTCACTCAACAATTTGTTTGGTGAAAATTATTGCATTGCACATATATATATATATATATATATATATATATATATATATATATATTGTTCAAAATTTGGCAGCCCACCCCTGGTAAGATACCACCTAAGAGAAAAATATTTACAGACAAAACATCAAATGATAAAATCTCCAGAGATTCAGACTCAACACTTTTTCAAACATCCTAGATAGACTGAGAACTGAATTAGAAAAAACGCAAAAAGACAGCTTTTCACGTACAGACAATGATAATCTAATTTTTTTGACCTTAGTGCAAATGGCCGCCGTGACGTCACATGGACCTCTCTTTTGTACGACGAGTTACCTATCCAGTAATATAACGTTTTTGATAATAACTAAATTCAATGTACGAATTTATCCATTGACAATGACAATGACAGGACTGACAGAAGAGACAAGGCAAATCTTTAGTTGTTGACATGGTGGTCGTATAAAAAAAGCGTGGTTTATATCGCTGTTTTACAGTTATTTTTTAATTATAAACAAAATAAAATGCCTTCCAAAAAACGTATAGCCCTTTGGGTATCTGAAAAGAAATTTGTTAAGTTAAATTGGCAAGAATTAGAGACAATATGCAAGAAATATGGCTATGAGGTGTTCAAAGTGCGTAAATTGTGTGTTTATTTTCACTGTAAGTTTTGTGTAATTCGCTTAAATTTCTATTATTTTTTTGCAGTTGAGTCTGAAAAAAAGTTTGGAATCACAAGGACCGTTCTGTGTGTTTGTACATAAAATGACGGATATTATTGCATCTGCAAATATGGGTGATATTAGGGTATGTTCTTCTAAGAATTACAGAAAATGTATCACACAGCTGATGTGTCCAGTTATGCTACTCTGTTTATTTTAATTATTTACTAAAATTTAAAACCGAAAGTTTTAGATAGCACAGTGATATATTGAAAAATATTCAGATATATTGAAATTTTTTATTAAAATATATAAGCTCCATATCAAATTTAAGTAAACATGATTAAAAGGATAACAATTCTTCACATGTTCAAATTACTATGTTACTCCAGTACCAATAAAAATTATCTTGTTACCATTAAATTCACTTTCAATATTTATCTTTGCCACTTATGATAATATAAAGGGATAAAGTTAATTTATACATTTAATTTGTATGTGAGTACATAATCTTAATAGATTAATTTCAAGGTGATTATTGGTCACTTTTTCAAAATAATTCCCAACATTTTACTCCACACTAAAATCGTGCTTATTAAATTATATCTAAACATTTTTTAAGTACATATTTAAAATTATAAATGAAGTATTGTTCATTTTGTCTCTTAAATTTATCGTTGCTGTATGGGATGAAATTTGATTGTCAAATTATAAATTTTACAGGAAAAACAACATTGTATATAATCATTGTTTAGATTGTAGAATTCAAAACAATAACTTAATATTACAAAATGAAGAGAAACAACTATGTGTAAATTTGTATTTTTTAAATGTTTTTATTTACCTAATCCTAAAAAGTATTGCACTTGGGAATTTACACCAGGAATTATATCTGTTGGCTACCAAATTGTCTAATATATTTATATTTAAGAAAAAGGAAAGTTAATTACAGTAAATGTTATCATATTTAGTGTTATAGAATTATTATTTTTAGGTCATTACTTCTACTTTAAAATGATATGGTTAATAAATTATTGTTACATAAATACCACCTTATTTTATAAAAATGCAATAATAAACATTTTATTCTATCGAAACTCACTATGGTTTGAAGGAAACTTTTGTAAATATTGAATACTTAAGAAAATTTGATGTTGAAAATATACAAAACTTTAAACAGTAATACCCGATTGCTGTTTCGTATTTATCACCTAAATGATTTCATTAAAGATGTTCCAACTTTAAAATTCATATTTATTAATAACTTAAAATATCTTTTAAACAAATTGTATTTATTATTAATAATATTATTTATTGTACATGTTACACAAAAATTGGTTCTTAAATGTGTACTAGCTTAGTAAAACAAAAACCATATGACTTTGTACTAGAATGATTTTTTTTATATGGTTATATGGCCAATTAGCCAGTTGAATGACTTAAAAGCAATATGAAATTTTGTTTGTCTTTAAGAAAAAAAATTTAACAAAGTGTTTTGTTTGTGTAGTTGAATATTTAAATTATCTTAAAATCCCACATTGTCATTGTCTTAGTAGACTCTAATTGTGGTACAACAGTTTCATGAACATTTTTTACATTTGGTTATTGTATCTAACATTATGTATGTAAAATATATCAATAAATTTAGATAATTTTAGTTAAATACAAATATTTTGAATGCTCATAAATCAAATGTCTTATATCAGCATAATTAAATTAATTGTTTATTTAGTAGCTTTTACAAGTTACCCATAAATTTTAATAAGAATCATAATTAAAAGTAAACATCTATTTCAATCTTAATAAATAAAAATTGCATCAGAAATGTCAGAAGGTTAAGTTCAACACTTATTCATATTTTTTTAAGAAATAAAAATGTGTATATCTACATGCTTTAATATATTGTAAGATAACAGCATAAAAAATGTCAAAAAACGTACTAATGCAAATATTCTTATTGATAACTATTATTTGCAGTGAAAAAAATTTATTAAAAGGATTACGTTTTTGAGTATTATGTAATTTTATTTTGCAGAACAACCCTCTAATTATTATAATTGTTTATTTGTTGTAACTATTTTATCACTTTATATGCTATACTAACTTTATAAATGTTATTGTTAGCCTTTTATCTCAAAACCTAATGAAATATTTATAAAAACAATAACATAAATATTAAGATATTTTTATTATTACAATTTAAATGTAATATATACAATGATTTAAAAGTACGGTTTCTTTTTCAGTGTGGTAATCTTATTCAAGATGTTGAAAATTATATATCTCAAAATCCATCTCTCATTGTGATAGATCCAGTAGCAAATGTAAGAAAAATAATTGATAGATGTAATAGTTATAGTATTATTCATTCCACTAACTTATCTACCTATGATGTTTTTACACCAAATTTTTGTACTTTACGATCAGGTAAGTGGAATAATCCACTAGATAAATTTATTTAGCAATGTAATAATTTTAAGAGTATAAAGTATTGGCAGGTGTTCACATCCACAGGAAAAATATTCCATAAAGAAACGAATTTGGGGAATTAAATCTGGGACGCTAATTTTTAACCAACTTAAAAAAAGGAGGAGGTTCTCAATTCAACTGTATTTTTTTTTGTTTGTTACCTCGATAACTTTTGACTGGGTGAACCGATTTTAATGATTCTTTTTTTTATTTGAAAGCTGGTGCTTCCCGCTTAGTTGTTTTAGAACAAATATAATATCATTTGGTTTAAAATATTAAATTATTTAAAACTGCTTTATTAGTTGTAAATAGACAAACTTTCAGTTACATTATCTAATCGTGAATAATAACTAAATAACAAATACTATCGCACTGCTAATAATTACCCAAATTTAAAAAAAGAAGTTTGTTGAATAAAAACACTGTTTATTCTTTAAAAATTACGTAATTAAATCAAAATTTTGTGTGAAAGTATGTAATCCTCTATATTACCATCGACGAATACATTGCTCATATTTTTAAAATTCTCAAGAATTTGTATTAGTCAAAAAGCTGGCTACAAAGAAAGCAACATGCCTTGGTCCACGAAATATTTTATGTGGAAAAAGTTCAATTGCTGCTGGTAAAGTGAAAGCCTAACCATCAGAAGGCGCGCTGGAAGCTAAATACATGGGTGGGCGATTAAAAGTGTAGATTTTCCGATAAAAAAACTGTCGGTTGGTACGGCTGAAAATTTGCTTAGGGTATCGAGGAACAGAGAAAAAGCAGGGAAAACATTGTCAAAAAATTAAGTAGAAACTAAAGGGTTGTCACAGAAGCTGCCAAAGTTGCAAAAAATCTCGGAAAATTTACAGTTTAAAAGAACTTTAGACAATTTGCATTTATATTGTTTATTTAAAGAATAAACTGGGTGCAAAGTGTCGAGACAAAGTAGAAGAGATCATGAGAAATTCGGTTGCAAATGACGAGAGCGTCTTCCAACGCGCGGCGCAGACCTCAGTGAACCGATCGCAATAATTCAAAGCACTTCTGACAATGGATTTAAATATTCATAAAGGGCTAAAGAAACTATTATTTAAATGTCAGAAGTCATTTGAGAAGATTTTCATTTTTATGTTATATATTCTGGATCTTGCACATTTTCTTCAAGTTTGGATTTTCATCGCTATTATATTCGGACTCCTTGTCATCAACTAAAAATAACAAATTATTAAATAAATCACGTATCTAATCAAAAGTCGCGAATTGAAAATTACCTTCCGCAGCTTTATTATCCAATATGATATTTTTTACAGATGGTGGCAACTGTTGGTCTTTAAACCATAGAAAGTCATATTTACTTCCAGTTAATGTCCATCCTGAAGTTTCGGACTTAAATTTTATTGTATCCGATAATGTTGCATTATTCCACAAGTGTGCAATATAGTGTGCTCTTCTCATTTGCTGTAGAAGCTCAGCGTAGCAAGGTGGCAAGCAGGAAGCGTCGAAGTTTTTTAAATTTTGTTTAAAAAAGCTTCGTCAGTATTTTAAATTTTATAATTATGGAGAAAAATTTGAAACCTAATGTTATCGATTTTTTTATTCGATTCATACCCGTATATACTATAAACAAAAGACTATTTTCGCAAAAGTATCATTGGAATCGATCGACGTATCTCCTAAGCTAGCGAAAGCTTTCTGAAACTCCTCTTTTTTCGCGAGTAATTTAAACACTGTTTACCTTTCCTAAAAAATGCAGGGTTGTAATCGCCACCGGTAAATGCATGAAATTCTGACAATGCTTTGCATACATATAAGCCTAAAAGTACGTGAAGCGCATTTACATCTAAAACACTTTCAATATACATTTTCGCTTATTTCCTACAAAAGGGGCTACACCATTACTTTGCCCTTTCAAAAGTAGGAAAAGGACAAGGACTTCTTTAAATTTGTCGTTCCTAAGTTCCTAGCTTGTTTTGGATCAGAGATGACTTATTCATGATTTCTGTTGTAACCTCCTCTCAACGAACGTTTATAATCTTTGATAGATAGCTACATCGGCACGAAGAGCCTACAAATATTCGCATATGCGGACGATATAGCAATAATAAGTAGGCGCAAGGATGAACTCGAGAAGACTGTTGCCAAACTAAAAAATGAAGTGATACCAAAAGGTCTCCGAATAAATAAAGGAAAGACAAAATGGAAGTAACGAAAACAGCAATTAATAGAGAAAATTTTAAATGTGAAAACTATGAATTCAAACACGTCCGAAAATTCTCTTATTTGGGGTCCCAAATGAATCAATCGAACTCTATCAATAGCGAAATTCATGCAAGAGTTATCAGTGGAAACCGTTGTTATTTCGCCTACAGAGAGCTAATGAAGTCGAGAGCTCTAAACAGAAAGTCTTAATTAAAAATATATAAAAGTATCATCAGGTCTGTTTTTACATACGGATGTGAAGCGTGGACCTTAAGCACGAAAGATGAGCTACTCTTAAGAACTTTCAAACGAAAAATCTTGAGGCAAATTTTTGGACCAGTGCAAAACAAAGATGGAACATGGCAATCAAGAATGAATTTTGAACTAGACAACTTGATAGAGAGCGCAGACATTGTAAAATTCATTTAAAGCCAAGGCTGTCTTGGGCAGGGCATGTAATGAGGATGGATGAAAGCAGAACACCAAGAAAAAACCTTGAATGAAAACCAGCGGATAGAAGAAACAGAGGAAGACCGAGGAAAAGATGGATAAATGAAGTAGAGTGCGACCTAAAAATAAAAATTTAAGGCTGGAAGAAATTGAGTAGAAACAGGACCTAATGGAAGAAAATTACTGAAAAGACGTAAACCCACAGTGGGCTATAACGTCGTTAAATGAATGAAGTTCCTTAGGAAAATCATGTGTCCTAACTTGTTTCGGACCAGAGATGACGTACTCATGATTACTGTAGTATCCTCCTCTTAACGAACGTTTATAATCTTTAATAAATGGTGACCAGTACTGATTAAAAAACTATATGTACACATGAAGCGTTAGAATCTGTAATTTTTTTTTGATATGTTGCCGAACAATTGTGGCACATCTTTTATAGAGTGAATTACAAAGAAACCTTCTACAATTACATCGATGTGATCGGTAAAACACTGTGATTTCACAGAATTTTCATCATAGCTGATTTTACGGTTTTACATATCGTGCCATCTAAATGACATAATGAAGTAGGCATCGGAGTCATTGGGAATGACATTCGCAGATACCCAGCTTTTTTATAAATAACCCCATTATAAAACTTTTTTTCATCTATTGCCTATTCCATAGTTTTCGAACCCGAAAATTCAGAAATTTATTTTTTACTTATATCTAAACATTTCAATATGCTTTCATTAGAGTTAATAAAAATCACGCAAAATGTTGCCAACATTTCGAAAAATAAGACAAAAGTAATTTAAATTTATTAATATCTTCTCAATTGACTTCTAAAATTTAAATAATAGTTTCGTTAGTTCTTTATGAATGTTCCAAGTCCATTGTCCGAAGTGATTTGATCGGTTCACTGGGATCCGCGCCGCGTGCTGAAAGACGCTCTCGCCATTTGCACCCGTATTTCTCATGATCTCTTCTAATTTGCCTTCTGACATTTTGCACCCAGTTTATTCTTTAAGTAAACAATATAAGTGAAAATAGTCTAAAGTTCTTTTAATCTGTAAATTTTTAGAGATTTTTGCAACTTTGGCAGCTTCTGACAACCCTTTAGCTTCTACTTACTTTTCTGACAATGTTTTCCCTGTTTTTTCTCATGTTCCTCGATATCTAAGCAAATTTTCAGTCGTGCCAATCGACAGTTTTTTTGTTGAAAAATCTACACTATTAATAGCCCGCCCACGTATTTAGCTCCTGACGGTTGGGTTTTCACTTTACCAGCAGCAATCGAATTTTTTCACGTAAAATATTTCGTGGACCAAGTCATGTTGCTTTCTCTGTAGCCAGCTCCTCCGTCCACATACAGTTTGCACTTTGCAATGAAAATCTCATAGTCACAGATCTGGGCGATTATAAGGTGAATGGGTGTAGCTCTTCTTATTTATTTCAATAAACTATTTTCTGAACAAGTATTTTCATGTAACATAATTTAGTTTCTCTGGACGTTTTTTACCTGTCAGCTCTACATATGATGTTTGCATTCGCATATTAATTGTAATGGTGGAATGTTTTCAGCCCATAAAATATACTTTAAAAATTAAATTATTGCAATTTTGTCTTGTTTAGAATTTTCAACATTTCCTCGAATATTTCAAATTTTGTTTAGAAACCCATTTCATTGATAAACTGAATCAGTTTTTAATTCGACTGTATGGCTTTAACAAAATGTTACTATTTTAGGTGATAGAGAGTCCTTAAAACAACAATTAAAAATGGCCAAAGTAACATATCCTTTTATATGTAAACCTATGTTGGGTCATGGATCAAAAAAAGCACACGAAATGTCTGTAATATTTAACGAGAAATTTTTAACGGATGTCAGGACACCATGTGTAGCACAAAGTTTTATAAATCATGACGCTGTTTTATTTAAAATATACATTGCTGGCGATAAACATTGTTATGTTGAAAGGCCTTCTTTAAAAAATTTTCAAGCCTGCGAAAGAGAGACGATATATTTTGATACGAGCGACGTTTCGAAGGCCGATTCTAAAAGTAGACTTTGCGTATTAGATCCAGAAGATGCTTTATCAGAAAAACCGAAACCTGATGAAGAAATTGTCGATATCATAGCCACCACACTTAGAAAAGCATTTGGAATGGATCTTTTGGGAGCCGATGTGGTCATAGATAAATCTACTGGAAAATATGCAATTATAGATGTGAATGCATATCCAGGTAATTTTTTTAAAATAATAGTTCTGTAATCCGGGACGGCCTTAGAAAAGTTTTTCAGGTGGTACAAGATATTATTATGGTGCTCTCTCCCCGAATATATGAGCTGTACTTACACAGAGACAGAAGAAAATATACAAATTATTTACATTTTTCAATACCAATATCTCAAAATTCCGAGCGATTAGTAAAATAGTGTTACAGATTAGAACAGTAACAAGAAATCGGAATAAGATTTATTTGACAAGGTTTATTTAAACTGTTACACCATCATCTGTCAAATTTACATTTAAAATAAAAAATAAAAGAACTAAAAAGCCTAGATTGGTACCTACATTGCTTTTGCGTTTGCAAGTTGTTTTATTAATACAATATCATTTAAATTCTGGGCTATATATTTCTTACAAATAAAATTGCAAAATCTGATAATCTATCCTGACACATGGTCTAATAAAAAAAGTTTAAATTTTCTGAAACTTCGTTCTTTAACAAAAGTTACAAGTATGGTTGGCAATATTTGAAGTGTTGCCCACACATTCGGAAATACATCCTGCCAACCATTTCTTTTCATAAGTTAAAGAACTTTTATTGGTTCTGCTGATTCAAAAATCTTTTAACAATGGGTTTAAGCTCAAAAGTTCCTCAACCAATTTAAAACAAATATATTACATTTTTTCAGCGATTTTTGTAAGTGATTTCTGTAGATGCTATTTCCAATTCGGAATTTTGGAGAATTTTTTATTGTTGTCTAAGATATAATTACATTTAGATAATCTACTGACCATTGCATTCTGATTTTTTTCTTTCACAAGATTAAAGACGTTTATTTTATAAAATTCTCCATTTAGGGATGTGTTTATAAAAAATTATTTTTTATTCAAGATCGCACTGGCTTAAAACTAGAATCTTCTTGAGTCTGAGAAGCAGTTTCTCTAGCTGTTATCGAAGCCGACGAATAATTCGGTATTATTTTATTTTTTCTGAGAAGTTCTTAATCAATTGTAAAGCATTTGGTAAATTCTTTGTTTCAGACTGCATAACCTTACAATGTTTAATGTACACATGGAAATAATTTGATGATATTCTATTCTGAGCTGGAAATTTTTAACTAAATTGAGGTTTTGCAGTTGAATTTAACAACGTTTATTCAAATCACAAAAATATAGAAAAAGTTTTAAATAACTAATCAAATATAAAATTTGCATTTAAATTCAATTTTATTTCAAAATCAAATAAATTAATAAGTGGTGTACCTTACTCGTTTATTTATAACGGCTCTGCATTGTCTTTGCATGGATATAATCCAGTTATCTATTTCTTGTTATGGGTCAATTTTGCACAATGCCTTCGTTACTTAGAATGCCTAAATATCTGTTCTTAGCTTTATAATCAATGACACCCTGTATTCTGTTAACCTCGTAAGAATACCAATTAGTAGTAGTCCACCCGTCAATATTTTATTCCTTGATCTAATCATAGAACAAGTAAAACATTAATTTAATACTTACATAATTTAATTCTACATACATACATACATATAGTCACGCCTTTTTCCCGTAAGGGTAGGCAGAGACCACTTCCACTTGCTACGGTTCTTACACACATCTTTTGCTTCCTCTACTTTCATCAGTGCTCTCTTACATGCGCGTCGGTTGATAGTACTTTTCGCCGAGGTCGACCTCTACCGACTTGTCCATTCACACTCGCCTTATAAATTTGTTTCGTCAATCTTCCTTCATCCATCCTTTCTACGTGTCCAAACCATCTAAGCATTCCTTTATCTATCTTTTTTAACCACATCTTCTTTTACACCACAGCGTTCTCTTATCTCACTATTTTTTACTTTATCTAATAGAGTCACCACTTCGGCTATATTTCTCAGACTACTCATCTCTACAGCATTAATTCTATGTATGAGTTTATTCGAAACTGATTATGGTTACTTTTGTTTAACCTGCGACTTCTCTCTAATGTTGGTGGTTTTGTCTGGTCAAATTGACAGTTATCGATAAATTGAAAATTTCCGGTACTCGTTTTATAGATGAATTATTATGTTAGGGGCCACTTCCGGTTAAATAAGTCAGAGTAGGATGAAAAGTCAAAAATACACTACGGTTGCCCAATAACCCTGCTTAGTTCGCACGTATATTGTTAAGCGGGGATATGTAATCATGTTGAAGAAGTAAAGGTTAGGTTAGGTTAGGGTAACCAATTCGATTTAAATGGGATTCGACATCCGCTTCGTTGGGAATAAAGAGGGGGAACCTTTGACAAGTCTTTTTTTTAAAATCATTTCTTTAATTTAAATTTTCTTAACGAATTTGTGAGCATGTTTGTATGGATTTGGGTTATTTCAACTAATTATGATCAGATAATTATCGATCTTGGATGTTTTGATTTTGAACGAATTCAAAAAAACCTGCTAAGTAGGATTTAAAGGTCATATTTATGATATAAGACCAGTACTTTTGTGGAAAACAAAACAGACGGATACTTTGACATCAGGGCCGTCACAATAAATCCTCCTACAATTTCGAAATTTTATTATTTCTTTTTCTGTTATTCGTTACTTTCCTTATTTTGCCCCTTTTGTTTTGTTTTTCCTTTTTTACTACGTTATTGCCAACTTAAGTGTACATATCAGTAATCCAGGTGTTTTTTAAAGTAAATACCTTAGAGAGTCTCATTAATTTAGTACAGTACAGTCTGTCCCTCCTATTAGAGTGGTTTCTGATTTTCACCAACTGAAGTCAGTGGCGCACCAAGAATTTATCCTCCTTTTGTTACAATATTCAACACAAAATTTATCTCGTGTAAAGTGTACCCACGCTCTACTAAGCAGCTGCAAGAATCAACTGACACGTTGAGGTATAGTTATCCATGATCCCATCTCAAATAAGTGTTACGGTTCTGAAAATTCCTGCCACCTCTTAAAACTCTTCGTTGAAGCATGTTAAATACATGCTCTATTGGATTTATGTTCGGTAATTGCGAAGGCCACAGTAATACTTCAATACTATTATCAACAAGAAAGCTAGCTACTGTTACCGCAACATGGGGTCGTGCTAATTAAAGCACAATTGGTCGAAAGTATTACATAAATGTACCGATTGGTATTTAATAATTTTTGTAGTAAAACAAAATCTGTTCTACCTCTGATGCTGATTCCGCTCCAAACCATTATTGTACCTCCTCCATAATAATGAAACTTCTGTACTTTCTGAAATCGTGCTTCATTGACCGGGACTATCCACATTCTTACACGTCCTAAATCAGGTTGTATCCCAAATCTTGATTCGTCTAAAAAAAAATAGGAGATTTTTCCATAACAGGTGTTCCTCAGTTCAAGCTAATCGAACAGTGTCATTGCCTCTTGTTAAAGACTGTCATCTCAGCGTTCTTTTCGATCTTAAGTGAGCTTCTTGCAAACGATTTATGATGGTACTGGAAGAATGTGTTTCCAACAGTTACATTTGTTACTCGAGTGTCCTGCGTGTTTTTCAGATACATTTTTCCCTTCTACATAACGGGCATTCAAGCCGCGATATATCTGTTGGTCGAGCGCCATTTTCTATCATGACAGTGGTTTTAAGCATTTGTTCGCGGTTTAAATGATTTATTTTGATGTTTAATTTAAAATTTTATGTGAGTTACTCAAACTCAAATGTTTTTCAAGCTTTTTATTGTGCTTAAGTAAAAGCATTAGAAAATAAAGTGACATACAAAGTGGGTTAAAAATACAATATATTTAATGAACCAACTTAATAATATTTAAATATAAATTAATGTTCTTGGAATATTTTCAAGTGTGTATTAAACCAATATCCATCATGACTATGAACTCAAATTGCTCCATATTCCGGTTCGAGAATAAGCCTCTGATGCTGCAACGAAGTCATTCGTTTCTTCATCAAGATCCAGAAGATAATCACAAACTAAAAAATATTGATACCAACTGCAAAGTGCTAGACTCTGCAAACTTTTCTGAGCGAAAGTCCTTTTAGGTGCTTGGATGTCACTTTCCATTGCCTTGTTGATCCAGGGAATAAAACAAACAACTTTTAAGGAAATCAATTTGACCAAGTTTACCAAATTCAAGCTATGACATGCTCGTGAATTAAAAAATGCTCATGAACGTTTTAGAATTCTGCTTTGGACACCTTTATTTAGTCTTACCATAATAGAACCGTTAATCATAACCTCAACAGTCTCGACAATCATTCATGAAAACTCTTGCAAAATTTTATCAAGAAAGAGGCCACTAAGGCTCCTAAAACGTCATTTACCGGCAACAAAACATTCACGCACTTGTACTTTCCAAAATAGTGGCCATTAGACTTCTTGCTAACATTACCGTGGAGGTGCTACAATCATCACAAGGTCAAATTTTGTAGCAGTTGTACAAATCCCAAAAAGCTTCTATTATTAGGAGTATATAGTGTTAGCATCAACTAAACGACAAATTATTGCCTGATAGAAAAAGTACAATTGATTCATTCAAGTAAAAAAACCTACCGGGATTTCTCGTTCTCAATCTGCTTTTGTAAACGCTTGACAATTCCACTAAAGTTCTTCAACCGAATCGACTTAACGTTCATATCCAACTGTGCCTAAGGCGCTGGCGTTATGAGGAAGTTTCATTAGTTTTTAGAGTTGTTAATCCTTTTTTTTCTAAATTAGATTGGGAACTATTGTTAAATATACATCAACAAAAACAAAATAATTTATCTGCTATCCTTTAGCTATCTTATTCATAAGATTCTCCATTTGTTATAAATGTTTAAAAGTATATATTTAGAATTTAGATATTTTTCGTTGCTCATTACGTTATTAATAGGCCGCAAATAATTGTTTCATCTCTAGTTGCAGAGTCAATGAGCGACCATTTTGATGTATAATTATAATTTGTATTTTGAATAAGCAACGTTGGTGGTACTTTACGAACATCCTCTTTCTGTGCATGCTGGTCTTCCTCTTCATCAGCATGGGTTTTATTTTTTGCGAGGACGGCCGAGCGTTGCATTTTCGTCGCCTCCTTATGATGGCGCCTGGTGTGTTTTCGCCCTTGAGCCACCCCTGTCTGTAATTTGGGTTCGTCTCTCAAAAGTCTTATCATAAATAAAATATGTTAATAGAAAAAGTACAGAATAAATTTAGCTCAGGAAGTAGTTATTTACGTATATATCTAATAAAAGTGATCCATATTTCAGTAATTTATCAGCCACATGTTAAACTGCAATTTTACCACTAGTATATTTCAAGAAAAACGCAGAGTAATAAATTCTTAAAATGTATTTACCTGCAATTGTTAAAATAATAGGCTACCGAGTATTCAGCCGGTCATAGGCGTACTTTCAGAGTAATTACATTATTTGTTTGGGTTCCTTCATTATTATCAGAATAGTTTTGTCCAGTCGATTATAGGCGAGTGAAGAGATCTGACGTAATTATTATTTTTGCGATAGTTAATGTGATTTTATCGAGTATGGAATTAACTTGTGATTATAGACCAGTAAAAAAATTAAAGATGGACCATTTATCACTTAACGAAAAGAGTGTTATACTGAATGTCTACAATTATTTTAAGCAACAGAATGCTTCTAATAATGTGGAAAGTATAGTTGAAATGTCGCCTACAGCAATGGGATGTGGAAAATCAACTAATATATAATTTTAAAAGAAGAAAAATCGGCTGGTATAACCTCACCCAAACTGAAACCAGGGAGACCAAAATTATCAAAAGTGAAGCTGAATGATTTTTTCAAAAAGTAACGACAGAAAATTGTAAAAAATTTATTAATCACGTTATGGAAATTGAGGAAAATATGTGGGAGCTTGATCATATTATTGACAGCAGAATAGAGCCTATAATTTCTCTTGCAGCGGATGACAATTCGTCTGAAACAGAAAATGAGGAGGCATAACACTGCAAACTGTAGCTCAGAAGTTATTGTACATTTTCTCCAATTAACATTGTTTATGAGTATATGGTTTTAATTAAATAAATCGCAATATTTCACATATTTTTCGTTTTAGTATAGTTATTAGGATTTTTTAACACTCTTTATTAAACTTACGTTTATATTAAATTTAAGGTAGGTAGTATAAGAAATATTAAAACTTTTAAATAACAGTGGAAACCTATAATTCTATATTTTCAAATACTAACAAATTTCAGAAACATTTATCATACACTTTGTAAAATATATTCTTTCAACATAGCATTTGTAAATAATGCACACCTGTGTATTTCGAGGTCTCGGAAATTATTTTGCTGAGAATTTATTACTCTACGTTATTCTTGAAATATACTATACATATTAATATTGATCAAATTCGATTTACAGACTTTATCAATAATTTGCGTTTTTATGTATTTTAGGTATTTATTACTATTTGTTAACTAAACTTTTTTTCAATAAAAGTTAAATTTGGTAGCATAAAGAGAAGCTGCAGGCGATGGTTAATATTATGCGTGATGACCTAAAAATCAAAGGAATGAAAGTAACTGCAAGCAAGACGAAAAAATTGGTTTTTGAAATAGAAGAAAACATAATAAATTGCGAGGTGATGATTGAAGGAGGAAGAGTGAAACAAGTGAATAAGTTTATATACTTGGGTTCAAAGTTTTCGAGAGACGGAAAGTATAACTGTGACATTGAGTGAAGGGTGTTAGGTGGGAAACAAATGAATAGGGCCCTGAATAACTTTATGAGCAGCCAGAACGTGTCAAAAAAGGCTCGATTGGCTACGCAAAAAAAGTGCTGGTCCCTACACTTATGTATAGTAGTGAATGTTGGGTTTAGCAGAAGAAGGATGAAAGTAAGTTCAATGATGCAGAAACGAGTATTCTGAAAAGTATAGCTGGAGTGAAAAATAGCGTGATAAAGAAACGCTGTGGTGGAAAAGTAGATGCGGTAACAAAGATAGATAAAGCAATTCTTAGATGGTTTGGACACGTAGAGAGGGTAGATGAAAGAAGATTGATGAAACAGATTTATAAGGCGAGTCTGAATGGGGGCAAGTCGGTAGAGGTCGGCCTCGGTCAGCGTATCTCGATTAGGTCAAAATTGTTCTGAAGAAAAGCCAGGTCAAGAGTACCAACAATCGACGAGCATGTATGAAAGCGCTGATAAAAGTAAAAGAAGCGAGAGACGTGTGTTAGAACCGTAGCAAGTGGTCTCTGACTACCCCTATCGATCGTTTTAAAAAAATTCATTAAGTCTTTATCTCGCCTATTTAATGTTGAAAGCTGTAAAAGCATTAATTGTAAAATTTTTGTTTGCAGGTTACGAAGGATTTCCAAATTTCTTTGACGCTTTATTAGATTGCATTTCTAAAAAGATCTCTTCGGATTTTACATAGAAACTATTATACTTTTTTTTAATTATTCTGAAAAATAACTTATATAAAAAACTGCCAAAAAACATAACATTGCTCAAAGCAAATATGTTATACAACATGGATATATTTATAATTTTTATAGTCTCTTTATATGTATATTATTAAAGCTTGAAACTTATTAATTTTTTAATTATTTTATTAAAAAATTGCTATATTTTAAAATTCTTTTTAATATATAAAGTTATTTGTGTACTTTTTCTGTTTTCTTTTTTTTTACACAGGTTAATTAATATTTGTTATTTTGATTGCCAAAAACAGAGAATAATTTTTGTAGATTTTTTTTGCTACCCATAATTTTTAGCTATTTCAATTATCAAAAAAAAACTATTAAATTAAGGAAACTCCTAATATGTACTCTGTGAAAAATTCTGCTAGTTGGAGTTTGTGACAAAATTCATCTTTCGTTTTTTATAATAGAATGCAATATAGGACGATTTATTAAACCATTACAACACTAAATCTTTAGTCCGAGAGACGATCGACAAAAAATTGCAAGTACTTTCTAAGGGCTTATTTTTTAATATTACGTCACATTGGTGGAGTAAAGAAATAGCCTGCCTTCAGTCATCCGGTTTCGTTAGCGTTTGGTGCGGAGGCGGCTTTGAAATATCTACGTTAAAGGTTTTTTTTATTTGGGAGCAGTTAGGTATGCCTGATTCAATAAAAATTCTTTGTTTCTTTTGCCGAGCTTTCGAAAATTGTCCCTATAATATTTTTAATTATTATAATAAACATCATATTACAAAATATATACTTACTAACATGAAATTATTAAAAAATCATTTCAAAGAGAAACATAAGTTTTTTTGAAAGAAAATTTAATATAACTAGACAGTGTCAGTTGATCTTTAACTGTATTATTAAAATGAAAAATATTTATACAGATGAGAATTGTAAATATTTAAGAATTATGGTTGTCTGAACCTAATTCTTTATTTTTGTAAAGTATATTTCTATAAATAGCACTCAGATCATTAATATCTGTTATTTTATTAATGGTGTTGTACTTATTTGTATTGATATGTACCATTTCTAAAAATAGTCTTTTTCTCAAAATACTTTCAATATCTAGAATGTTTGTATTCCCATAATCTATACGATGATTCTCATCAATAAAATGAGTGGCTAGGGCACAAGATTCTATGTACCTCCTACATCACTTTAACGACCTGTGATTCGATCTTTCAAAAGTTGTTTTGTTTGACCAATGTAAATTTTGTCACAATCGATACACGAAATTTGATAAACAATATTTGATTTGAATTCCGTATACGATTGTGTATAAATGCCAATGAAATTCACGAAAAATTGGGAGAATCAACTGCTAGTCCAGCTCTGCACACCTTCATTGGTTGCGATCAAAACCTGACATTTTTCCGAAAAGGAAAAAAACATCCATATAATGTACTGATTCAATCGGAAGACTTTCGAACAGCCTTTGCGAGTTTAAGTACATTGAATGACGATAATCATTCGGATGCATTAACAAAAATTGAGGATTCGTCTGCCGATTATACAGTCAAAAAAAATTAAAACTGTAAATAAAGCTCGTTTCGCTACTTTTTCTAAGACATACAAATATAAAGATAACGACGAAACTTAAAATTCATGCGAAAAGTTACGACTGATCAAATCTTCCGCCCTGTAGATCTGAGCTTATTAAGCACATCGATCGCATTGCATGAATTTCAAGTATTTGGATACCAACTACAGAGGTGGCCGTAGAAAATGGTTGGAGGAAATAGACGGGCGCTATGAGTTCGATTGGTTTGAAGGACAACAACTTCCAATATTCGTTAAAGATGTTGTTATTAAAGAAAATGATGTTTCAGGTAATATATGTAATTAGCAAGTTTATCTTACCTATTTAGTTATTTTGAAATTAATCATCGCGCTCATATTAATTTGCAGATGATAAATCGTCAGATTTAACTGATCCAGGAAATAATGCGAAGTTTGCAACTACAGCAGCGACTCGGATTAAAATATTTTTTATGCACAAGGCTAAAAAGATTTTTTTTAAATATTCTTTATTAACATCTGTACATGATTTCATAAATTTTATTTTTTAACTTTAATATTATATATTTTAATATTTAATATTACAAAAAGGCCAGGCGCAACCTTTTATTGGCGACTGATACTGATTGACTATATTTTTAAAAATTATAATAAAATTCTTTACCTGTGCACTAAATTTCAGATTTTAGAAAGTACTAACACGATGTACCGGTTTATAACACGCTTATATTAGTTTCACCTGTATCTTGTTTGCTTGCTTGTATGTGTGTAACTGACTGTACGTGAACTACTCATGCGCGCAGAACAAATATTAACACAGTTCATCGCATCGGTGGTTCAGTGGTAGAATGCTCGCCTGGGTTCGTTTCCCGGCTGATGCATTATTTTTGTGCTTTTACTATTTAATGCATAATTTTTTTAAATTGTATCAAGGTATTTGCAAACTATATTTTTAAATTGTTTGGCATATGAAAACGGAGACAGATAGAGATTGTTTAATAGCAAATCGAACTTTAAAATGAAAAATAAATAAAAAGTAAAAGATAAATTATAGTTAAATAAAAGTAAAAAATAATTCTTAACATAAGAATAAAATTACTGACGAGAAAATTAATGTCACTGTTCTAAAAGCGCGGGGTGCTTTCATTCCGAAACGCAGAGTTAGTTTAAAAATGTTATATAAAGCACCCCACGCTTTTAGAACAGTGACATTAATTTTCTCGTCAGTAATTTTATTCTTATGCTAAGAATTTTTTTAGTTTGAATAACTCTAAAAGCGTGTTTTTAAACTATAATTTATTTACAACTTTAATGCATGACTGACGCGCACGGTTACAAGATTTGCCGCCCCCGAAACGCTAACGAAACCGGATGACTGACGGTAGGCTATTTCTTTACTCCATAAATGTGGCGTAATATTAAAAAATTAGCCTTTAGAAAATGCTTGCAATTTTTGTCGGTCGCCTCTCGGACTATTATAGTTGATTTATGGACGAACAATATGTATAACAAAGATACAAATCGTGTTTTATGTTGTAGAACAATCAAATAATTTACAATAAATTACTGACAACAGTCGTTAATTTCTGTTTTTCAGTTCATGCGAAATATCACATAGGTTTTGTTTGTGACGAAAATTGTGGATTTCAAATAAAATACAATTTCCAATTTATGATTATTTTTATTAATAACGGCAAAAACTGTTTACAATTACCAGTATATATGTGGCTAAGAAAACAAAATAATTGCGTCAATTTGATTATTACCAACTAGTGTACCAATTTACTTGTCCAAATTAAAACTAAACGGTTCTGACTAAACTTGCCGATATCTTCCAACTTCTCATTATAGTACATATTTCTATTACCAAAAGAACCGCCTAGCCTTCTGGTTAATAAAGGTAGGCATGCTCGGTATTAATCTTGAAATGTTACGGTAAAAACACTTATTTATTTAAGCATCAAAATAATAAAAAACATTCTTTCATCAAGTAAAAAAAGTTCTTCGAAATTTTAGGTATCTCAGTAATCTTATTTATGTCTTGCAGACCCACTTTTCCGGCAGTCTGCATCTGGGGGACCAGGAACAAATTCCGCTTTCAATGGGATCGACATCACGACCTAAAAGGGACTGGAGGAATGTTTCAAAAGTGGTCACCCCAGCATCAGAACAATGGGCGGTGAACTATTTCTCCCCATACAAGTCTCCAGGGGAGGATGGTGATTTCCCTGCTCTCATTCAAAAGGGCAGCAAAATGTTTCTACCTCTTCTGGTTAAACTATTTAGAGCGAGTCTAGCGTAGAGTTATATTCCGCTGGGCTGGTAAACGGCGAGAGTTGTTTATATACGTAAAACGGGTACGGTGAACTATTCCTTACCTAAATTCTTCTAGCCGATCAACCTCACCTCCTTCTTAATGAAAACTCTGGAAAGAATTATTGATAGACATATCAGAGAGAAGAATCTTAAAGAAAATCGCTTAAACCTCCTTCAATATGCCTACCAAACAGGCAAATTTACGGATTTAGCACTAAACAATTTAGTAGGAAAGATCAGCCATTCCCTTGAGCAGCTTTTCTAGATATAAAAGGAGCGTTTAATAACGCCCTACCACAGTCACTCTATATATCAATTAGAGATAGAGGAATCGACAGTCAAATCTGTAACTAGATCAAAAGCATGATTAAAAACCGATATGTAATATCATCACTGCATGGAGAGTCGATTAGGTTCAGGGCGGCGAAGGGGTGTCCACAAGGTGGGGTACTTTCCCCCCTAATGTGGTCACTCCTAGTCGACTCTCTGCTGAGCGAGTTTTTCATGCGGGGTGTAGATTTTCAATGCTATGCTGATGATTTGGTTATAATAGTTAAAGGAAATTTTAAAGCGACGATCTCAAACATCCTCCACGAAACCCTCAATACAGTATACAGATGGTGCAAGAAGGAACAGATGTGTGTCAACCCCCGGAAAACTGTAATTATTTCTTTTACAAGAAGGAAAAAGCTAGATCAACGTTGGCAGCCTCTCCTATACGGAGAGAGCATTCCATTTGCGGCGAAAACGAAATAGCTGGGTGTAATTCTGGATAAAAGACTCACCTGGAACGCCCACCTGAAAAAAACAATAAACAAAGTCAGGTTTTTCCTCTGAAATCTCCAAAGAGTATGCGGCAAATCTTGGGAATGAACCCCAAACAGATTTACTTGATTTATCAAACAATGATAATATCTATGGTCACGTATGGTTCAGTAGTCTGGTGGACCAAAAGGTTACAACAGACAGCTAAAACAAAGCTTGCTGGCCTTCAGCGGCTGGCATGCATGGCCATAATTGGAGCTATGTCCAGCACACCAACGGCAGCGATAGAACACCTTCTAAATCTTTTTCCCCTAGATATTCTCTTAGAGAGGGAGGCCAGGATAGTCTCCTACAGATTCCTGTCTCTGGAAAGGCAAATTAATGAAGAGCAACTCGGGGACCACTCCTGGATACTGAGTGAAACAAAAAACCACCAAATTCTCGGGATGGTTCATGATATGCTAGCCACAAAAATACACGTAGAAAAGTCGTTCAAAGTCGTCTTTCCGAAGAGAGATGAATGGGTGAGGGAAGAAATTCTCTTCCCAGAGACTGAATACGTAATGTACACAGATGGCTCAAAAACTCCAGATAGAGTTGGGGCCGCTGCTTTCAGCAGGGAACCAAAGATTGAAATACCTTCCAGTCTTAGCAGGTATGCTACAATCTTTGAGGCTAAAGTCTTCGCTTTCGAATTGTGTGCAAGAGAGCTGACTAACAGACCTCTAGCAAACAAAAACATAAGTATAATATCAGACAGTCAGGCTGCTTTAAAAGCATTGAGCTCCAACAAGATAAATTCTAAACTTGTATGGAATTGCATTGAATCCCTGGAGTACCTTGATGCGAACAACAGAGCGACCCTGCTGTGGGTACCTGGGCACTAGCGGATAGAGGGAAACGAATAAGCCCTTGTAAAACAGGGGGTCGAATCTGCGTTCACTGGACCAGAACCGTAATTTGAGTCATAAGTGCCGCCAAAACAATTATTTCGGACTGGGCGGAGAGGAAAATACTCGCGTACTAATACGATATACCAGGGTTGACGCACTCGAAGGCGTTATTACCTAAACCTTCAAGAAACACAACTAAGCAGATCCTAGAATGGAGCAGGACTGACCTGCGAATTCTAACAGGACTGCTTACAGGACACTGTCGTTCAAGATACCACCTCGGAGGGATAGGTCTGAATCAACAAACGGACTGTCGGTTTTGCTGCGTGAAAGACGAAACTGCTGGACATATACTATGTTCATGCCCCGGCCTGGGAAGAATAATGTTCAACATATTTGATTATACCAACCTAGAACCTACCGATTTCAAGAAAATCTCACTTCATACAACCATGAACTTCGTGAGAAGGGCTGGATTGTTCGGTGAACTTTAACCTCTAGGGGTGAGCCACAATAGACTTACTAAAGGTCGCCGTGGAGGGGCGACCTACGTCCACTCGCATGATACCTAACATAACCTAGATTCCGTTGGGCTGGACGAATGCTGTTATTTAAAAAGTGAAAGAAGTTAAGAACGAGCATGTCAAAATTTAGTAGTTTTTAATGGTGAGTAGTTCATTATATTTATACATTTATTTATTATTGTAGATACCCTTTAAAATATTATCAACTTGTTAACAAAAATCCTTAGATTTTGTTGTAAATTTATGTTACTTTTTTAATGGCCGCACGAACAATTACGTATACCGCTATCTATGACTTCCTCTTCTTATCATGTTTTACTTCAGTTTTTATTGCCGTCTGTATCGCTTTGGCGATAAATATAAATAGTACTATACTTCTATACTCTACTACTTCTACTAGTCTCTCTCTCTCTTTGTTACACTTCACGCATATGTGCGTTGACACCCTAAATGTATGTGCCCAGTTTTTGTAAATTTTGTCGTCTTGACCGAGATAGAAGATACATTACTAATAAAAGTCACACTTGCAACCTCGTCACTTACATCACAGCAGCAGCGCCACTTCGAGTGCCGATTTAAACCGAATTGGTTATCATGGTATGGCGTATGATAAATATTTTGTAACTATTACCGAATATTTTTCTATCAGAAAAATCTATCTTTTATTTCCTCCATATAGTTACATACTAGTTACATTCATGTTTTGCTGGTCTTTGTATCGCGTGTGTATACTCCTCTTGAAAACTTGACTTGTATTAATGAGTTGTCACAAGCGATTTCCGAAAGTTGTTTGAAAGATATGGATATTGATGAAAACGAGTAAAATGAAGCTGAAGAAGACAATTCAGGTAACATATGACTTATTAATTCAATAATATTAATAGATGGGGTCTTAAGTAACTGCGCAAGATCCGATTCATAACAAATTTTAAATGTATCAAACTTTTTATGATTTTAGAAGATGAAGTTAATTATGAAGAGTCAGATGATGATGATGAAAAAAATTAATCTTAAACTTATGTAGATGTCATATTAATCAATAAAATATATATCTCCTAATAATTGTAAGTCCCATGTAATGACACTCGCACCATTGAATTCATATTACGCTCTTTACTCGCACACCCATAGAATCTCTCCCCTCGCCTGTCAAGGTCGTATGTTAGCCAGAACCGACTGTCATTGTACCTCCTGTTTTTAGATCACTTACTTAAACATGTGTAGAAATTTCAACCTTACAGAACAAAGTTTATTTCAAGCCATATAATGTACACCTTGTGATGCTCCTCTCCGGTACTTGTGCTCACAAAAATTACCTGGCAATTATTTTCTTTACTTTATAATTAATAAACTAAATCGTAGTAAATTTTCAAGCTTACAGCGTTAGGTTTTTTTAACATTTGACAGTTTCAAAAATATGGATCTGCTGATGTGCAGTGCTGACTATATTAAGCACGCAATAATTCATCACTAAACAAATTTCTAGCCATATAGGAATACCGTTACCTGGAGGGTTCACTAGATCTTAGTCTAATATGATACTTAAAAGATACTTACATGGTAGGAGGTAGTTTACCACTCACTATCTATTATATCGTTCTGGGCACAAGAAAATCCCTTATTTTAGATGATGAGGTTCCTAAAAGATTGTTGGAAATTAGGGAAGAAGAACAGTTAAATGATAATTCCCATAAATAGAAAAACGAAAATTCTTCACGCAGCCTGTGAATAAGGTGAATTGAATGAACTATCAAACCAATATCAATAAGTGATACTGAAAATGTGATGTTAGTAATGGTTCTAAAAATGACCTAGGGCGATCATGAAACAATAAAACGCAGACAATCTAGGCTGAGAGAATCGATTTTGATGTTAGACGTCTTTTTCCAGTTTGCACAACTAATTTTAAAATATTGTCGTGGAGGTTAACTACTTCAGCAAACATAAAATTAAAAAGTTCGACCCCAAAGGGTCAATCTACCTATTTTTAGACATATAGCTCTGACAAGCTGCTATCAGGCGATAAACCCTAGCCAAAGGGAACACCTCCCAACACAGTACTCCAAAAATGCGGGTAAGATCCGAGAACCCTGTTCCATAAGGTACCATTGTTAGGGCAGATAGTCGCTCAACCAAGAGTGGTTACGATGCACAAATATTTGTGGGTGCGAGTTTGCTTGAAGTTTGGGTCGGCCAGACGGTGGCGTTATCTTTAATCCTAGATTGCCAGCGTTACTCAATAATCGCTTATTACCAGAGATACCTAAATTTTACGTGCAGTGGTTAAAGTTAGGGTTAAGGTTTTATTTAAAAAAAACTTACGTCAGCTTTTATAACAAAGAAGTGAATACCTTAAAAAATAACAAAATTCTTCTTGCTCAACCTAGAAAACGCTTATTGATGGTAATTCAACATTTGGGACATCTCTTATTTTGGTCATCCTCTTCTTAACATCTGGCAAAGGTAACAGTATTTCCTAGAACCTACCGCATCCTGTTCTGAAGTAGACGGCTGCTCTGTATTTCCTCCGGATACCTCAGTAATGGTTGTTCTTAGCTGACGGCTTAGAATATGTATTCGCTGCTTCTGCCATTCTTGGGTTAAGTTATTTTACTCAGTTCTAACATAAATTAAAATCTGCGAAAGGCCTTGTCATTTTGATTAGCTCGGTAAAAGTTGTGTAAGTAAATTACGTAAGCATTAATGCATGCAATGTTGACCATGTTATAAAAGAAACATAGCAGCCATGTTTTGGTTTTCCTGTTACAATTCATATTATGGCACATCTGATCGAATGAATCTACTCTGCCTTTTGTCGAGTTATAATTCATTATAATTTCTGGCTTTTTAGATGTTTTATTTATTGTTGCCTGTGGGTGACAGGAGGAAATTAAAACCACCAACTTATTTTCCATGGCTTATACGACACTAAACTTATATTTTTGTCAAACAGAAACAGATGTTTTCTATCTTGAAAATGAAGATTATTTTCTTTTATTCCTCTTCATAGTTCGAATAACAGAGAGTTTATAGTTTTCAAGTAAATTTTTCCAATGGTTTTTCTAAATCTGTTGTTTGCTTATCAAGATAAGGCATGGCATCTATCATATACTTGGTTGCATTGTCACACATCATCACTATTTTTATTCCATAACGGTAAGGTTTCGAAGGTATTGTTGTGATATTTACTCTAGGGTTCAACGATTTTAAACACTTAGATACAATCTTTTTATAATACTTACTTTCTTAATTTACTTCAAACTAAACTAAAAAACTTCCGCGACCACTGTCTTTTTATATACCTACAAATTATTACGTGAAAGAGCGAGAATTATTTTTCGTTATTTCCGACATTGTCTCGAAATTGCTGGACCTTTCAAGAATCGTCGGACGCCTTCAATCGCGCCGCGGCCATAAATCATTCGCTACATGGGTGCGTTTTGGTGTCAAAAAAGGCATATTATGCGTATGTGTGCGAACGATTCACCGCCTAGGTCAAAGATGTATTTATCGTAACAGTATAAACATGCGAAAAGGACAGCGCCTCCTAAAACCAACTAGTTGCTTATCTATTTTGACGTAGGAGCTGGGCTTATAATTATTCCTACAATTATTCAATATCACATCCCATATTTTTGAAATAGGTGCCAATCTTGTTCCTAGTAGTCTCTCTTGACGTGTATTTTTGTCGTCAAACCTTAGGCCAGCGTTTCCCAAATTTTTTTGACCACGACCCGGTACGAGGTTTTAAAATGTTTCGCGACCCACTTTATAAAAAAAAACATTTGTTTACGAAACAAATTTTATTTTTTAATAAAAAGTTATTTGTTTGTTTATTTCATACACATAAATAGTAAAATAGTAATAGTAAATGAAGTAAACTTTGTTTTACATATTTTGTCCTTAGTGCGAAGGATGATGTTGTTTGTCATCACATAACAATTCCAAATTAGGAAGTTATGATGTTAATTTTATTCTCAAATTAGGTTCGACATCCAATCTGTTTCGATACTTATTTTTTAAGTACACCAAGTTTGAAAACGCAGCTTCACACGTATAAGTGGTGACAAAAGGCATTAAAAATTGTATCGCTTTTTCGCTTACGCTTGGATATTCCTTTTGACAGCGCAACCAAAAATTATTTAGTGGTACAGTTTCAAACACTTTTTTAAGATCGGTGTCGCATGAAATTTCAATTAATTTATCAACTTCTTATTCGCTAAGATTAACCATTTTTTTCTTTTCAATTTCGACAGAAAAATGATCTTTAATCCACATACTGTTTGAAGGAATATCCGAAAAGTAGTCTTTAAAACTATTTATTAGCTCCGAAAGATGATCTTGAATTGAAACTGATAGTGTTTCTTCTTCATCGTGGTTTAAATGGGTTTCAATAAATTTATATAATGTTTCAAAAGATTTAAAATTTCCTTTTAAAAATCGTTGTTTCCACAGAGTCATTTTTTTAATTAATGCAGCGACTTTTTCCGATACTTTGAAATCTATCCTTAAATGGAAAAACAGCATCTTTTTTAGATGGTGGGTGTTCATTCAGAAATACCAAGGCTTCGTCTTTTAGCTTAAACAAACATTTTAAAACGTTTCCTTTTGAAAGCCATCGTGAATTACAATACAAAAGGAGAAGGCACTATATTGAATGACGAAATCACAGGCAAACATACGCAAGCAACTGGGTCGTGTAGACTGTAGACAACAGTAAATGCGCGTACGCGGTAAGGGAATACCTGGTTAGTTAGCACAACGCGCAGAAGCGAACGGTAAAGTTCTATGTATATGCTATATGAAAAAGTACAAATATACACTTCGGCACTATTCCGCCTATAAGACGTGTAGAATTTATTTGGTTATTGCCAGGCTGCGTCAAATGTACGTACAAATAAAATTTATATTCAACACCAACACCACCTCGACACTTTCTTCGTCACGGCTCTAGGCCTACTGCATAGATATGGCATACTGGCGGACAGTGTATTTCCCTAAAATATAATAGAATTAATTGTAATATTTGTGTCATTTAGTAATGAAAACGTAATGTTTTTTTAAATTAAATTTTTATCGAATAATAACACATAAAACAAGAATATATTTCAAATGAAAGACAAAACGTCAACATTAAAGACCACTAATATGGAATACAATGTGTTTAGTGTAAATCCAAAATATCTAAATACACACTCCCCTTCATCCTTGTTAATCTAGTTATTGGTCAGCTCATTGACTGTGGCAATTACATGTTTCATGACATGGACTTTGAAAATGTTTCCTAATTGGTTTAGAATCTCGACTAAATTATTGATAACATTTGCGTATATAAAGTGCTTTTCTATAAGGGAATGCTTACATTAACCTTTTCTCGTCCAATGTTTGAAAAATATTAGATCAGACAGCAGGAATAGAAACAAGGTTCCTATAGAAAATAGAGTCCACAAAAAGGGAATTTTTTTTTTAACAAAGATACAAAGAAAAACAATGAATAATCTACACAATCTAGAGTATTTAGGTCTTCATCCTCATGTTTCTTATAATTCAACAGTTCGTTGGGCGGTACAAAATTGTAAAAAGTTGAGTCACCCAACAATTGTTTTTTAAAAATTAGTGTATTGCATGTTTTTACATCAAGGCGATTTCGCAAATTTGTTTTCATCAAATTGAGTTGAAAGAATATCCTCTGCAGCTGCTAAAGAATGTGGCAGCGATAATAATCTAGACAGTAATCTTTGTACATGTGGAAAAAATGGTTTATCCAAAGAATTTTTTATTAAAAATACCTGTCCCCAAAATTCATCAATGGAATTATTTTTAAATTTTTCAGCTACAGGGATGAGTGTATGTGAGTTTGTGTGGTATAAAAGTTAAAACAATCAAAATAATAGGATATAACATAAATATAAATTTTGTTAGAATAAAATCTTTCTTGTGACCATGTGTTCCTGGCAGCGGAACCTGCTGAACTTCTATACGCGCGCTGGGAGTAAAAATTCAAGGCCGCGTCACACGAGCTAGCGAGACCAAAATGTGTAACGATTCATAAGGCTGTGACACTTGAGACACTTAGAGACCTACAGTCATATAAGCACAGAGTTTTTCTGTGTGCCGTGCGATAAATAAACAGAAAATAGTAATTATGGGTGTTTACATCACTCCGAATTCACATATTAACGACATTATCGCATTTTTACATATCTCATTATTGAGATAAACTCGTGATGATGGTAAACTTCTTCCTAAACGCGACGATTTAAAACCTCTCAAACTAACTGAAGATATAAATGTAAATTTTGCATTGGACACTTTCATAAAATAATAGACTTTCTACAACAGCAACTGAATTTACATATGATTAATGACCGGAATATTTCAACAACAAAATCAAGAACTGTAGATGCTGTATTTTCTCGTTATCTCGACACAATCGAATCAAGAATGTATTTATCGTATTTTAGCTACCATAAACCAATTGTATCGACAACTACACAAGATGTACAGGCTACTGAAGCACCCAGTAATTACATCCAGATTACAGAAATAAATTAAGAATATTCATATGCAAACAGTAGTGTGTGTCGTTCTATAAATACTTCATTCCAATCCTTATAATTTTCCTTATATATTCAGTATAATGGAATTTAATCCTAGCCGTTTAAACGTTAGAAGTTTCACTTCTAATGTGCGCACATAGTGCACACATCTTTTATTATTGGCTTCAAATTTTAATAGTTGCTTCCGTTTTGGATAAAAATCAGGACTATTATAAAACAGTTTTGTGGTTTTCTTGGTACTGGACATTCGAAATGTCTCTTTACCACTGATAAAGGTTTTTTTTCTTACGTTTAAATGGGGCACAGAATCATCATCATAAATTATTTCTTTTCAGTTTTGTAGCCGTTGAGATGGTCCGAGTATCCGAGGCTTGTTGTTGGGTTTTATAGCTGTAGGTTTTTTTTCGATCAGGTAGCTTTTCCTCTTGCACAACCTCCTTTAGGAGGGTCAAAACCCTTCCTAGTTAGCCGTTACTCAATCTACATCACGTGGGTTGAATTCCCAATCTATTGCTCAATTCTCAATCTATTGCTCGCGTTGCCCGGTGGTCATCACGTGAAGGTGAGGACAGAAATCGAACTGGAATTCGCCTACTTCCACTTGATCCTTTGATCACCGGGGCGTACAATAAGCACATTAACTTTAAATTACTTTTTAAAATGCGTTTATTTTTATTTGCAAATGATAAAATACACACATGTATTATTATAAATCATAATTATCAAGAATATCCATACATGGTTTTGTTTTTACACGCAGCAGATTCCGAGTGTTTTGTTGGTCTACGTGAACCTATCCATTGCGATTGTATAAGATATCTTATAGAATCGTAATTGATAGGTTCACCAGAACACCAAAACAGTTATAAACTGCTTGAATAATTAGTAATCGTAAAATTCTCCTCCATAACTTCCTCGAGGTGGATGGCCATAGTGTTTATCTTCATGGTGAAAATTATGGATACAATAATATCTGACGTTTTCATCGTCCAACCGAAGTCTCGGAGGCTCTGGATCTATATTTCGCTTTTCGCTCGGATTTCTGGTATCTTCGATACTAGTTTTAGATGTTTTCGACTTATAGTCAGACGATTCCTTGGAATCAGACGTTCTCTGCTTCATCTTCTAATTTTCGCCTTCTTCCGCGTCTTCTTCGTTTTTTCCCTCTTCGTCTTATGCGTCTTCTACCTCTATCCATTGGCTCTACGCTTGAATCATCATCTAGTTCAATATCATTGCTTCTCCTCCCAACTCGGCGTCGTCGTTTTCGGCTTCTATCTCTCTTTTTCTTTCTTCTGCGAACCTCCCTTATCGACAGATAAGATGATAAGTTTTCTGTTCCTTCCACCAAATCGCTCAAAATACCATTGGCCCTTTTTCTTCCTCGCTTCCGTCTCTTGCTTCTACTTCTCCTTTTTCTCGTACCTCTTCTGCGAAATTCTCTAATCGAAAGATTAGCCCATTTCCCCATCGCGTTATCTTTTGAACCAAGACCTAATTTAAACTTAACATCTGTTGGAAAAGACGAGTCTCATCGGACCATTTTTATGTTCAACGAAGCAGAACTAAACCAATAAACTGTTAAAAAAAACCACTTATAAATTTTGAATTAACACACTGAATAAATTTGTCAGAATGACATAAAAAATTTACTTGAATTTGTTGTCAATTTGTCATTTTGTTGAATAAGGCTGCTAAGTTAACTGTCAAGAAAAGTTATTATTTTTTGTTTAATTGTGGCAAATTCGTTAAGGATTTGTTTTTTTTTTGTCATTATCCTTTTCCGTACGTGATAATTCCTTTTCTTTTTGGTGCAGTTTATAAGCTGAATTATAATTTTTCTTTCTTCATCAACCTTTTTAAATGACTCGCAAATATCGCATTGGTCCTTTTTGGGTATATGTTGTACTCAACTCGAAATATTAGATTAAACATGGCCAGGGGTGGATGGGACGCCGGGACATTTCCCGGTGCGCCGGTACTTCAGGCACTGCTAGGCGCCGCCACGGGTTTTTTATTTTTGGTTTTAAAAAAATATTTAATGAATAATTGAAAAAGGCAAAGTTGCAAAAAAAGTACCAACTATTCCTACCAATTTGGCAACTCTAAATCATCTAAACAACACCAATAGAACTTACCATAAAATGAATGCTCGTTGGTTCTGATGCAAGTAATGGAAATCCGTACCGTGAGTTTCCACGATCGACCGTTTCTGCTCCAAGTATGAACTCCTATCCCTTTGAATATAACATGAAGTCGATTGCAATGTCTTTAATATCTTTGAGAGTAAATACAATTGTAATTGAACAAGCGTATAGCGGTTTAACAACTTAATTACGGAGATGGGGCGGATACTCATAGCGTACAGCGGTTTAACAACGTAGTTAGCAAGATGGTAGTGATACCCACTTTCTGAGAATATGATAAAAATTGAGATTTACCGTAAAATGAATGTTTAACTCGGAATCTTAATTCGTTCTCTGTTATTATTCTTCCAGTGACTGAAATATGTATTGTTAAACTAGACTCATTAACAAAAATAATAAGAACATAAATCTATTTTTACGTTGAAATTAAAACATGAGCATCACGCCGATTTATTCGTAAAAATAAAGAAATTTACATTACATTAAACCAGCCAGAAATACTCCATGAAAGATAATTCATCAACCCATAAAAGTTTTTAAAAGATGATAATTTCCGTTGTTTGACTTCTACACTTTGAGTAAAATGTTAAATTTGATTAAAAGCATGACATGATGCACAGAATGTTATTACTCATTTTTTTTCCAAAAAGTAAAGATTTTTTAATTATTCTAAATAGGTACACATCTTACTCTTCATAATATTTCTCAATGAAGACATTAGATAAATTTCGAAGATACAGTCCTTTAATTATTTGACATTGCAAAAAAATTTCCTTTTCGATCTTATTTGCTTTTTAATTTGACCTTGACAGTTGGATATACAATAAATTTTAAGTTTGTAAAGAGTATAAGTAAAGAGTATAAATATTTTAAAAATTGTGTGACAAAACTCTTTAAATGCCGAATTTATTTTTTAAATCGCAGATTGCTTTTATTGGCCGTAAATTAGATTTCCAATCCCCCTTAGTTTTTATTGTTACGTCCATGTGGAAAGGTCAACTAAATATCAAAATCTTCTTTTAATTTTAGTTGCATGAACGTTTGTGATTTATTTAGCCAACCTTGTATTTTAATTTTGAAAAGTAGCTTTCAATCAACCTAAAAGACGAAAGTAGCTTTTCTATGCAAGTCGCAATCAATACCAACATATTAACAATTTTAAAAATTATTAAATAAATTAAGCGTTATTGATTGAAATTTGAAAGATTAAATGACAAGTGACAACCGATGAATTCTGAAAATATCCAATGACAGTGAAGCACCAATATAAGCAACCGTGTTCAGCCCTTAAGAATACAAAAGAGATCGATAAATTTACTTCTACGTACCAACCCCGTTTTTAAAGGAAAACGCGTTTATATAACAAGAGCGTTAAATTTTGACAAATTGTATGATAATAATCTAAACCAATTAATATGGTACACAAATATTTTAATTTTGTTATAACCTATATGGAATCATTCAAGGAAAATATTTTAGTGACAGTGTAAAAAATAGCGATATGCTATATTCAATCTACATGAAAAAAACTCCACTTTTTCCTAAATTACAACGAAAATCATCTGGTAAGTGTTTAAGTTTTTATTTTTCTTTATTTTTTCGTAAACAGTTTAATTTGCAACCAGAAACATGTATTATTTTCCAATTTAAGTTTTATTAATTACATATTTTCATCTTTTAAACTTAATTTTTGGAAATTATTTGTTGTTTCTTCTTTAATTAATGTGAATAATTTATTCTTTTATTAAATTTTTTACTTTATTTTTAATTATATGTAAGCAGTCCTTAGAAGAGGTTCACAGGTCATGGGTTTACTACTTTCATTTAGGTATGATCATCAGGTGTAAAATTACCAGAAGCCTTCCTCAACTAAGGATAATGTTTATTAAATTAGATATAAATACATAAATATCTCAATTCTTTAATGCTCTGATAAACATGAAATTTTAAATGGGCATTAGTCCTAGGAATTATTAAATCTGTTCTTTCTAATGAAAATACGGTATAATTTTTAATATGTTAGTACTTCTTTACTAAGTTGTGTTTATAGTTAATAGTTCATAAAAGGTGTTTAACTTTTATATTATGTGAGGTGTATAAATATATTTTTAATATTATATATATTATATTTAGTATCACTGTATGAATAATACAATGCGAAAGTTATAATTATGAACAAAAGCATTTTTTTAAATTAACTTAATGTGACTTACTCACTTTTAAAATTTGTTATTAAATTACAGAAGTTATTACTTATTTAAATTGTTTAATACATAGTTAATTAATTGTCTTCCTTTTAATAAGAAGCATAAAGAAATATTTTAATTACTAATAATAGTTCCAGAAATTTTAACTTGAATTCTAAAAAAACTAGTTCTAAATAATAAGTAAAAAAATATAATGATTTAGATAAAACATTGTCTTATAATTGACTTTAATAAACATTGTTTATTTGTTTAAATTATTAACATTTGATTTACTATCTAAAGATTTTTATTGTTGTCTATTTGTTTATATTCTTTTATCAGTTTGCATTTTATTCCTATTTCCTTTCATCAGTTTGCATTTTATTCTTATATTCTTTGTAATCTGTTGGTATCTTTAAGCCATTGGAGATTTTTTTGTGGACCAATTAAAGTGGATACCTGCTTAAAAATCCTTTAAATTCTTGAAAACCTAGGAGGAGTTGTTAAGGATTTTTTAATTTGTGGCAACATCACCAGTTACTTTCTATAAGAGTACAAAACTCCTATTCATTAGGTCCAGTTTTGAGGTCATATTGACAGTAAGATATATATATAATTTTATATATTTATGTATGTTTTGATTGTTTTGGCTGATTTTGATTTTTCGTTATGAAACAAATTTAATTTAAACGTTTCTTAGTTGCCTCATTTTATATTTTCAGTTGCCCTGTTTATTTTATTAGTATTATATAGATCTGTATCTGTATTGCAGGGAAGCATTGTATGTGTGAAAGTTAAATAGAACACAAAAACTTGTTAAGACACTTTTACACCTTACACCTTTTATTACAAGATTTATTTTTGTTTTGTTTTAAAAATGTTATACAAAACTTCTAAAATTCTAATTAAAAAAATCTTTTGTTAAGCATGTTTGGGAGTAATAATTTGGTGTACATTTTTTTAATTTTTGACCTATGAGGAACATATTGCTAATTCAAGTTATGCTCAAATTAAATTCATTCATTTTAAATAAATATTCATTTCAAGGTGTAATTATGAATTAAAAATAGGTAGATTAGTTAAAGTAAACTTATGGAGGAGTAAACATTTATTTAAAATAATGGGGAAACTGTTCTTGTATAGGGATCACTTAAAATGTTGAATATTTAAAGGCACAGTTTTTGTAAAATTTCTATTACAAAATTTTCTCCAAGGTTATGTTTAGTTAGTAGCACTACAATAGGAAAAACCAATATCTCCAATAATATTAAGGTAACAAAAGTAAAACGTTTATTTTGAGAATATAATGAAAAGTTAACGATTTATTTTTTAAAATTTCCAAATGCAAATGTTCATATTGTTGGGCCACATAAAAAATGTATTTTTGTAGAGAAAATTTTCTTTTCAGTTTTATTTATAAATTGTCCTAGTGTTTTTTTACAATATAAGTTACATGGATATATCTAGAGTTTGTAAGATATAACCATTAACCACTGTCTATGTAAATAATTGATTTTAGGTATAAATGGCAAACAATTTGGTGCATACAAATGAAGAATCTTATAAATCGTTTTTAACATATTTCCATTCTATTCATTACAATAGTTCTTTCAAAAGTGATTTACACACAAAGTGTCTATGTAGAAATGCCTTTAAAAATTGTCATTTGGTTATTTAAAACATCATCATTTTATATTTATTTATATCTCTTTAGATGTTTTAAAGGTAGTGATAAAAAGTTTAGTAGATTTTAATACTAATAAAACAGTGGTTTGTTATAATCTAGTCCTGTACATAAATTATAATAGTTACCCAAACAAATAAACAAATGCCCAAACATCTAACGAATGTAATTTACTAGGTGCTTAATGAATGAACAATATCAATATTTTGAATTCAATCCAATCGTCATAAAGTAAAGGCATAAAATTATCAAAGTGTATTTTAAGTGCTTGCCAATAAAACGAAAAGTAATCTGGGCCATTTAAAATAAAAGCGGGTTTCGTTAAAAAGTCATACTTTTAAACGTTTTATTTAAGTAATTTTGCGTTTCTCTAGTAAACTCGATACTCATTTACGATTCATTGGGAATAGCATTAAAGCTAAATTTTACAGCCTTTTTGTTTATTTTTTTATTTGATATACACGATTAAATAACAATGGAAGGCTGCTATCAAAGGCAAAACAATATGATTGAATAGAGATTTACCAGACCTTTTAAATGAGGTATGACTTGATACCTAACGCCATTTGAAAAAATTTAAGGGGTATCTCCAGCAGGGAGGGGGTGAATCTGACGTTTATAACAATAGCGCTAAAAAGTGTCCCTCGCAAGTTGAAAGTTGACGTGTTTCGGCATTTCTTTCTAATATGTCGCATTTATGAAATATTAGGGAGTATATTTGTCTTATATTAATTATTGTACAAACACCACTTCATAAGTTTAATTTTTGTTTGATAAATTAATAACTTTTGCGGAAGTGATGCGTCGGTATAGCTAACAGCTCAACATCATCACTCAATAAATTTACATTTTCATATTGTTTTTAAACGCTAACAATCGCCGATATTGCGATTTTTAAAATTAAGTATTTTTTTTAAAAACTAGAAACTTTGAAGCGAAATAATTAATTTAAATTAAAGAATTCGAACACAAAATTCTTTTTTACAATTTGTTCAGAATTTGTTTAATCTAATCACATTTCCGGCTAGAAAATGGCTAGATGAACATTTATTCAGGATTGTCAGGTCTAAGTCTTATTATTGACCATATCAAACCGTTGGGGTTTATTTAATGTTATTTTTGTAAATAATTTGGACTATTGATATTATAACCTTTATTTTCACGCGCTGTCATTCTGTCGAAAAACATATGTTTTTGACGCCAAGTGTGATTGCATTTGCTATAACCTATGTGTTTACTAAGAGAAATATACAATTTAGTGAAAATTTCGATATTTGAAAACGTTATTAAATTCAATATTTTATATTGGAAGGAATTCAGATATGTTTCTACCATTGTCATCAATTTTCATTAATCTGGCTGTTACTCCAAGTAGTCGATGCATCATGGAGGGTGAAGCTGTTCTTGCAGCAAACCACACATTATTGTTTGTGGTGTCAAAGAAAAAAAGGATGATAAGTGGATAATCAGATCTTATTGTTTGCAGAACAGTGCTATTAAAAGTGATTCTCATGAAATCAATGGATAACATGACTTCAATGATATGTATAAATATTTATTTACTTTTGACTTCAATAAAAATAACCAACACGAGAACTTGCCCGTCTTCTTTCAATGAGTTTTTCATATCTTTTCTTTTCCTCTTCTATCTCCATTCGGATTTCCGGGCGAGAGGTATTCGAGGGGACTCAACATTAAAGATTAATTTTTGCAACATCCGTGGACTCAACAAGAACATCAATGACGTCCACCATCACCTACAGACGAAAAAACCGGATATTCTGGCTCTAACAGAAACACAAGTAAACTCGTCCACCAACAAGGTCCATATGCTTTGTCCTGGTTACGAACTCCATTATCGACTCAGGTTCAAAGGTGGAGTCTGCCTTTACGCTAAGGCTAACCTTTCATGCCAGCGTGAAGAGAGTTTGGAACCGAAAGACTTTGATGTGATGTGGTTTAAGCTATCTGATACCAAAGTGACTAAGTTCCTCTGCTGCCTTTACCTATCACCTAATGAACCTTCATATAACAACCTCTTTGAGTTTTTATCACTCAATTTGGACTACATTCAGGAGAACCATCCAACAGCTGAAACCATAATCATGGGGGACTTTAATGTACATAACGCTGCCTGGCTCAAATTCTCTAACAAAACTGATGATGCAGGTCGTCAAGCTGAGGCCTTCGCCATCACTCATAGTCTAGAACAACTGGTCGAGCTACCAACCCGCATCCCTGATGTCAACAACCAGGCTGCCAATACACTAGATCTTTTTCTCATCACCAATCCTGACCCGTATAGAAGTTTGTGCCCCACTTTGAAACTCTGATCACACCCTCATCTCCACAACATGCTCTTTCCATTTACCATCGAGCAGCACAATACCACCCCGTCTCATGTGGCATTACAATTCGGCCGACTGGGAGGGTCTTCGTATGTTTTTCTCAGCGTTTCCATGGAAGAGAGTTTGTTTCTCCTCAGTAGATCCAACACGATGTGCTGAGACAATTTCTGAAATCATCATGTTGGGGATGCAAACTTACATACCGAATACCGAAAGAAGAACATCATCCGATAAGACCTGGTTTAACAGAAACTGCTCTAGAGCTGTGGCTTCCAAACAGGCAGCATACCATCGATGGCAAAAAAATCCGGGACCTAAGACCAGAGCAGCATATGTTGAGGCTAGAGGCATATGCAAAGAGACAATAGAATGTTCAAAAGATGCTCATAATGCCAAAATAAGATCAAAACTTGTTGAATGTCCTAACGGATCCCGTTCATTTTGGTCTTTCGCCAAAGCTGTGGGAAGAAACTTCACTTCCAGCTCTTTTCCTCCCCTAACCAATGAAGATGGAACACTAGCAACGACTGCCCAGGAAAAAGCCAATATCTTTGCGCACCTATTTGCTGGAAATTCCACTCTGGATTCTTCGGGAAAACAACCCTCGAACATTACACCTATTGACAGTCACATGCCCGAGATCACCTTTCGCCAACGTACTATCAGAAAGATTTTGCTGGGTCTCAACACCAACAAAGCCTGTGGATCTGACGGAATCCCGCCGATTGTTCTCAAGAAATGTGCCCCTGAACTAACACCTGTTCTTTGCAAGTTGTTCAACCACTCTTACAATTTGGGAGTATTTCCGTCCAATTGGAAAATTGCAAGAGTACAGCCAGTCCCTAAAAAAGGCAAAAAGACCCTACCTAGCAACTACAGACCTATCGCACTGCTATCTATTATTTCAAAGGTCATGGAAAAAGCCATCAACATCGAGCTCATGAAATATCTGGAAGACTCAGGAATTATTAATGATAGGCAATATGGCTTCCGCCATCAGAGATCAACTGGTGACCTGCTCGCATACGTCTCACATATATGGCAGCTATCTATTGAAAAGTATGGAGAAACTTTAGCTGTGGCATTAGATATCTCCAAGGCGTTCGATCGAGTTTGGCACCAGGGACTCCTCGCCAAGCTTCCATCTTATGGCTTGCCCCCTCAGCTGTGTTCTCTGCTTGCTAGTTTTCTCTCAAACAGGTCTCTCCATGTAGTGGTCGATGGAGTTTCCATCTGACACTCTACTCATAAATGCTGGTGTTTCGCAAGGATCCATTCTAGCACCAACACTATTTTTACTTCACATCAACGACCTATTGAAAGCAACTTCATGGTCCGTACACAGCTTTGCCGATGTTAGTACCCTCCATACCGCTTTCTCTTCCAGGGCCCCTATATCAGCCCGTGAAACCAGAAATGAACGAGGAAGAAATGTTAACAATATAAATATGGACTTAGCAACAATTCTCGAATGGGGATCCAATAACTTGGTAGAATTCAATGCAAACAAAACACAAGCATGTCTTTTCTCTAGAAAAGCCGATCTCACTGTGCCTAACATAACTTTGTCAGGAGTAACCATACCACTGAAGTCATCCATATCGATGCTTGGTATTACTATCAGCAATAACCTTTCCTGAGAAAATCACGTGAGGTCCATTGCCAAAACTGCATCCCAAAAACTTGGTTTTTTGTTTCGTGCCAAGAGCTATTTCACCTCCAGTCAGCTGCTTATGATCTATAAGGCACAGATCCGACCTGTACTGGAGTACTGTTCCCATATTTGGAGTGCAGCACCTAAACATATCCTGAAGCTACTGGATTCTGTCCAAAAAAGGGCAATTCGTCTCGTCGGTGATGCCTCGTATACAAACTCGCTCACTTGTCTGGAACACCGTAGAAAAGTTGGCGATTTGTCTCTATTTTATAGATATTTTCATGGGCGATGCTCTTCTGAAATATCAACAATCGTTCCTCATTTGGCAGTCTCTTCGAGATTAACCCGTCAAGTTCAGTCTTCACACCCCTTCGTGGTCAGTTTGGAGACCTGCAGAACATCACTTTCCAAAGACTCATTCATCCAACGAATTGCGAGGCTTTGGAACTCATTGCCTAGGGAGGTGTTCCCCGAGGCATACAACCTCCAGAAATTTAAGAAGAACACCAACTCCTACCTTCTTTCCCTTGGTTCCCACGATGTTCTCTGAACATTACAGGATATCTATCCCTTTTCGTGGGAACCAGAACATAAAATAAAAAAAAAAATCTTTTGGACTTTGTTATAATGCTGAACACAGGTAAGTTTTTACTTGGTATAGTAGTTTTTGATAGCCCCCTGACAGATTGATAGGTAATTCTATTAACCACATAAAATATAGAAAACAAAATACTTACAATCAGTAGGAGTTATGAAATCTTTTTCAACAAAATGTTTAGAACAAAATCTCATATTTTTGGTAACTATTTCTTATTTTCATTTTGATCTCCCACAGTTTCTTTCTATCAACCATAGTCACCATTCCCGATTCTCTAATATGCTTAACTCTGTGACCCTCATTTGGGAAATAATGAAAAGTCAAATTGGGTTTTTTTGTCAACTGAGTTACATCCAGGTACACAAAAATTTGCTCTGCTAGCCATTTTCACTATTAACAAATTATTAGTCACAATTAAACAACTATAATTCTCGCACAAATGCGAGCTTCAGGGTATATAAACACAAAGCAATCACACTTGCTCATCACGTGATATTGATGCGAGTTTATTCCGTCAGATGGCGTGTTGCTTAGTATTAAAGGACAATACTCTGTTTTTTATTGAGAAAGAGTAATAAGCTCTAATCATACCTTCAAAACCATTACAGGGTGGCCAAAATAATTTTAAAAGTTTCTATAAGCTTTTACTTTGCAAGTTGAACCCATGAGTTATTTTTTTTTCTGTCTAGCTCTGTAAAAAGCCGGAATACAATAGAAGTGAGCTTCCATAAGCAACTTAATTGTCAGACATAGGCGTGCTTTGGGACTGGCAGCCTATCCTATCGATCACTTTCGGTGAATGATACAAATAGACTCAGGCAGGAACAGGTTGACTCCATCAATGGAGATCTTGAAGCAATCGTCGAGTGGGGAACCAACAATCTGGTTTAGTTCAACGCCCACAAAACACAAAGAGCCACATTTTCCAAGAAAGTAAATTCATCAAATTATTCCATCACAATGCCCGGAAATACCCTTGAATCAAGTCACTCCATCTCGATTTTGGAAGTCACCGTGTTTAATAATATGTCTTGGCATGACCATGTTGCTAACATCGCAAAGTCAGCAAGCCAGAGTCTAGGTTTTCTGTGGAAAGCTAGAAAGTTTTTTACTCCTGATCAAGTGTTGACGACGTACAAGGCTCAAATCCGACCTCTACTGGAGTATTGCTCGCACATTTGGGGTTCAGCACCAAGGCATTCTCTTCGTCTTCTAGATTTCATTCAGAAAAGGGCCATTCGGTTGATAAACAGCTCAACTCTCACATATACCCTTTACCCACTAGAACATAGAAGAACAAGCTTCTTCTACCAAACCCAACTTTCACTACCATACATAAGTGTAGGAACCAACACTCCTCTATGCACAGCCAGACAGGTAGACCTATCGTGTGAGCCGCGGACGGCCTGCACTGCGACTATTAAAAGGGGGAGAGATTATGGAAAGGAGATTATTGTGAACCCGCTTTTTGAAAAGTTGCAGGTCATAGTTCTCTGGAAAAACTGATTTTGGAAGCTCGTTCCATTTTGTAGCAGCCCCGTAAAAGAAGGATTCTTGATAGAGATTGGTCCTTGGAGTGTCAATCTTGAAAGTATATGGGTGAGACTGACCAGCGTGGTAAAATAAGAGTTTTTATTTCTCTGGAGCATCTGCCATGGACCTATAAAGTAAAGAATAGTGAGATAAGAGAACGCTGTGGTGTAAAAGAAGGTGTGGTTACAAAGATAGATAAAGGAATGCTTAGATGGTTTGGATTCTTTACGATTATGTCGAAACTACTGGCAACATTGTAATGAAATTTTGTATGAATATGTTATGTTTCGCATTAATCTGGTTTTTGTATCTGACTCTCATAAAGGGCGCTAGTTAGATGGTTACCGAGTAGTTTTAAACATAACTTTTTTGAGGTTAAATTTTCGCCATGATGAAGTCACATATTCCTGAACACCCTTTTCGGGTTTAAACTATTTTGTGTTAGCTCTGTTTATCCTGACACAAGTACTGAAACCCTTGTAAAGTGATTTCAGCGCTTGTATCAAACTATCCCTCACCCCATACATAGACAATGTCGACCAAAATTCATTCCTTACCAATGTGTCATAGGCCTTTTCCAAGTTTACGAAATCGCATTAGACCTTTTGACTTTTAGACAAGAACTTTTCTGCTCTACTTTGTAAGGAAAAGACCTGATCCATGCATCCCCTTCCTCTCCTAAATCCCGCTTGCACATCCGATATCTTCTCATCAGTTTTATTCGTCACCCTTTTAAACAATACCTTTGCATACAGTTTTCCGACGACGATTTGCATTTCAATAGTAATTCATTTATACAAGCAAACTAAGACACGCGGCGTAGTGGGGCGATATAAGGTGGTGGAATTGGATTGTTATATTATAGCCCATACCAGACACAAAACTTTAAGATCTGTATTGTTACGTATTTTGGATCCGTTTTTATTAAAACAACTGTTCGCCAATTTACGACCCTTTATTGCAACACAAAATATGTATAATACAGTGTATAACCAAATAAAACAATAAATAAAAATTGTCTCCTTTCGCATCTTGTCCGGTGTTAATTACTCCCGCTTCTGGTAATTCCTAGAAGTTCGATTCCTTCGATCTTTATGCTACCTTTAAACTATCTGCAGTGGGCCGAGGATGGAAGTGTAGTGGGTTACTGACTTCGCCTTGTGCTTCCTCGCCTCGTTCTGCAGGCGCTCGCTTCCGTGTCGGTTTTTTGTACCAGAGTCAAAGACGGTGAGGCACGAATACGAGAAGACTCACTACACATTCTTCCATGTTGAAGACCAACGTATAACTGAGTTTCTCGCGAGTAGACACGAGAATGTGGATGATAACTTCGGCGAGTACCTCGTCCAGAGTTCGTTGCAAGAGAGTGTAGAGGTTAGTTTTGTCGATTATAGAGACGCAAGTAGACAGAGCGGGCTCGATGCTCGGTCCATTCTCGTAACAGTATGTGTCTTACCACAAAACGGGTTTATTGTTGTAGGTAGGCATTGACTTGTGTTTTATACATTTCTTCTGTTTGATTTAATTCTTACAAAAAGCAAATTGTTGATTAAACTTTTCCGATTGTGTACTATAATATTTGTAATTACATCACATAGTTTTTGGATAATGTTAAATGCATTATTCGAGTTATTTTTTCATATACATACCTTTTTAAAAAACCTTGAAAAAAAGTTTACATAATTTACATTTATTAGTAAATATACTGAAAGACAATGTCAAGAGCGTTACAAAAATAGAAACTGCTGTAAACTATTTTTACGTGCGGTATTTAAAATAAAAATTTAATAAATATCTTGATTTTTAAATAGGGTAACAAATTTTCAACTCGGAAGCGTAATAACTGATGTCTAATTTTCTTAAAATTCACAGTATAAATACTATGCCTATTTGTATTTTTAAATATTAATTGTAAAAAAGTCGTACCTCCTTATCCATTACTCATGACAAAAAAAATATACAAGCGGATGATCATTTCAATGTTTACGTTTTAAGAAGTGGTTTACCTATTGGTAAAGATCCAAGTTCATTCGGGGGGTAAAGCGGGAGGTATAAATCTTAACCGATGATGCCGTATATATATATATATATATATATATATATCCTCAACGCGTATCCCGTATAATTGTAGTAAATATATGCCTTTCGGATGCCGCCGATCGACAGCCTAGAAATTTTTATGCATCGATCAGGTTATAAAATAAACAGTTCACTTTAAAATAGCAAAATATGTCAATGAGCCCCAAAAATTACTAAATCGGAAAGTAAGTAGAAGAATACATACGTAACTTACTAGTGACGGGGTGTTACAAAAATACACGATAGACATTCACGACCATGTTCCCTACAATGTAATAAAAAACAAGATTCCATAAAAAATCATTTATTTAGATTCTCCAATTGTTTGTCGTAGTATATATAGTACACTGAAGGGGACAGGCTCAAAGATATTAAGGCCGGCTGCCTTCCTGGCAAGTGTATTTGCTTTAACGTTGTCATAACACCTAGTGCGCCCTTTAACCCAACAGATCTTGATCCGATTTGTTTGGAAGGCGCGTTTTTGAGCGCGGTGGCATTCTATTACTGATTCTAACGCTATTTAATGTTTGTCGTGTGGATTATTATTGTTTTGCCCGGTATTTTTCTGCGATCAATTTCAGGCGGCTATGGTTAGGTTAGGTTAAAACGGCGGCCTTTTGGCCCGTTGTGATACCGTGATGGACGGTGGTGCCTTCCCCCTCTACCGTTAGAACCAGTTGGAACTTTAAAGAAAAAGTGTGAGGTCTTTAATGCTAACTGAGCTGAGATCAGATAAGTCATCAAAGTTCGGATGCCCCAGTATAGAAAGTCGTTTTCTGCTTAGGGCAGGGGAGTGGCAGAGAAGATGTATCATTGTTTCCTCCTCTTCCTCATCGTGATGGCTTCTACAAAAGTCGTGTCGTAGCTCTGCGATTCCCATGCGCCGTGGGGTTCACCTGCCTAGTGTCTTGTTATGGCCGCGATCGCATTTTCAATGGACTCGCTGGATAGAGTTAAAACATCATTAGTTTAACGTAGATCTAGTTTAGGCCAAATCTGTTTCGATGATGTGCATGTGGGTTAATTTTGCCACCTCAAGTTGGCTTTTTAAACTACTTTGCTGTGCAGGAGGAGCCGGCAGTTTGCACTTGGTACTCCTTGCTGAGATGAGACAGATACAGCTGGTAGGGTGGTGCCCTCTTTTGCATTACAGTTGCCTGGTATGTCCCTAGGTTCAGGTACCCAGACAATGTGAACTCTAAACTTAGCTGCTAGCTCATTCAGGGCGGCTCGGTATTGTACCGCTGCCCTAAAGGTCAAGTAGACTGAGTTCAGTGATTTGATAGCAGCCTGGCTGTCGCAAAAAATGGATATCTCGCTAAACTTTTGTTCATTGCGGAGTGACCAGACAGCTCGGTAATGGGTGTCATTTCGGCTTGATACACACTGCAGTAATCAGGCAAACGAAACGACAGGCTAAGTGAGGGGTCTTCTGAGAAGACACCAACCTACTCTCCTCTCTAGTTTAGAGCCGTCCGTATAAAATACTGTATCCTGAGGTTTAACTAGATTCTCGGCCTAATCATCTCTAGATGGGATTTCCAGGGATAGGTCGCCTTCGAACATACGGGTAGGTTTAGTATAGTGAATGTTTTTTGTGCAAAGGTCGTATTCTCTTGTGATTCTAGAGTGACCATAGTGCGTTTCGGTCCAAGCGAATACAGCATTGTATCTGAGTGCCGCACTAGCTGCGCATTCTTTCCCAAACAGATCTACTAGTAGTAGATCGTTTCAAGGGCTTTTGTTGGGGTGGACAGCCTGTCATCAGCAGACATGCCATGCCAATTTCTGGACTTTTCCTACCTTTGTATGGTTGACCACCTTCTCTAAGGCTGGCTACCATACTAACGATCCATACATTACATGGGGTTGCAGCCCCCATTATTTGCCGATGACCCTTCTGCAGGTATAGGTCACCACAGTGGCTTTCCTTACGGCTATGGTTATTCCTGTTAGCTTAGTTATTATTGCACTAGGATTTTGGTCCATAGCCCACTTTTTTTTCATAAGTGCGGGTGTCCTGAGTATATATCGCAGCCTGCGTTTTCTACTCTCTTTAAACCATCTGTGAAAACGTTTGTGCTTTAGGGAAAGTTACGTAATTTAAATTTAAAAATTTGAGAATTTAGATGTTCGAGTATGCTCTGTTGAACTAAACTAAAATATTTAGCACTGTTATTGTATCAGTAAAATATAGTTTCCATATCTGGAAAATCAGGGAAAGTTTGGATAAGTCATGAAATTTTAATATTTTCGAAAAATCAAGGACAACTCAGGGATTTGAGAAGATAATTCTGAAAAAAGTGTAGTATTAGTAGTAAAACTCTTTAAATTTAATACTTTTTTTTTTGTAAAATAAGATGGGTCAGATTGTAATAATTTGAGAGTCTATCATTACTTAACAACAACCCTGTATACATAAAATTTTCGAAAGTAAAAATATAAAAAGCAAAAACCAAAATCCAACAATTAACACAAACAAACTTGAAAGCTTTTAAACATAAAACTGATCTATGAATAACTATTAAATAAAGTGTTGCATTATACAATCTATGAAGTTAAATTGAAATTCTCCAATATAAATAAAATTAGAATTAGTCGTAAATAAAATAACCTTTAAATAAAAATTTTTAAGTCTTTCAATTTTAAAGGTGATATTGGTAAAAGTTAATACACCATACGTATGTATGCAAAAATTAATAATTTAAAAAAATATATAAATCTCTGAATGAATTTTAAAAATTTTAAATCTGTTTTGCTTATTTTTTAACAATAAGTAATAATAATTTTTAAAATGACTGTATGCAAATAAATAAAATAAAATTTTCTACTAGTTTTGTTAGCAATGATTCTTAAGGTAATACAAATTTTAATTATTAAGGACCCTTGTCAGTTATGCCATATTCCCCTGTAGAAAAGCATGAGTTCAATTTAGTCAAAATAGAAAAGTTAGGTAGATATACTTGACACATTTTATACTCCATTCGTTTGGGGTGTATAGCACGTTACTGAGAAACAAAGTGTATACTCGCATATACCCATTTATATAGTTGTATTTTATTTTAGTTTGACCACCTTGTTTCCCTATAAGTCTGGTCCTTTTTGGGTACATTCCTTCATCCATCCTTTCTACGTGTTCAAACCATCTAAGCATTACTTTATCTTCTTTTACACCACAGCGTTCTCTTATCTCACTATTCTTTACTTTATTTAACCGAGTCTCTCCGGCTATACTTCTTAGACTACTGATCTCCGCAGCATTAATCCTATTTTCATGCTTCTTCTGCCAAACCCAACATTTACTACCATACATAATTGTAGGAACCAACACACCTCTATGCATAACCAGACGTGTCTTTTTTGACACTTTCTGGCTGTTCATATAGCTTTGCAGTGCCCCATTTATTTGTTTCTGCCAACACCCTTCGCTCAATGTCACTATCATACTTTCCATCTCTCGTAAACTTTGAACCCTCACTGTAAATAATAGTAGAAAATTTAATTATTGATAATGATTGCAACCAAAGTTGTCGAACATAATTAAGTTTAAATGTTGTGTTATGACGGGACACAAATCCTTTCATTTGAGCCTAAGTAAGCTTAATCGAATATAATTCGCAGTGATATGGTGGCAATCGAAAAACTGTTATTCCACGTTTCTTGACAATTTCATCAATAATATATTTTTTAAATACCGATGTGTATTGCCTAGCCAACACTAAAGGTTCTTTCTTTAAAATATCATTGTTAATAGTAATTTCCTTCACAATTAACGACTCTTTCATGCACTGTTTTTTCCATTTAGCTGTGGTAACGGTTCTTGTTGTCTAACATTTTCCAAAACTATGACCGAATTTATAGGAATTATATCCAGCATTTTAGAGAAATAATCTTCAAAACCATCGGAATTCATTTCTTCTTAGTACTCTTTGGTAGACTTCAAACAAAAATTCACTTTCATCACTCCCAATATGGGTTATTAAACGACGGACTTTCCCAATTGTCCTAAAACCTGTTAATAAACCTTTTAAGAATTTTTGCCTAGGATTTTCAATCGATTAGTCTTGCTAGACTTCTGTTAAAGTGTGTCTTTCATTCAACCAGTTTTCCATCTACCCTCAATTTTCCCTCAAATATTGTCTTCTCCAACAAACTATGTCGTTTTTTTTGTAAGTGCTGATCTACGATCGTGCTACTCCCAAATGACATTTAGTTCGTGCAAAATTTTCCATAATATCGTTTTCTTAATTATTGGTAAATTTTCACAAAAAAATTTGATTACTCTTCTGGGTGTATCTTCTGGACAAGATGTTCAGACTCATCATATTTTCAATAGATTTATTTTTGTAAACATATTTCAACATTTTTCTGACAAAAATTCAAAATTTACTTCTTGCTTCACTCTAGAAGTTTACAGATTGATAAAAAAGTAATTTACATTACTTGTGACAAGTGTACATTCCAATGTGTACGAAATATTTTCATTCGTTATTCTTAAACGGGACGGTTACGGTTTCTGGGAATTCTTCTTATTTTTATTGCTATCGTTCAGGTTGAGTGCTATTCACGCCAAGCAAACGGAGTATACAACATTTTTGCAAAGTCCTCCTTTAAATTATTTTCTGGTTATTTCCCTTTATTTTTAGTATGTTTATTTAAATTTATATGTATTTTTAATGCATGCAAGTAGGATACTTAATGTGTTGTGTCGGTTTTGTAATGTAAAATTGTTGCACTGAATTTGGAAAATTTCATCAGGTCATAATAATTTATTCTTTAAATAAGTTTTATGTGCCAATAAATTTTATCGTTTTTTAAAAATATTAGAACATTCATTGTGGCAGTGTGTTTTGAATCCGACATTCTTTTCCCATATAATGGTTTTTATCATTAAGAGATAAGAGCACACGGAAGTAGATAAAAGGACAAGTAAGCTATTTTATACGGTGAATGTCAAAAAATCTTTGCCAAATGGATAATATTTTTATTACTTATTTGCCAGAAAATTTTATTCTTATTAAAAATTAGTGCATTGCGTAAAACTTACATTGGCGCCATCAAGTTTCTAAATATCTAAACGGTATACAGTGGAGAACAACAAAAAGAAATTTTGATCAAGAGTCGATACAGTGCTCTTTTTTCAACAATATTAGAAATTATTTAGAAAGTCGAAATTTACAATTTTTTCTCCCTCAGATGCTGGTCCTATCGCCAGCTACAATTTGGCCTCTTGGGCTTTTAGTGTCTTCCGGTTTGTTGTCACAACCACGTTAACAAATTCAACCATCGTATGAATTATGAATCAGTGAAGTTATTAACAAAGGAGTCACATATGACAAAAAGGACCTTTCTAGAAATGGCTTTCATTTTCCAGTAAAGTAACTGTATAAATAAAAGAACTGACATCAAGCATTTGAGTGAGATTTATTCCTATTTACTGTCACTAGACAACAACCCAGTAACTATAAATAATAAAAAATGTTTCCAAATTAAATTTCTTTAAGTTTATCCACAATTTTCTGATACCAACCGAAGAAATTCCATTTTGACACAAACGTAACAGTTGGAATACCCATTAGTTGGCACCACTGTGATTGGATATATGACACTGTCAATTGCCCGAGTTGTTTGAAATTTAATCCTTAACCTGTCAGTTTAATTTCAACCTCATGGTTGAAGATATGCATTTTAATCAAGATTAATCATTTTATAATTTTAACATGTAACAGATAGTATATATTTATTAATTGTATCACTCCCTACTCATAAGTCATTGCTGTGCACTAATTCCATGAATTTTATCATGTTGAAATTTACTATCCTTTCAACCAACCTCATATAAGTGTAAGTAAAAATTCACATTGACTTAATATAATTCACATGTAAGGTTCTTATTGTAGTTTCCCTGATGATGGAATAAATATAATTCCGAAAGCTTGGACAAACCTAAAAGAGTTTTCTTTTGATTTGATTGCTGCAGTCCTCAATATTCTCTAGTCTATTTCTAACTAGTCAGCAAAAACTTCCCAATAATATATGATTTATTGTTTTTTTTCCGGCCGAGGCTGAGACCCAGGCAGAAGGTTCGATTTCGGTTTCGGCTGAAAATCCTGTTTCGGTCGGACATTAATAGTAACTAACATTATGAATTAATTGATGAAAATGAGTTAAGCACTTTAAATTAAATAATTTAATAATACAAATCCACAATTTTACGGTCATTATAAATACTGGTACCAGTAGCTAAAACAGTAGTACCTAATAAACTGTTGAACATAAAAATAAACAAACTTTTACAAAAAGGTTGAAAAACCTGGAAAAATATTTTAACTTTTTAAATTTTCACAAGTCTTCCTTCCCTCCCCATACATTTTTTTGTTCGTTTTAGAAATTCTAAAAAAATGTCGGAATATTGGCATACTGCATAGGCCTGTTATTTTAAATCTAAATATGGTTTTAAATTCCAAAATACTTTTATGATAATGTCAAAAACAAAGCTCCATCAACCTGGACCACTAAATGGAAAATAACGATTTTTTTATTGCTAAAATAAACTACAAACCATTCAGATGAATGTAGTAGACTTTATTTTTTTGTAGTTTTAATAGTAACTAAGAAAATTTAAAAAAGTACGTTCCAACAACTAAGTACGAATATAAACTCGAAAAAAATACGTAAATATACTCCAAAAGGTTTTGTAGTATAATGTAGTATAGATCATAGATACAGAGAAAATAAAAATTCAACATAATAATGCGTAAATACCTATATTTTTTTTGCTAAAATAAACTATAAACCATTCAGATAAATGTAGTGGACTTTATTTTTTTAATTTTTTTGGTAACTTAGGAATTTAATAAAAAACGTTTCAATAATTACCTAAAGAAGAATGAAAACTCGAACAAAATACGTAAATATACTCCAAAAGGTTTGTAGTTTAATGTATTATGTGAAATATATGCGTATATATTCGTACTTAGTTGTTGGAACGTACTTTTTTAAATTTTCTTAGTTAATATTAAAACTACAAAAAAATAAAGTCCACTATATTCATCTGAATGGTTTGTAGTTTATTTTGGCAAAAAAAAACTTCGTTATTTTCCATGTCGGGGTCCAGGGTGATGAAGCTCGAAAACAAGAGTAGGTACTTTGACTCTTGATAAAAATTCCTATTTTTTGTTTTTTTAACTTTTTTTAGGAATAAAATTTTTTGAAAAATGAGTAATAAAAAATTTACCGGCGCTGTGCAAGTATATTTTAGCTTTTTTAGTGTTTCATTTGAAACAAAAAGCAAGTATATAATGCCGATATTAAACTTTAAGTTTTTGTTGCTAACACTTTTTTGTAGTTAGTCATTTGTAGATCTTAGGTAGGTACTAATTTTCAAACAAAACTATAGTAGCTTTGTTCCCGCAGCAGTCGGAAACAGTCCGTGATTGTCTGAATTGCGCGCAGTATATTCAAAAGCGTTTCTCTGAATATTATACTGCGCATAATTCGGTCTATCTCTCACTACTATGCGAACAAACTTGTCATTACCATGGTAACAAAATAAGCCGGCACAGATATGCGGTATTCGCCAAACGGTCGAGCAACTTCTTTTGTTATTTAGATATTGACGAGCAGAAGCTTACACACATTGCTTAGTGTGGAAACAATAAATATTTGTAGAGTAAAAATGGATAGTGAACAATGATAATTGATGCTGATAATTTTATAATTATGAATTATGAAGATTGTAAAAAGTCCTAAACGACGCCATTAAAGAATCTTTATTTTTTCTTTAGATTAGATGGTAGGCTTTTTGTAAGTATGCACTCCAACCTAATGAGGTCTATTATTCCCTTCCTGTGGTTAGAGCTCCTCCTCCAATCCCAGTTGTTTTACCAACTTCCAAATGCTGTTGGAGGTAGCTCTCTGGCTTAGGTTGTTTTTTGCCTAAGCAGAGAAACGGGACCTTGCTGCCAGTCCCTCGCAGTGGCAAAGAACGTGTTCCGCCGTCTCTTCTTCAAGACGGAAACGGCATTCACTGTTCTCAGCTCCTTCTAACCTACAAAGGTGTTTGCGGAATCGACAATGTCCTGTCAGCAGGCCCACGGTTACTAATACGGCTAAGGTTGAGCAGGTCTGCCGTGATCGCATGCGAGGATTCTTTTATAAACTTTTTCGTGAGCCTCTGACCTGTGGATCCATTCCATTTAGCCAGATCTTCTGAGTGCATCCACTTTTTTATGGTGCTCCTTCTAAGACTTTTTGAAACACCACAGGGGGGTTCAGTACCGATGGGGACAGTCTCTAAACCCATTTAGGCCAGTGTCCTCCTTCGCTTCTAACCCCGAATGTCCTAGGATTGATACTAGTGTGACATTATTTATGTCTGATTAGAGGTGATAACCGGAGGGGCTAATGCCTTTAGCACGGCTTGGCTATCGGAGCAGAGCCCTATTATTTTTCTTACAAAGTTTAGTCTTCTGATTTCCTTAGCATAGTGTTAAGTGGCGACCGTCTTGGCTTGAAACACCGTAGCGTGTCAACCCAGACTGATCGCCATCTTTATTTATATTTATTTTCGTACTCATCCGCTTCAGTGATACAAGACATTTTGGAGCCGCCTGTGTACCAGATTGGGTGAGTAAACACTAAGACGCTTTTTCCATGCTTCTCTTTCAAGAAAAAGGTTATGAAATTTTCTGGTGAAGCAGTAGTGAGGCGACATGTCATCGCTTGGCATACTCATTATTGGGTCTGCTTGGATTGTCTCCCTCAGTTTCTGCTGAGTTAACCCATGCCCGGGAATAATTGGTAATTGTCCCTGCATGAGCCGGCAGATAGTCTGCTTAGCTGTACTTTATAAATATATGTGTAATGGTGGAAGATTGAGTAGGACCTATATTGCTGCAGTTGGTATCGTACTCATTGCCACTGTTACTCAGGCACGCTAGCCTTTTCTCTAGGAGCTTTTGTGACTTCAGCTGCGTGGTTTTCTTCCACCATATCACTGACCCGTATGTTATCATCGGTCTTACAAGTTGCATGTATAACCACAGAGTCATTTTTGGGTTTAGTCCCCAACTTTTGCCACAGAGTCACCTGCATCTGACAGATGGCTGTCCTCTGGGCAGTTTTATAGGTGTTGATTTCAAGTTTCTTGTCGAAAATAACTCCCATATATAATTTGCTTCTTTAGCTAGTTTTGGTTAGGTTTATGAAAAAGCCTTTTCTTTTTTTTTAACGCTAGATAATATCTTCTGCCCATATTTCTTTCCATTTTTTTTCGGGATTCGTCGAATACCGCATACCCGGCCTTTTAAAATAGCACTACATTATTTGCAATGCTTATGAAATTTTAAATTAAGTTTAAAACTATACTCAATTAACTGACATTAAATTAAGCTAATTGTCGGCGTATCACGCAAAAATCGAAAAAAATTTAAAAATTTTATACATCGACAAGGAAAATAAACTTCAAATTTTAAATAACTTGTTATTCTAGGTATTAACAACACAGGTCAGATGATGCCTAGCGAAGGACCTCCAAGTACCCCTTCGTCTAAGTCAAAAGATAAAAATGTTCCACGAACAAAGGTTGTTGTGGCCTTGTATAACTATAAAGCAATAGAGACTGGAGATTTGTCATTAGAGAAGAATCAATCCTATGACGTTGTTGACGATTCACAGGAACATTGGTGGAAAGTAAAAGATTCAAAAGGGTAAGATTTTTATCAATTAAGAATTAGATGTAAGTTTGTTTATTTTCCTTCAATTTACGGTCTTTTGGTCTATTTTGTTTCTAAAATTTATCAGTAATTGTGTTATTTGGATTTCATCCCCTTCCCACCCCTTTTGCATTGGTGCTGGGGGTGGGTCACATCTTCAGGAACCTTCGTGGATGTATGTAGAACAACTCACCAAAATTTCATCACAATTGGATAAATAATTTAGGAACGCATAGAGGACAAACATATAAAGAAACATTCATTTTTAATTACAAGTATAGAAAATTATACTTTGCAATTAATAACGAAAATTAATTTGCTGGTAATACTGTACAAAAAGGATTGGAGAATGTGCAACTTCTAACGATGCATTATATAAAATAAGTTAAACTAAAAACAGCAGTGGAAGCGTTATTTATGTAATCACGGTATTTCGTTAATTAACAAGAGAAAAGCTCTAACGGTATTTTCTATTTAGAAAATGACAGTTGTATTTTGATTTGCATTTAGTACAAAAGTTATCGGTAAACGATTGTATTTTTTTACCTTTTATTTTAATAAAGTTTAATGCGATACATATTTTTTTTTAAAAACGAAAGCTACTGTTTAACAATAAGTTTACTTTTTTTAAAAAACACGCTAATTTTAATAGCTATTTTTTATTTCTGTTTAGAAATATTGGATACATTCCTAGTAACTACGTAAAGGAAAAAGAGTCTTTGGGCTTGCAACAATATGAGTAAGTATACTAAAAATATCACAATATAATTATTTACAACTAACAGTAACAAAAATTACTCCTTACCAATTCTAAATATAATCCCTAAAAACATGTGATATACATATTTAAAATTTTATAGTTGGTACGTAAATGATATGTCAAGACAAAGAGCAGAATCATTACTTAAGCATGAAGACAAAGAAGGATGCTTTGTTGTTAGAAACTCTTCCACAAAAGGTCTTTACACGTTATCTTTATATACTAAAATGTAAGTACATATTATAATTGAATTCGGTAATCAAGTCCCTTAATTTGTTTTCGTTCCGGTCTAGATTGTTTTATATTAATCCTTATATGTTTTGTATTACTTAAGTTAAAGGTTTTGGTAAAAAGAAACAACCTCATACAAGTGAGTTCCGCAATTTGAAAGTCCTGTTCACAAATGATCAATCTGGTTGGAAATTTAAGGATGTCTTTAAGCTGCGTATGGTATATATGGATATAGACCAGGGATGAGCAACCTTTTTTTACAAGGGGCCACCTACAAATTTAAAATGTTAAAAATTCGCCCAATGATAAATATTGCCGGTATTGAAGAGAAGCTTATACGTGATGCGTGTGGACTGTTATTTTTTAGGGAGTAATTATAACAATAAAAGAAAATAATTCATTAGCGCATAACCAGAAAATATTGAGCCACTCACCTGAATCTTGCTTGTAGTATGGATTGTTGAGTTTTAATTCAAGGTTCCGGTGCCGGCACTGACATCTCTTTATTACCAAAATAAACCTAGTATAAAAAATTATAAAAATAAAATATAAATACTATTAAAAAAGACGAAAGATGTATGTGCAAAACAATTATTTAATTTGGCACTGCCAAGCATAAATTTTATGAAACATGTTATGAATAAATTGGCTTTTTTCTTGAAGTTCCATGTTGTAAATCATTCAAATGCTGCCATACGAGAAAGTGGCAGGCCTCTTTCCGTGAGCCACAGGTTGCTTATCCCTGATACAGACCCTTTCGTGATTTTTGTTAGCATAGCTAGAGAAAGGACTTCAAATTTGAGATAAGTCAGTGAAATCGTCCTAGTTGTTGATTGGGCAAATAATTTTTTTCTGGGCTAATAATGAATAAGTTAAATAAATTTGGGAAAAAAATTTCAATCTTGGTTTAATGTTAACTTTATTTAGTGTAAGAAGTACCTGATGCGTAAAAATTCCCGATTTCTTGGTTCTTAAACATGTTTATTACAATCCACATACTGCATTACAAACTAGTGACGCTGTTGACGATTGCTAATATGTATAAAATGTAAAGAAAATTGGTTTAAAAGTTATACTAGCTTACTGATTCCCTATTTGAATATTGTGTTAAAGGGGACGTTAATATGAATTAGATAAAACGTGGGTATTTTGGAAAAATTTACTTTAGATCGTTTGGGAAATTACTTAATTTTAATAGCATCAAGAAATAGGTAGATATAAAAGTATTGACAATTAAAACATGTTTTTTTTTTCATTTTAGACCTCATCCACACGTTAAACACTACCATATAAAAATAAACTCGAGAGGAGAATATTATCTGTCAGAAAAACACTGTTGTAGTTCCATATCAGATTTGATAAACTATCATAAGCATAACAGTGGCGGATTAGCTTCTCGTCTAAAGACAAGCCCTTGTGATAGACCAGCTCCAGCAACTGCAGGACTTAGTCATGGTAAACAAATGTATTAGTTAAAAAATTACCAATGTTATTAAATTTCTACCTTTTGGTTAACGATTTTCATTTTCTAAGTTTTTTTTGAGTTAATATTGAGTATTTTGAAAATTATTTAGGTTTAATGAACAATATTGTGATGTGATTAGTGATTTTTAATGACTAAACATTAATATTCAAGTGTTAAAAAGTAGGATATATTTTACCTGTAACAGAGGCCACTTTTTTACAGATAGATAGAATCTCAAGTTGAGTCGTCACATGTACGCCACTGGCTTTTACCAAATTAGTAGGCCACTGCCTGTTCATTGCAAGCAAGTCTTCCCCGTAAGAGGAGGTCCAGCACTCTTTTCATCTTTTTGGTGGTCTTTCTTTTGAGATCCTTATCCTACCGAGTTATTTTTGCTACATATTTATTATTTTTTGTTTAAAAGAAGTCACTAGAATTAAGTGTATCGTTGCGCATACCTATACTTCTTAAAATAAGTTTTTTGTCCTCCATTCTTTTTATGTGTTTGTTCCAGAATCTTTTTCTCTGTCTCACCCACCTTCCTATGTCCTGTACTTCGCATTGGTGTCTGAGGTCCTCGTTCCGTACTCTAGTATTTTGCCTCGCATACGTCTCAGTGTTTTCATTATGACTGTTATCACTTGTAGTGTTCTGATTGTATCTGGTCTTATTTCTGCCGCGTATGTTATGACGGGTCTTATTGTCGTTTTATATATCTTGACTTTGATTTCTGTGTCAAGATATTTGTTCTTCCATACAATTTCTCTCAAGTATCCTAAAATTCGATATGCTCTCATTGCTTGCTCTCTTATTTCGTTAAGAAATGTTCTCGTTATTTCTGCTCCCAGATATTTGAAGTTATTTACCTGCTCGGTGATTTAAGAATCAATTTCCAACTTACATCTTATTGGTTCTTTTAGTGTAGGTCTTCTCTGTGTTAATAAGCATATTTAGTTCTTTTGCTTTGATGTTAAAAGAGTGTAGTAGTTTTTGAAGAGTGTCATCTGAATCTGCAATAAGGACCTTATCGTCCGTAATCTTTGTCATAAATATTTTTTGCCAATATGATCAAGTCGTTTAAGAAACGGGAAAATTTATTGTAACATAAAAGGACTTACATAATCAAAAAAAAATGATAGGATAACAATTTTATTTCTATTTAGATAAATGGGAAATTGATCATCATGAACTAATGTTACTGGAAGAATTGGGCTCTGGCCAATTTGGAGTTGTAAGAAGAGGCAAATGGAGAGGATCCATTGACGTAGCTGTTAAAATGATGAAAGAGGGCACCATGTCAGAAGATGATTTCATAGAAGAAGCTAAAGTTATGACGTAAGCTATTTATCATTTACATCTTTTGTCATCATTCTCTAAATTTGTAAAAAAAACGAATTATTTTCAGAAAACTTCAACATACCAATTTAGTACAATTATATGGTGTTTGCAGTAAGAACAGACCTATTTATATTGTGACAGAATACATGAGGTATGGTTCCCTATTGAACCATCTCAGAAGACACGAACAATCATTAAGTAGCAATCAAGGTCTCCTTCTCGATATGTGTATACAGGTTAGTAAAAGTTCTTTGAATATCTAGTATATTACAAAAGCATCTATCTTGCAATTTTTTTCACATTTTACATGTGTTACTTATAATGTTAAAATAGAGTTAGAAATGAAATGCACATTCCTACATCTTCATGACAGCAGCGCCACTTCCAGTGCCGATAGAAATCGAAGCAGGTACCAGTGGCGTAACCTAAATATTTTGTAACAGTTACCTAATATTTGTATATCAGAGTATATATATTTTAAATTTGTTTTCGGATTTACAGTGTTTATCCAGGCATTTATCGCAGAATGAAAACTATGCAAATATGTTTCATTGATATAATATATAATAATTTCTCTTCCTTCCCCACGATACTGTTTCATTTTATTCAAAAACTATACACTTTAATCTTACAGCATAACTTAACATTAATATATCTCGGTTATCGGGTGTTTGTTTCCACTGAAAACCTAATTCAAGGAGTACTTTGCTTAAAGTTGACTGTCCACCCTTAAAACCGACTTGTGCAATGTGTACTTGTATAAAGTCGGTCGTTGCTTTTGTATTACTTGAAAATTATTCACGATATCCTTAATTATTTGTTCCTGTCCTTCTAAAATAAAATCTCCAAAGCGACGCCTTCCGCTAGGTGTTTTTGGATATAAAATACAAGCTTGCTTAGCTTTTTTTACTCTTTAAAAGTCATCGCGAACACTGCTAAACATACATATAGTCAAGACTTTTTTCCGTAGGGGTAGACAGAGACCACTTCTTTCCACTTATTATGGTTCTTACACAATTGTTTCGCTTCCCCTAATTTCATCGGTGCTCTCATACATGTTCGTCGGTTGTTGGTACTCTAGACTTGGCCTTTCTTCAAAACAATGTCGATCTGATCGAGATACGTTTGCCGAGATCGACCTCTACCGACTAGCCCATTCACACTCGCGTTATAAATTTGTTCGTCAGTCTTTCATCCATCCTCTCTACGTGTCCAAACCACCACAGCATTCCTTTATCTATCTTTGTTGCCACACCTTTTACACCACAGCGTTCCCCTATCTCACTATTCCTCACTATATCCATCTGAGTCACTCTGGCTATACTACTCAGACTACTCATCTCTGCAGCATCGATCTTCTGTCAAACCCAACGTTCACTACCATACATAAGTGTGGGGACCAGCACTCCTCTATGCACAGCCAGTCTTGCCCGCTTTAACACGTTCTGGCTGCTCATATAGTTATGCAGGGCACCATTCATTTGTCATACTCTCTCGTAAACCTTTAACCCAAGTAAACTCATTCACCTGTTTTACTCTTTCTCCTTTATTCAGCACCTCGCTTTCGTGCTTTCTTCTCTTTGAAAAATCATTACTTTAGTTTTGCTTACATTTACTTTCATCTCTTTGATTTTTAGGGTATTATGCATGATATTAACAATCGCCTGAACTTCTCCTCAGATGATGCTAAATCTTTTAAAAAACCGTGTACGTTTAAACTTAGCAGCCATGGTGAAGCCACACATCCCTGTCAACACCTTTTTAGATGTTAAACCAGTCCGTGTAAGCTCCGTTTATCCTGATACAAGCAGTGAAATTCTCGTAAAGTTATTTCAGCGCTCGTATCAAACTACCGTTCACCCCATGCATAGACAATGTCGACCACAATTCATTCCTCACCACTTTCTTTTATGCCTTTTCCAAGTCTACGCGCAGTAGACCTTTTGACTTTAAGCCAGAATTTTTTCGACTATACTTCGTAAGGAAAAGACCTGATCCATGCATCCCCTTCCTCTCCTAAATCCCGATTTCACATCCTATACCTTCTCATCAGTTTCATTCGTTACTCTTTTAATCAATACCTTTGCATACAGTTTGCCGACGATGCTAAGTAAACTAATGCCTCGGTAGTTTTTGAAGTCCTGCTGCGGACCTTTTGTTTTGTAAAGCAAAACATCTTGGTAGATATTCCTTTTGCAGCTAATACCCAATGACGATAACTTTTTATTGAAATTTGCAAGCTATGTTGTTTTTTATAAACTTAATTACGTTAGCAATTACCTCATTCGTTTCCGCACAGCAGCTCTTATTTTTCGGTCTACCCATTTTAAATAAAAAAATTTATAGAGCAAAAAAAACTCCCTACCCTAACTACAAATAAACTAAACTATTATTACCCGCTATAAACTTTGCGCGTACTTCATTGGAATCATTAAGCAATTGTCGTGTGTTGTGTTAGTTCCTATCCTACTTCAAATAATGTTGCTTCTCATTGTGCTTTTCATTCCTTATTCTATTCTACGCTTTTTTAACAAATAATAAGTGTTATTATCAAAACCTAACAATGAACTAATTTAAGGTATGCAAAGGTATGGCTTACTTGGAAAGGCACAACTACATCCATAGAGATTTGGCAGCAAGAAACTGTCTAGTCGGTACGGAGAATACAGTAAAAGTAGCCGATTTTGGATTAGCGAGATATGTTCTGGATGATCAGTATACTTCGTCGGGAGGATCTAAATTTCCTATTAAATGGGCCCCTCCTGAAGTATTAAACTATACAAGATTTTCATCCAAATCTGATGTTTGGGCATATGGTATATTTGGTTTATTATTACATATTATTAAGTAAAATTTTTAACCAAAAGCTTTTATGAAATATTTATTATAAATCTATTGTAGAATTATTAAAATAGAGATGATTTTTAAATAAAAAGACCTATCAAAGGTCCCCTCTTTATTCCCACGGAAGCGGATGTAAATCGAATTGGTTACCACCCAACTACACCTTTAATTTTTCAACATGATTACTTATTCCCGCTTATGAATATACGCTGAACTTCTTTGTTTAATATTAGCAGGGTTATTCGACAACCGTTCTGTTTTTTTGACGTTTCATCCTGCTCCGACTTTTTAACCGGGCGTGTCCGCGGATTTTAGAATTTTAGAAAAATGAAAAAAAGCAATATCAGTTGGTGATTCGATTCTTGTTTTTGGAAGGGAAATCGCGCAGCGAAATCAAAGAGCGCTTGGTTGTTGTGTACGGTGACTCTTCTCCTTCGATGCCGATATCAAAAATTGGTTTAACGAAATTCAACGTGGTCGCAGGTCGGTTTTTGATGAGCCACGCCCAAAAACGGCTACCACGGGGGATAACGACAAAAATCCACGATCTCGTATTGGCAGACCGCCGATTGAAGGTGCGCAAGATAGCTGAGAAAGTAGGCATCTCAAAAGACCGCGTGGGTCATATCCTACATGAAATTTTGGGCATGAGAAAGCTGTCGGCGCGATGGGTGCCGCGTTTGCTCACCCTGGGCAACAAGCGCAACCGTAAGACCACTTCAGAGCAGTGTTTGACGCTGTTTAATCGTAACTCTGAAGAAGTTTTTGCGTCGTTTCGTGATCGTCGACGAAACATGGATCCACTGGTACACGCCAGAGATCAAGGAACAGTCGAAACAGTGTCCTATCGGCCGGAAAGGTAATGGTTACCGTCTTCTGGGATTCACAAGGTGTGATCTACATCGACTACCTGGAGAAGGGCAAAGAGGTCACAGGGCTGTACTATGCCAAATTGTTGGGCAGATTCGACGCCGAATTGCAGAAAAAACGGCCTTATTTGGCGAAGAAAAAAGTGCTCTTCCACCATGACAACGCACCGGCTTACACCTCCACCCTCGCTATGGCCAAATTGGTCAAATTCTTTTTGTTTCCAAACTTGAAAAAGTCACTCACCCGGCAGAAATTTGAGTCGAATAAGGAGGTCACCGCCGCCACGGAGGCTACTTTGCAGACCTCGAGAAAACGTATTTTTCAGACGTGTTAAAGAAGTTGAGCATCGCTGGGTCAAGTGTATCTAACTTAAAGGAGACTATATTGAAAAATAAATCGCCACTTTTCCAAAATTCCAATAATAATTGAACTCTTACATCATGTGTAAAGGAACAATAGTACGCATGTAACGATAAAAAAACAATAAAATAAGGATCCGAAATATTATTTTGTTTCAAAAGTAAAATGTGACCATGATAATTTTTTTGCTTAAAAATTAAATCATTTTAACCATGCGGTAAGAGTTATTCCTTTAACTACTAATCCCCCATTCGCGTGTTTGATGAAATCGTAAATTCAAAGAATAAAAATTAAATCTGTTGATCAATTTGAAATTTTTTATTTCCTAATAATTATGCAACCCATTTCTTTAAGTATTATTTTTTCAGGTGTACTGATGTGGGAAGTATTTACTTGTGGAAAAATGCCGTATGGTCGATTAAAAAACACAGAAGTAGTAGAAAGAGTGCAGAAAGGTATAATATTGGAAAAACCAAAAGCTTGCTACAAAGATGTATATGATGTAAGTGTTTTACAATTTCAAATAGATTTTATATGGTCTACAAATGTTGAATGTCGATTGGTATGTTTACAGGTGATGAGAAAATGTTGGGCTTCTCTCCCCGAAAACCGACCATCGTTCAAGATATTAAAAGATACTTTAATCAATGTCTCTCAGGGTTTATTGGTCGATTGACTGGCCAAGTTAGTCTGCGAATGTGTGTCGCACAGCCCTTCGTCATCTTCTGGTGTTTCTATGAGCGATTATGAACAGACGTGGATAAACGTGTGTCAGACTTTATGCCGCGAGGCTAAAAAGGGCAGAGTTAAAAAATTATGAACCTGTTTTTGACACATTGTTTAATCCCGGTTCGTACATATGAAGATTTGTAGGAATCTGCTCGACCAGTTTTGTACGATTTAAGAGTATAAACCTAGTTTGTCTATTAATACTTTGTGAAAAATTTATGAAATGTTGCAGATTTTGTTGATTTTATGAACGATAAGGTCATTACTTGTTTTATTTAACTTTTTTATTTTGCCCTAACCAGATTTATTTATAGTCTTAAAAAATCGTTAATTTTAATAATTTTTTGATGTGAAACATCTAATGCCGCGGGTGAGAGTTGGCTGTTAGCTGATGGCGTGGCGACCATTCGTCTTTCGTCCGACCCAAATTACCTTGGCAAACCTTTGGTGTAGTTACTAAAAAATGAGATTAGATTTAAACGAAAATGAAGAGAATTACTTTAAGTTATTGTTTTCGTTTGAAATTGTTAGTCACAAATTTACAACAATTTGGCACTCGCATTTAAAATATCAAAGAAAAATATGAAGAAAATGTAGCATATTTATATTAAGTGATATTCAGCAGTAATATTTAGTTTTTTTAGTATATTTCGATTTGAGTTTGTATGGTGCGTTTATTCTACGTTTTATTTAAATTTCAAATACAAAAATTTATTTGAAATTAATAACTACAATGAAATATAAGTGACAGTAATAGTTTGGAACATGAAAGTGAGCAGCCTTTTGCTATAAACGTAAAATTATCGAGTGATTCAGGTCAAGAGTAAGCTAACTATATTTTTTAGTAAACCATGCTTATTTTGTATACAAAATAGTTTCAATGTTTTACATCTGCTAGGCGTTCCGCGACGGCTCATTTTTTGTATTAAAATCATCTTTGTTTATAGGACTTTACTATTTTCGACCTCAATCTGCCGTATTCATTTCAAGCAAAAATGTTAAAAAAAACTAGTATGCTGTAGATCACATGACTGAAGTAAAACTTCTTTAGCTCCATCTATATATATATATATATATATATATATATATATATATATATATATATATATATATATATATATATATATACAAATATTTAAATTTATTATGGGTTTTCATTGATAAATTAATATTTTTAAATAGATTTTTTATTTTTATTTATTATTTTCATTATCGGATACATCAGTAATTACAAATTATAATTAACAAAATATTAATTTATAAAATTGTTCAAAAATGACATGAAATTACGAGAAAAAAAAGATTCGCCCTCGGATGGGCTGGAACCACCAACCTTTCGGTTAACAGCCAATTGCGCCACGGAGGCTTGGACACAATATATGAAACGTAACTCTCTCTCTATCTTTACTAATTTATATCTCCCTCTCAACTTCCGTGCGCCTCGCCCGATCACACTGTTCCTAACGCTCTCGTCACGCATTCACCAGCTTACTCCCTAAGTCAAGCGTGCGTAAAGAAGTTTTACTTCAAAAATATTTTATCCAAACATTATATAAATTTCCTGTCGTTATTTTCAAATTTTCAGCTAATGACTGCATAAAATCAAATTAAAGTGATGTTAATAAGCGGTAATTTAATTCCTTTTATAATTAAATGCCTCAGTATATTTGAAAATTATTTCGTGCATAACTTTTAGAGCTGCCAAGTTCTAAAGATCTTCATATAGTGAACTAAACTAATATTAATAGTGATAATGTTTATGTGTTATTACGTATATGTACTGTCAGATAAATTAATTTTTATTGTTTATTAGGTCTTATTATTTTCTAATAGGCAAGTCGTTTATCCATCATATTTCTCATTACTTAAACCAAGTTTGTTTTAATAGCGCACCTAGTCAAAATATGGGAATCGTGAACAATTTAAATGTTCCTAAAATACCTCTAAATTTTAGGACTAAGAACTGAAACCATTTTGAAATTTTAAGATATTAAGTGAAAGTTGTGGCAATATACAATTTGTTTGTATAGATAGTTTATAGGCCAGTAGAAAGAGACTGGCAATTCACTTTTATTCCAAAAGTTTCAAATTTTAAAGAAACCATAAAATGTTGCTAGTCTGCGATCATTGGAACATTGTTTATTTTCCAAAAAATGTTTGAATGCTATATTTCAGCACTAAAAACTTTTACGAACTCAAAATGCCGCTAATAAGAATCTTTTACAACATGCATCAAGTTTACACCTGTGGGAAAGTTATGGATCTTCGTTTTTTTTAAGTTTTTCATTGTTATTTGGTTCAAAATAATACAAAAGTTTTGCAAATCGGACAGATCACAAATTAAACATATTGTAACATATTCACGTACATTGTAACCATTGTTGTGAAACGCATCATTTATTTCTCTTCTTTAGGTGCAGTCTTCAATGAAGGTTGACGATATCGTCAGCAAGTCATTTCTGTCTGTGGCCATTCTTATCGTCTGAGATTCTAGGCCGGTCCACTCTCGAATATTCTTCATCCAGGAAGCCTGCCGTTTGCTGGGGCCACGTTTTTCCTTGACTTTCCCTTCGATCAGAAGTTGCAAAAGTCTATATTTATCATTCCTATAAATGTGTCCCAGATACGATGTTTTTCGGATTTTTATTATTTCTGTTATCTGACGGTGCCCATTCTTTGTAGGACTTCTTCGTTCCTGATATGAGCGGTCCAGGGAATTCTTAGCATCCTCCGAAAGATCCACATTTCAAAACTTTCTAAACGTCTGAGTGAGGTCCAAGCCTCCGTTTCCTATAATAAATTGCTGTTCACATAACATTTTACCATCGGTGTCGGATTTTGAGGTCGAGTGCTTGGGATGTGAACAATTGCCTCATTTTTAGACAGACATTTCTTGCTTGTTCGATACGTGATGTTGTTTCTACGTTTGGGTCTATGTCTTTTGTTATCCAACACTTCAGATACTTAAATTTTCCGACTTTTCCAATGATGGTTGGATGTTTTGGAGACAATCGTAGTTTTAATGTTGATGTAAAGGCCATTATTTTTTCCACCGATTTGATGCGATCTATTCACTACCTGCGATTAATACCGTGCCATCAGCGTATCTATCAGTTGATTTTAACACCTTCCCTTGCTCCATGTAATGCTCTGGCAAATACTTCCTCCGAATATATATTGAAGAGCAGAGGAGATAATACGCACCCCTGTCGTACGTCTCGTTTGATGCTGTATGGCTCAGTGTCGCCGGCTTCTGTTCTAACCACTGCATTTTGATTTCCAATGATTTTAAAATCATTCTCGTCTAGTCCTTACTTGTAACTTACCATGTCTAACTTTGTCAGAGGCTTTTTCATAGTCAATAAAACATAAGAACAGGTCCTTTTGCTGGTTTCGACATTTTTGTAGTAGTATAATGAAGCTAGTCAATGCTTCCCGTTGTCCCAAATCCATTACGGATGCCAAATTGTTCATCACTAATGTGACATGTGCGACAATAAACTAATAAGTCTGAAATCACCTCACTTGGCTCTGTTTGTCTTTGGGAAGGGGATGAAAACTGACCTCAGCCAGTTTTGTAGGATGTTTATTTATTTATTACGCTTTTTTATCCGATGTTGCCATTTTTAAAAGCACAAGAATTAAAGTAATAACAAAAGTTTTTATTCTTGTTTGTAAATAAAGTTAATATTGGTCTCCGTGTATTTGTAATCTTGCAACCTTAAACGCAAAAAGGAACCTAAATTAATTCACAATATTTATTATTTGCATTCTCACAAGAACCAAAAAAATTGCAAAGTTTTGCAACCGTTATTTTTTAACGGAACATGTTTTTTTTTTCAAATTTGACCATAAAAAATACTAGTAATAAAAGTTTGGCAAATTAGTTACAGGTATAAGAAAATACTTTTAAATTGTCTCAATAATTTGCAGTGTTTCAATGAAAAAACATTTTAAATGTTTTCAAATTTATTAAATGATGTTTGTTGCTATTTTTATTTATTTTTAAAGTTTGCAGAAGTTTAGCTTTTTTTGGTACAGTGCAAATTTCGCAAATAATTTTGTTTTGTTTTGTATTTGTGTCCGTATTGCAAATGGGGTAACAAATTGAAAATAAGGTTGGAAGTTAGAATATCTTTATTTGCTACCATAAATAAAAATTTGATGTAAAAAACAAATTAAGTCACAAAACACGTTTTTCTTTTGAAGCCATGGGTTGCAAATTGAATCAATTACGAAAATCAATATTTCTGTTTTTGGATCACTTTAAATGCTAAAGAACATAGCTCTGTATGGTTTGTTCCCACATTAGTTAGAAACAGACCGTGATGATCCGGGTTGTGCACAATATATTTAAAAACGTTCCTATAAATATACTGCGCACAATTCGGACTATCTGACTACTGTAGAGATGGGCGTTTTCGAATATTTTTGGAATCGATGCGCATCGTTTTTTTAAATTTGGCATCCGATTCCAGTATCGTTATCGAACATATCCGATATGCGATACCTGAATGCCTCGTGCCTGAGATGTGTTGTTTATCAATAATTGATAAAATGTAAAAACTGTAAACGTGCCCAATATGTATTAATTGATTTAATTTCCCCATAGCTGATCCGAACACTAGGAGACTTAAAAGGGTTGGGTATAAATGGGTAACATTTAAGTGTTGGGGTAGAGACAGTCCTGCTTGATCTTTATTTAGAATTATAGCGATTGATTGACTGTATTGGTTAGCGATTGGGATAATCGGATACCGGCGATTCGATGATTTTTTTTTCTCAAACTAGATTTGAGGATACTCTATGCTAATTGTGTTACTGATTGTAATTGATTTTTGTTTTAATATTATTTAAGTTTATACTCGTTTTCTTTGCCAAAGTTTTATTTGTTTTTATTTATTTAGTTTTTCTCGTTAACAATGAGCACCACGTTAAGTTTATTAATTTTTTTATTTATATTTCATATATGCTCTAGTTACCTAATAATTATTTTTAATATTTGGCAATAAATAAAGGAACATTTATATTTACGGACCATTGTTCAAAACTAAAATAAATATGACTTTGCTTCCTTAAATATTTTTACTAAGAAAGCGTTGAAAGTTATAAATAAAATATATTTTTTTCCTACTTCACTGCAAAATAGAATACATTCATATGACATTCGATGCATTGTCGCTTGCATTTTTCTCTTACGCGCCGCGTCATCTAACTAAAATTCTCGTTTGTCTAGTTTACAGTTGAAGCTCGAAGCGAGGAACTGAACTGCCGAATCGACTTTGTTGTGTTGATTCCGATTACGATTACAAATATCCTCGAAAATAATCGGAATGTACCGAGGATTTTGATAATCGGAATACCAAGGATTTTTAAATAGAATTATCCCGAATTATCCCATCGCTAGTATTGGTACCTTTTGCGTTGCATTAAAACTAAATATGATTATTTATGATATTTATTTAATAACTGCTTGCAAATGAGTCAGGTCAGGTCAGGACGAACACTATTTATATTATTAGGTAAGAAATGAAAAATACTCAAATTTTATTTTGAATGGTGTTATATTAATACTTCGAATTTCTAGTGTTAACTGTATTTTCGTTTTATCATGTATTATTTATTAATAAGTCAATATTTTATTTTAAAATTATAATTTTGACGGTAAACCGCTTGCCTGTTAAAGTAAAAGATTCATGTTTGATTGAATAAGAAGAAACTTATGTAATTTGTAGTTAAATTTGATAAAATTTTAGAATGTGGAAACAAATGTCTATGGCGATAAAATCTTTATTTAAATAAATTAAAACAAACTTTCTTTAAAAATATGTAACAAATTTAAAAATGTGAATTTTAAAATGTCTTCTATGGTGTATAAATCTTCAAAATTAAAGGCTTAATAATTTTGCAATAATCAACTATTTACTTAAATTCGTTGCAACTATTAAAGTTATTAAAAAATTAATAATATTTTTCAAAACGTTTGATTTAATTAACAAATGTATGTGCGTCGTTATTTTCCAACTATTAATGCTAAAAAGTTGAGCTATTGTTTATCTATTCGAAAAGTCAAACACACGGTTTTTGTTAAATAAGAATTGATATCTGTAAATAAGTAATCGAATAAACATTTTTGTAAAATTAGAAAAATTTAAATTATTAATTTGTTTAAAAAAATGTATTTCTATTCTTAAGTTTTTCGACTGGTGCTTTTAGATCTGTGATTTCTTAAACATTCTGATCTTTGGCTTTTTAATGTCCTAAAGTGTAATCATAAGATTATCAACATAAAAATGCTTTTTAAAATTCACATTATTTAGTATTATTTGTAATTATAAATAAAATCATGATTTTGTTTGTACTAATGCACAAAATATCGTGTGGTTTGAAGTAACGGGTTGTAATTACGACGTTGACGATGGTTTTTTATTTATTACAAATTACACCTCAATTTTAAATAATAAAATAAAAATCATAATGTGCTTTGTTTTAAATCTGAAATAACTACACCGGCACAAAAATTAAGGCATATGTTTTTCAATCATTGAAACTTTCATTCTTGTCAAATGTGTCTATATATGAAAAATTGATTGCAAAATTAAATACTGATTTAAAAAATAACAGCAGAGTAGAAAAAAATGTGTCAAAAATACAATAGAATGGTCTTGCAAGTTAAATTTGAGCCAAAGGCTCATTCATACGTTGCTGAATTTCGAGCTTGCTCGCTTGTTAGATATGATAACAGGCTGCAGTAAATGGCATGTTGCTTGGAGGTTGGTAGAGAGCGCTGCTAGTTTTACCTCACACGATAATTGTTTGCTGGTTTGTTTTGCTAGCTTGGTATATTAACATATTAAATATGGATGTAATGGTAATGCAAGCAATAATTGCTACTTCCACTTTAAAAATGTTTAAAATGCTTCAAAAATAGTAGAGAAAAATCAAAGCGAACACTTTGTAGTCGCGAGTGGTTGATGCGAAGAAATAACAGTGACAGCAATTTAACTATGTTTCTAAGTAATGAGTTTGTGGAGCTTTTTAATCTCTTTCAAAAATATTGACCGATGTTATTTTCGTAGATCTGATTATGTCTTTTTTTATTTTTTTCATTAGCCCAGAAGATCCTGCATCATTCACAAACTTCACTCGAATGGAATAGAACGATTTAATGAGCTGCTTTGTCTTCTCACACCACTTATTACGAATAGCAGATATTTATTATAATTCACAGAAGAAGTGGCGTACAAAGAAGGTTCATTCTTGTATGCGTCAATTAAAGTAGTTGTTTCTTGTCGAGTTCATTAAATACCTACATTTTGATTTTATAACTTTTGGCCCCATCACTGTTCACTCTAAACTTTTTGTAACAGTACCACGCACAAAAGAATGACAGACTATATCCGGTGATACGACCCTGCGATTGGTCAAATTCTCAAACTATTAGGCAGCGTTGTATGAAAAATAGCACACCAAACCTATCATTAAAATATTGCAATCTAGTAAGCAACGAAGCCATCATTGACGTCACAATCCAGCAGCGTATTGTGCAAAGCTGCCTTCAGACTCCGAGGAAAAGAGGAAGCACGAAATCCAGTACAATTGTGAATTTTTTTGTCACATGTAGCTAGGCATGAAAGTATAAAATTTTCCTCAAGTGTTACACTCATCTGTAGACGTTATTTTAACAAAAAACTAAAAATTAACTGGATTCTTTTGTGCACAATATTCATGATCAGTTCTAATTATTCCCAAAAAATCTAGAATCACTTATGTTCAATGGACTAATGGGTGCAGGTCGCAGATTAACCTCTGTAAGTCTATTCATTATAAGTTGACTAATCTTGATAATGTAATGCTCCACTTTTTGATGTGTAACATCTTTCCTCTCGCTTTCTCGCAATTTGTGGGAGTGATTTCATGGAATGTATAACAGTAACAGGAAGTCGCGGAAGCACGCGCTATTTGATTTGACGAATGAGCGCGCGTTTAGAGTTGGCCGTCAGATAGACGTCAACTATATAAATAAATATTTACTGTTGATAATAAATCTTAATAAGTGCAGATCATTAATAAAAAATTCAAGTGTAATAAATAATTATTTGAATAAAATATTTCAGTATTTAGCTTTTTTAAATTTTGAGGTTGATTTCTGTCACTGTCAGTGGCAATTAAATAAAATACAATTTTCATTAAAAATAATTGTTATGAAAAATCATTTTAAATAATACCTGACCCCCTTTTTTCCGAATATAATTTAAAAAATTCTTATTACCGAGGTGAGATGTCAAATGTTATACATCATATGCGACTACTGTAAGGCTCGCTCGTTTTTTTATATTGTTAAGTCTGGTGTCGAGATTTTTGCATCCGTTGCAAGATTTGTTTAAAAATAGTTATAAACTTTTCTCGACTTTGTTAATTAAAGCGTGTCAAAACTCTAGAAATAACGTTAAGCCGTTTAGCTAGCTCAACTTGATGGTAGAAACCATTCTTTGCGAAAAGTTTTTCAATTTAATGCATTCAAATTTTAATTTAATTATATTTCTTGCTGCTGTGGTTTATTTTTAAATTATATGTATTAAAATATTTTAAAATAACGTCGCGGCGCTTTATTCAAATTAAAATTAATCTACTTTTATTATTATTAACAAAATTGATGTGTTTTTATCTACCTATAATTAAAAACACAAAGGTAGCAATATAAATTGCTACACCACTAGCAACATATTTAAGGTTTAGTGGTTTGTAAAACTGTTCGTTAATTTTGGTAGCCGGTATTTTTGAAAACTAGATCTACTTAATACAAAATTTTAATTATTATGCACTTGTGATTTTTGTACGTAGCTTGGTTGCATGAATCTTATAGTGACGTAATTTTATTTTGTAATTAAAATCCGATTTTAATAATAAGTGAAAAAGATTATTTGGCTGTTGAAATGAAATTAAGTCATTAAATTTTATTTTTAGGTACGTACATCTAATTTGCTTTGGTTTTTTAAGGTATTTATAAGCTTCTCTCGGTTTATTTGGAAAAAATATCCTGTTAGTGCCAAAATCGTCGGGCAAAAATAATGAATTTTTACAATTACATTAATCTAGTTGAAATCCGAATTGATAAAAATTATTTAGTTAAACCTGTAGGTATCTGTTGTTGTAATGAGGTAGTACTTACCGAAGATAATTTTCTTACCAAATGGTTGAAATTGAGATATGATATAAATGACAAATAGTTTTTTTATTCCCCAAAGTTTGAACTTTCACTTGTTTTTAGTTTTTGAGATTTTTATAAAGAGTTATCACTTTTACATGCATGTTATAGGTAATCAGTACAGAAATATCTCTGAAACTTGAATAAGAACTGAACCGCCCTTACGACCGAGATGATAAACTAACATTTTATACATTTCCAATTTTCCTTTTAAAGTTTGTGTAAAATTATTGATTCTCATTTACTCCAAAAATAGTTTTCGTTAAAAGTATTATGATTATAACCCTTAAGCAATATTTCCTAAGCAGCTTTTCAACAGGGAGAAAAAACATGAATAAATTTTTTATAAACAAAACTAGAGTCTACCAAAGTATTTGATTTCAGATTAAAACGGGTGTCGAAAAAAACGTAGCAATATTACTTGGAAAGCTGAGATTTTCGTATGTGAGTGCAGTATCTGTAGACACGCGTCGTTTATTAAAAATGGAGTTAGCGCTGTGGCAGTCTACGCGGGGCAATTAAAAACTTTCTACTTCAAAGGTAAGGGAAGTACTGCCTTATGGAAACATTTTAAAGTAAGATGAATTTATTGCATGAAGTACATTAATTTTGAATTGAGCTTATAAAAAAGTAATCATTAAAGTTATTGTAATATGGCAAAGACGATTAATAATTTCGACAAAATATTTGGAATTAGGTCTGTGACATGAGACAAAAAGTGACAACGCCAGCTGTTGACCTAGAAGAGTTACATTTAAAAATAATATTTTAAATCCTCACTACAACTTGTTATTTTTTTTTCATTTCGGTTGGTTAACCTTCTACTTATTCACATTCCTTCTCCATTTAGTTTATTAATTCTTTGACACCTCGACACCAAAGTTTTTGTCCCTGCATTTCTTCATATTTTTTTGGTCGTCGTCCTTCTTATCTTTATTCTTACTATATATACAAATAATGTCAACATTTCTTTTAACAGTCGTCCAATATATTTATTTGTTTTGCCACATTTTTTTAATATCTAGTCCATTTTCATCATAATCCTCGACAATTATTTTCACTATGATCCATAAGTTTTGTTTGTTTCACTTTCACTTTTATGTGATGTAGGAAATAATTAACTCTTACAATTTCTCTTGTGTGTCTACACTTATACTTCCTATAATGTACTCGTTCTAATTTTGCCAGTTCGTTTAATTTAGTACAATAAGTACTATCTCTCATTGTGCTGTTTGTCATATTATTGTTATATTTTTTATATTACTTTACTTTTAAAATGTTTTCAACGACGTTATATTTAATAAGTCTCATATTTATAAACTTACTTTATTTAATTTCAACTATTGTTTTAAATAGTTAAAAGAACCTGTTTAACTGTTAAATCATTCCATTCTTGCTCGTACTTTTCTTTAAACTGGATCGGTTCAATGCGTTTTTAGATATACTTATATTTGTAAGTTTGATTACATTTTATTGTACTTTTTACAATAATTTCCATGTTATAATTTATTATTATCTCGTACTAAATGCAAAAAATGATTTAAATTTATAGCTGAAATTTTTATTTTAATAGATATTGTCTAATGTAGTAAATGTACTTAACTATTGATAATACATGGTGTTCAAATAAAACTAATTAACTTAAAATACGTTGAAATCCAGTGACTACCATAATTTACAGTGTTTGTAATAGGCAGATGAACATAATTTGTGGTTTTACTAAGAGCTGTGTTCCTATTGGTGGTTAAATATTGTAAACTTAAAATAAATCATACATATTAACATTACCATACCAGCAGGTTAAAAATTAAACTTAACCTAAAATAATTTATACATATATACCTTACCAGAAGGCTAAAAACTACTACATTTTCTTTCCAGTGTAGTATTTTATTTATAAAAGGACATTTTACGAAGGCAATACCGTCTATCATGGTTCTCTAAATAGACGTAAGTGTTAGTTTGTTATTACAAGAATTGAGCATAATGGAAGTACAAAAAACCTTACTCAATACTAAGTTTTAAAATCTGGATGTAAAATACTACTACTTGTTTAATATGTGATATTTGAAGTTGTTTTTTTAAGAAAAATTTATGTTCACTGAAAACGCATTCATTTAATTTAAATTGAAATTCATGACCACAAAACATTTTATCCGTATACTATTACAATTTTTTATTCAATTCTAAAGAACTCACCTAATAAATAACGATCACTTCCGATAATACATTATGATATTAAAATTGACATAATCTGGCAATAAATTTATTGAAGACCCAACAGGAAACGTAGGGTATTAAAAAATCCTATACTACGTAATATTTAGGTTAAAAATAAACAAGATTTTTTTAAATAAAAAATATGTAAAATAACTAGACACAAATCCACTTATTTTTACTCTTTATTTTAATTTTAATACTAAAATATTTATTTTTTAAAATGGTTAACTTTCTACTTTTGTAAAAAAAATTTAAATTAAATTTAACGTTTAGAGTCCGAGTAGGTGGCCATAACGCGCACAGCTCATAGTATTGCACCATAGCATTTATGTGCGAAGCAAATGTAATTATAAAATTAAATGCGCTTGGATATAACGACGCATTGACCCTCGCCTCGCACATAGCCTGGTATCATAGCATCATACTCCAAAATCGGGGTTTGTTATTTTGACCATCGCATATGGCGCGTTGTGCATGATGGATAAAGAGACATTTATTTATTTATTTTGTTGCTCGACGGCAAAACTTTGTATGAGGCAGGGTCTATACTATGGTACAATGCTATGAGCGGTGCTCTGTTACGGACATATCGTAAGGAATTCCAATAAAAGTAATATAACTTTTGAGTTGCACCTTTTATCAATAATAAATAAAAATAAATGTTTATAACAAACACTGTATTTTTTATTTAAACTATTAATCTGTTGCAAAAATACAAGAATACAGATAAAATATATTTTTTAAGAATAATTAACTACAATAAGTTGAACACTACTAACGGAATCGAAGATAATGTGAAATTTTTTAATTAGTCTAGTATACAAATAGTACCAAGAAAAAGTATGAATGCAGTGGCAAATTTATCTTTAAAATACCAATCCTCGTATAGATTGTATGAAACATTTGCTACTAAAAGAAATTCAGAGTTTCGAAAAAACTACTAACTACTTGATAAAATAATATTAATTTATATATATATATATATATATATATATATATATATATATATATATATATATATATATATATATATATTGAATTCAGGATTAACTCATACGGTAGGCTTTCAAAGCCAATTTAGTGGTATCTACGAATTAAAACCGTATGTAAATCCGGATGTCCCAAAGATTTTAAGACACATAAGAAAACAAATGAAGATAATTTAATTATTTAATTTTCATACCTATTAAAGTCGGTCGTTTGATTGTAATAAGTTTTCTACGTTTTAATAATTTGACATGACGACGTTCAAGAAAAATATTAACATTTTCAGCATTGGCCATACATTAAATATCATTAAGTTATCTTTATCCATGGTCTTGTTAAAGTGTTGTAAGAGATTCGGTGTGTACAAATTTTTTTAACATATTACTGGAAAGGATGTTTAAAATAACACTTGTTTTTAGTTATGTTAAAAAACTGTGACTAGATACATAAATCCTGATTGTTTTATTTTGATTAATATCCAGGTATACGATTTAAAGAAAACTTTAACTTTATACAAATCTGACTACTAAATTCATATACGTGGTATAATTAGTTAAATGTAAGTTCTAAATTTTTTTGCTCTGTGTTTTAATATCTTACAAGAACAAGATCCAATGGGTTTCTTGAATTTATATACCTACATTTTTTATATCGTACAATTTGATATTGATTATTTTGTTTCATTTTCATCTTATCTTTACTGTAACAAACTATATAATTTTGACTCGATATTTTCTCAGTTTCCATATATCTGTCATAATGCAAAAAATTATTCACGTATTAAAAAAAGAAATAAATTTCATCATATTCCTATTAAAAAGGCTTATTTAAATAATTATTAGAGGTGTTAATTTGGTAAAAGAGCAAAACACAGGCGTTATTAAAATAATTTTAAATGAGCCGGTTATGCAGCTCTTTCTAGTACATGTAGTTTTTAAAGCAACTGTACATCCTTAAATATTAATTATTTCGTATATCTTTTTGTTGCATGCGGTTGTATAGACCGGTTAGACGAAACTAAAATTGGTATTTTTAAGAAAAATATATTATTTCTATGTTTTTTTGTATGTTAATATACCCTTACTCTATCATCTTTTAGAATGTCTTTGTGAAATGTATGCTTCACATTATTTGTTTCCATGGTATACACTTAGTTAGTTGTATTTTTTTATTGGAACTGATTCTGTACGTTTTAATAAAGATATATACTTTTGTGGAAGCAGTTTCATTGATAAAATGATAATTCAAATCACCGTTATTTACGAAGAAAACTTGACATCCAGAGATGTATATTTTGTTCACAGCATTCTGCTTTAAGGCGCTCTCTCACAAGTACGCAAATGGAAATAATCTAGAATAAATGTATATTTTAATATAGTTATGTTACTGTATTATTGGAAATTTTTACCTTAGCACAAAAAAGCTTAACAAAAACATTTAAACACGTTTTTCTTATTTTTAACACCAAGACAATATGTTAGTTTTGATTGGAGTTTAAAATAAATCCCATGAATTTTTGAATTGAACATAAAAAGACACCATTTAAATCGCCAACACATACTGAGAGCCAATCGCATACTAAAAAATGGTGCTCGACAAACAGCTGTAGCGCGAGCATTTGGCACATCTTCAAGTTTAATTTCCCGCTTAAATGTCCGTTTTGTAGAAACTGGAGATGTATTTGAAACATAAAAAACTCACCCATATTAAAGATTGTGTTTTGCAATTAGCTGCAAGAAGCAGAAATTATCAGAACTGTCAACAATTATTTGAGGTTTTGCAGGGGGCATGGATAGCTATACCCTAACAAAAAAAATAGATAACTTGATTCTATTCATGTAAAGAAGATGTAGCTGTTATAATTCTTATAAATTTATTTTATTTTGGAATAAAATTGATTTTAAATTTTAGTTTTATATTCGGCTATTTTAGATTATTTTTAAGTTTTTCTATATTTTTGTTAAAATTATTCATTTAAAAAAAATAGGTTGTGATGTGAATAAACTTCGTCAAAATTAATTTCTTTTAATATATCAACTGCAAAACCTCGATTTATTTAAAAAATGTCAGCTCAGAATAGAATACCATTAGATTGTGTTCATGTGTGTTAAGTTAAGAAAACATTTGTTAAAGTTATAGATAACAAAATACACTTTAAATGGTCAATGGGTGCTAAGAATCTCCTGAAGTTTAATAAAGATATGTACTCACGGAACATAAGAAGTTTAAGTAAAAAATATCAACAAAGATTTTAAATATATTGGATGTGATTGATTAAAAAGCAAAAAATTATTGTCAATACTGATTGTGAGATACGAATGGTGTGGAATGGGAATGGAATGATAGAATCAAATTACCTAGAAAAAACACTACTGTGGTTCTGCCAAGAAACCAGTTTTATGATTTTGAATACCTGGTTTATGCTACTAAATAATAATAAAATGAGGAACTCTGCCTATAATCTCGTAGAAGCTATATTATACAATCAAATTAATTTTACTTAATTCCCAACAGATACAGATTCAAACAAAATTATCAGCGAAAAAATTGACAAGATCAGATTCACTGGTCGTAAAGTTAAAAGAGAATTTAATAAAAACAAGGCAAGTTAAGAATAAGAAAAAAGTTACATTAGGAAAATGGATTTAATTATAGTATACAGATATACACACAACTAAACTTATATGGAATCACCCAGTATTTATGAGAAATATTTTTGTTGTAAAAAAAATGGGTAAACAATAGATGAATGTATTCACTTACAATAACAGTTACATTCATAAAAAAATTTGGCTGTATCCTTGATGTTTTTATTCAGTTAATAAATTGATTCTGTGTTAGGTTAGGCATGTGTTATATTTTACAAATAGCCTTGTGTTGAGTTACCAGAAATACCTACCGTGGCAAAGAATTATTATTTTGGTAGAGCAGGGAATGTCACAAAAAGAGGTTGCAAAAATCGTGAGAGTTGGACAAGGAGTTGTTTTAAAAACGTACTTAAGACTTTTTGAGTTGGGACAACTTGAAAATAGGACAACAAAAAGTCGAAAAAAAATTTCACAACACATCATGACTGTAGCTCAAATATCAAGAAGAAACCCATCCAGAGCTTTAAGTCAACTCTTGCAAGTTACAGGTGTTAGTGTTGCAGTCGAAACTATCAGAAATAGACGCCGCGCTTACGGATTATCCAGCAGAAGATGGTGAGAGATCCTGAACTATCAAGACAGAATTAAACTGACCGCTTGTATCATTAATTCTGGACAATGCAAGATTAGCAAAATGTCTTATTTTCAGATGAAACCATAGATACTCTTCGGTCAGACGACCGACAAATTTAAGTTTAAAAATGAGGTAGAAAACTAGACTCTAAGCTGTTCGATCTGACCCCAAATATAAAGGTGTATATATATATTATAAAAACTGTAATGTTTCTGGGGTGGTATTATGATTGGTGAAAAAACTCCGGTAATTCCTGTAAGGTTAACAATGACAGGTCATCGGTAAGTTAATTTAGTACTAGAGCCCCTAGTAAGAAACTGGAAAGGCGCTTGTAGTAGAAATTTTTTATTTGTTATAAAAGAGTATCCACTAATTTTTTAGAAACGAAAGGCGTACATATTTTAGAGTTGCTTAATTGTTTACTTAATCTGATTCCAATGGAAAACTGAAATATTATAAAAAAAAAGATTATAACTCTATCACTTGCCTTATAAATCCGTTTCGTCAATTTTCCTTTACCCATCCTCTCTACGTGTCCAAACCATCTAAGCACTCCTTTATGTATCTTTGTTACTACATCTTCTTTTACACCAAACGTTTCCTTACCACACTATTTCTCGCTTTATCCATCAGAGTCACTCCAGCTATACTCATCTCCGCAGCATTCCTCCTATGTTCATGCTTCTTCTGCCAAACTCAACATTTACTCCTCTATGCACAGCCAGTTGTACCTTTTTTTGACACGTTTTGGCTACAGGGCCCCATTCATTTGTTTTCCTGTCAAAACACTTCGATCAATGTCACAGTCATACTTTTCATCTCTCGTAAACTTAAAACCCAAGTATATAAACTCATTCTTTTGTTTCACTCTTTCTCCTTTAATCAACACCTCGCAGTTTTTCATGCTTTCTTCTATTTCAAAACCCATTACTTTTGTCTTGCTTACATTTACTTTCACCCCTTTATAAACGAGTTGTAAAAATTGCCACATGGAATGTACGTAGCTTCTATGCTCCCGGAAAATTGGCCAACGTTGAAGCAGGAATGCATAGACTGAATACAGATATTCAGATGTTTAAGTATATCTCAGTTTCGGACTTTATCCATCCATGATACTTTCAGGATTCTCCTAAAAACCCACATCTCAAACGCTTCCAGTCGCCTCATTTCATTGCTATTTATAGTCCAGGCCTCCACTTCGTAAAGCAAAATTGAAAATTGAACAGCGCAACAAACGGATCCTCAAAGGCAGTCTAAAATCTCTAATGCAAAGAACTTTTCTCATTTCGTTGAACGCTGCGCGAGCGTACTCTGTTCCTGACCGGATTTCCGTGTGATTTGTCTCCATCTTTATTTATTAGACATCCGAGGTACTTGATCTGTTTAACCTGCTCTAGTCTCACACCTCTGACTGTTAAAAATATTAAAATAATTCATACTAGAAAAAACATCAATCTAGATAGGCTGAATGGCATAGGAACTAAGCTGGAAGAAAAACTACAGAACGTGACAATTTTGGATCCACCAAAAGTAGAACAAACTTGGACGTAATTCAAGACAGTTGTCACAAGAATACAAGAACACAATATCGGATACGTGAAAAACGAGAAAATAAAGGAGTGAATGACTTCCGAAATACTGGAACTCATGGCGGAAAGAAGAAGAAATCTAGCAACGCCTACAAAGTACAAAGCCATAAATAAAATAATTCGAAAAAAATGCAGCCAAACAAAATAATCTTGGCTCTCGGACAAAGACACCATACTTTTAACGTACATCGAAAAGTTAAAGAAATGTCGGATATACGTCGAAAATCTCCTGCAACAATCTTAAAAAATGAAAACAATGATGTTATTATAGGCATAGAAGCAAATCTAAAAAGATGGACAGTACATAGAAGAGCTATTTCACGATAACTGGCCTAAATCGCCTCCAACTATAGATTCCGAGCTCAATAAAGAAGGTCCAACAATCACAAAAGACGAAGTCATTCATGCCATAAAAATACAAAAGAACAGAAAAGCAACCGGTCTGGATAACATCCATACTGATGTAATTAAACTGATAGCAGATAAAGAAGGTAAAGGACTGGAGATATTGACTTCACTATTTAACACTATTCGTAAAAATAACACCATACCATCCGACTACTTTTATAACTCTGCCAAAAAAAACAAAACGCTTCAAACTGCGATGATTACAGAATGATCAGTCTCATGACCCACATCCTCAAGATCTTTCTAAGAATAATACACACACGTATTTACAAAAAAATGTGACATTGGGGTAGATAAAACTCAATTTAGAAATGGCTTTGGAACCCACGAAGCACTTCTCCTTAAACGTGTTGACGCAAAGGTGCAGAGACATGAAAGTTAACGTCTATGCTTGTTTTATCGACTACCACAAAGCGTTCGATTGTATCAAACATGATTAACTAACTTATTGAAATTCTTAAGAAAACCGGCATCGATAAGAAAGAGATCAAAATTATATCACAACTATATTGACACCAGACGCAGAATTTAGAATAGAGAACGAAACATATTCCATATTCAAAGAAGCCTTGAGTGACGTTGTAAATGGCGTTAAGATAAAAGGTGTCAGTATAAACAACATTAGATATGCGGATGACACCGTAATGCTACCAGATAATATAAATGATCTACAGTTTGTGATGGACCGGATAGTACAACGTAGTGAGAGTATTGGTCTACAAATAAATATATCAAAAACTAAGTTGCTTATATTCGCAAAATCCGAAGTAAATAATAACTTATTTCTAATCGGTAATAAAGTAGAACAAGTTAAGACCTTTAAATATTTGGGAACAATTATTAATAATCAATGCGACCAAAAGAAGAAAATCAGATCACGAATTGAACAAGCAAGGAGAGCATTCACTACAATAAAAAATTCTTCACAAGGTCTGAACTCAGTCTAGAGCTTAGAGTGCGTATGATTAGGTGTGAAGCATGGACCCTTGATCTAATTATAAAAAAAAAAACTAGAGCCGTTTGAGATGTACCTATATCGACGCATATTGAAAATATCGTGGGTACAAAAAGTGACAAATGTGGAAGTGCTTGCCCAAATGAGAAAGTCATTGGAACTTCTAGGTACTATCAAGAAAAGAAAAACAGAATACATAGGACACGTAATGAGAGGAGAAAAGTATGAGCTCCTCAGACTAATAATTGAGGGCAAGAGATCAGTTGGAAAAAGGCAAAACTCTTGGTTGAATGATCTGAGGAGATGATTTGGATGCACATCAACCGATATCTTTAGAGCTGCAACTTTTAAAATTATGATTGCCACATGGATCGCCAAACTTCGAGCGGAGACGGCGGATTAAGAAGAAGAAAATCAAACTACCGCTCACACCATGCATAGACAATGTCGACCACAATTTATTCCTTGCCACTTTGTCATAGGCCTTTTCAAAGTCTATAAAAGCGCAATAGACCTTTCGACTTTTAGCCAAGAATTTTTCAACCATACTTCATAATGAAAAGATCAGATCCGTGCATCCTCTTCCTCTCCTATATTCTGCTTTCCCATTCCATAACTTTTCATCATTTTCATTAGTCACTCTTTTAATTAATACCTTTGCATACAGTTTGCCGATGATGCTGAGTAGTTTTTGCAAATAAAAGCTACATTAAAAGAATGTATAGTGGATAACTACTGTACGATCAACGAAAAGAAAAAAAAATCAATCAAGTAATAGGAATATGAAAACCAGTAATAGTAGCGGATAAAATATTACTCATTAATGAGCATCCGTCATTTGGAGCCAGTTGTTAGTTTGAGATTTTTAAACCTAAGGACATTGTCATTTAACAATATTTTAAATTATTTTATCTATACCTACAATGTGGAACAGTCAAAAAGGAATAAATTTATTGTTTTAATTATTGTGCATATTTATAATAAATCCCGAAACACGACAATTTTAGATTATGAAAAAAAAAATGTATCCCTACACTGAACAACCTTCGAGTGGGAGTTATAACCCACAGGTACTGTAATAATATGTCATTGGTCCTTTTTTCATTGATAGCAATTTAAATGAAGATAATTATTTAGCAATGCTATAAATTAAAGTCGTGTCAACTTTGGCAAACATATATGATGATGCCCTGAAAATCAAAGGGATGAAAATAAATGTGAGCAAAATGAAAGTAATGGTTTTTGAAAAAGAAGAAAGCATGACAAACTGTGGAGTTTCGATTGAGGGAGAAAGACTAGAACAAGTAAATGAATTTGTGTACTTGGGTTCAAAGTTTACTAGAGATGGAAAGTATGACAGTGACATTGAGCGAAGGGTGTTGGCAGGAAAACAAATGAATGGGGCACTGCATAGCTTTATGAATATCCAGAAAGTGTCAAAAAAGGCACGTCTGGCGGTGTTGGTTCCTACACTTATGTATGGTAGTGAATGTTGGGTTTGGCACAAGAAGCATGAAAATAGGATTAATGCTGCGGAGATGAGTAGTCTGAGAAGTATAGCCGAAGTGAATCGGTTGGATAAAGTAAAGAATAGTGAGATAAGAGAACGCTGTGGTGTAAAAAAAGATGTGGTGTCAAAGATAGATAAAGAAATGCTTAGATGGTTTGGACACGTAGAAAGGATGGATGAAGGAAGATTGACGAAACAAATTTATAAGGCGAGTGTGAATAGACAAGTCGGTAGAGGTCGACCTCGGAGAACATATCTCGATGAGATCAACATTGTTTTTAAGAAAGGCCAGGTCGAGAGTACCAACAACCGACGAGCATGTATGAGAGCACTGATGAAAGTAGAGGAAGCAAAAGATGTGTGTAAGAACCGTAGCAAGTGGAAGGAAGTGGTCTCTGCCTTTTTAAATAAATAATGAAAATAACTTTAAAATGATTTATCACAAGCCTCTACTATCCTTTTAAAAGTTTGGGGATTTTACTGTTACTCGAAGCTTAGGTTAGATTCAATATAGGGATAAACATTTTTAGTTGCAGGATGTTATTTTATAATCTAAAATTGACGTGTTTTGGGGTTTTTTATAAATATGATTTAGAGTGATACAATATTTACATGGGGAAAATAATAAAAATCTAACGTTTTCCATTGTTCCTTCTTCTTCTTTAGTTGTGCTCCAGACGTCCCAACTAGAACGGTAACTTTTGAATAGAGAGTCTAGATTGAGAAATTCTTTTCCATTTAAAGCTTTTTCTTAGGTTCATTACCTTTTGTTCTTTGAGATCCATATTTAAATATCAATATTAACATATATTTGAATATACAAGTTATCCTTTTTGTACTTAGGCACCGTCTTTGTATATTGTTCATTATATAAAAAAAAGACTGTAACTAATGCTTAAAGGTTGTATATATTTTGTAAGATGCTTCTGACTCGAATAAATAAAAATAAAAAAAAACTGTGTTTGCTTACAATATCATGTGAGGCTTTATTTTAGTTACTTATGGAAATAATCTCGATACAATCCTGCGTGTAGCGTTCATTAAAAATGCGGAATAAATCGTCATGCGTGTCGGATCCGGTCCTGTCTAGTCAATAAAATGTGGGTTCCGTTTCAGACGCTAAGTTCAGTTAGTTCAAACTCGATTTCAAGCTTGTGGTGAATTGATTGCTTGCCGTTCCATCCTTAAAAAAACGGTGAGTACATTTTATTATAAATAAATGATAACAGTCTAACTTTGTTACGTCTTGAGCTTTAATTTTTTAAACAAATTCCATTCAATTTTGGTTAACCTACTTGTTGCACCGGCAAAATCATGTATTGATTTAATTTGTTTCCTTGAAACCAGTTTATTTAATATTCGTGACGCGACATTGCTTATTGTTATTCTATGCGAGCCGAGGGAAAATTAAAGCTTGATTATAAATTAAATTGAATTTTTTAAATGGGACAAGACACCTTCTGATACCTTCCTTATTATTTGTATATATAGCATATAAAATTATCAAGAAAATTCATTTTTATGTAGTATGTATTTTCTGCTTGTCCACAAATAAACATTTAAAGACAAGTATAAATAGAAACAGGATTTTGAATTAGCGATATATTTGATCTGTCCATGTGCATGCGTGTGTTACAATGTTTATCGTATAACGCGTAAAACCATTTGTGAAATGAAAGATTTTTTGATTTTATTTTGATAATTCATAAAAAAATAAGGTAATTATTTGAAGTGGGATCTCCACATTGTTCAAGAAAAAACGTCAAAAAATTAACATTTTTAAATAATTTATTTTTAAATTGGTCCTTTTCATGACGAATTTTTATTTACAAAAAAAAAATTTAAAAAGGATAACTGGTTCAATTGTTTTTTTTTAGTTTGAAATTTTAATGTTTACCCTTTTTAAATTTTATGTTTTATATTTCTTTTTGAAAACTACATAAAAAACAAGCAAATTGAAAATAAAAGTTATATTGTAATTTGAATTTTTGAAGAAATGAACTAAACATTTTTGAACTAAAATTAAAGGATAATAAAAATAATAATCGTGAAGCGTTCCACATTTTTTTCATTTAAAAACAGCTGATAAAAGAGTACGATATTTTATAGTATTAACATGTGTCATTCTTGCGCAGAAGGCATGGTAATCTTTTCTGTCTCGTTCCAATTTAAGTATAAAAAAACCACCCCAAAAACCATAAATCATAATAATTATTATACTTTAATTTTGATTCGAAAAATTAATTATAGGTATAAGTTATTTCTTTTTATTTTGATTGTTTATTAAGTAGTTTACAAAAAATACATCATAACGTTTAAAAAATGTTAACATTAAAAGTTCACGAAAACGTCAAAAATGGTTTTTTTTGTACTTTGTACTAAAAAAACAATTGATCCAGTCAACTTTTTGTAATTTTTTTGTAAATACCAAATCCGCCGTGAAATACTGAACAAAAATATTTAAAACGGTTTAAATGTTTTATGGCCGAAAATATGGTGGACCCCACTTCCAAATAATTACCAAAATTTAGAAAGTTTAATTTTTCGTCTCTACTATACGTTTTCCCTGATCAAAAAGGGGTTAAAAACTTGGCATTTTCACGGATAGATAGAGCTTGGCTAGAGGCAGAATATAAAACAAATGTTCCAAAAAAAATTATTCTTATTTAAAGATCTTTCTAGCAAATAATTATTGCTATCGTCGAAGTCCTATAGGCGCCACAGCACGAGCGAAACAACAACGTTTAAAACAAAAAACCAAAAAGAAAACACAAAAAAAATTTGGTTACATTTTATTTAGTGTTATAGTTTAGTTCCTAAAAAATCAATAAGTGACGCTATTTATTTTTAGAACGCACTGTAGAAACTTTCACAACCATCCACTTGACCGGCATTATTTTAAAATTCATTTTTTAAACGCATATGGTGGTGTATAAAGAAATTCTTTTATGTTAAAAAATCGGATTTCAAGAAAAAAGTTTTTCTCATTTAAAGATATTAAGATAAAAGACGATGTCGCGGGCATCAATTAGTATTCAAAAAGTATTTGATTGAAAAAACGGTAGGAAGTAGAAAATGTTGATGCGTGAATGCGATTTTCCTTAAATGTTTGGGTAGACATCATTGGCTACCAAATTATTTTATTGAAGGTTATTAATTTTCTTCAAGATAAATGTTTTAAAAAACCAAGTGTAATGACCTTATTTAAAAAAAAAACTTAAAATTAATACCTCGTTACGCTGTAACCGTAAAAAATAATAAAAGAAAATATTTCGTAATAAATGGATGGATGGAAACGGTGCTAGTGAGCAGTCATTTGAATCACCAGTTAACTTGCAACACAATATACAATAAATAATTTTAACATTGATAATTTCAAAGTACAATCACAAACAATAAAGCGAAATATTAAATCTCAACTTTTGATAAAAACGTTGGTAAGAAGTTTTATACAGGGTTTCTAATTTCTGGTTGTACTAGGAATTTACATGGGATATTTGATTTATAGCTGGCATTGTCCTCCCAGTAACTTATGAAGATAAAATTGAAAGTTTTTTTCAGTAGGTTTTGAGGAGAAATCGAATGGAACTATTTTTATTAAAATCGAACAATTTTTGTATGAGACTCGAAACCGCGCACTTCTGATTCTTAGGCATTCACTTTTAACTGCTGTATGATTAGATTAACCTGAAAATTTAAATAAAAAAAATTGATCACAAGAATAGAAATAACATTGTGTTAGTACCTTGGTCAACTAAACAAGGTTCTAAGCCCTGAACCGTTAGTTTGATTTTTATGAAAATAGTTTCATTTGATTTCTCGTCAAAAACTACTTGGAAAAAACTTTTAACTTTATATTACTAACTTACTGGGAGGATATGCCAGCTATAAATCGAAAATCCCAAGTAAATTTCTATGGTACAACTATAATACTCCCTGTATGCACTGGACAAATTTCCAGTTTTTGCAATACAGGATATGTGTTTAATAAGAAGTATTTTTTTGTCTTAAATAATACAAAGGTATTAATTTTTGAAATTGTATTTTAAAAAAATGAAGCTATGAACACTAAGATGTTAATAGGATTTTGTGAAAACATATTGTTATTACTTAACGAAGCAATGGGCATTTTTTACTAATTATTAATATTGCGTTTAATACTAAAACAACATCTTGATTTTTATTATTAAACAGTATTGTGTTAATTACCAACGAATTCATTTACTGTATGCAGTTTGCCTATCGAAAAATCAAGTCGGATGGGCAATTTCCCGCTCATCCACCATTTTCCTGCCAATTATGTATACCTTTGTTTCAAACAGTGATATTCATTATTCCGGACTACAAATTTATCACATGGTTATTTTACATTTGGTACAACCTTGGTACGTAGTAATAAATTATATTTATGAATGTGACTAATGATTTTTTAACAAAACAAATATATTTTCAAAATGAAAAAAATTCAATGTTCATTAATACATTATTCTAGTTTAGTGGTGTTCAACCTAAGGGGATTTGCCACTAAAGGGTAAAATGGTATCTTTAAGGGGTAAAGACAGGGAATGGATTATTTATTATTGTGTCACAAAACAAAATTAACAAACTCATATTTATTAAATTAGGCTGACTCCCTAAATTCATAGTAATCACTTATCATTTATTACATAAAATTTTCAAATACTACAAGTCAAATATTTTCCTAGTAATCACTCATTATTTATTACCTAAAATTTTCAAATACTAATGGGTACCTACAAGTTAAATGTTATCCTAGTAATCACTTATCATTTATTACCTAAAATTTTCAAATACTAATAGGTACCTACAAGTTAAATATTATACTTGATTTGAAAAATGACCATGTAAAACCTTTTTAAGTGGATAAAGAAACATTTCCAAATACTGAAATTGAAACCAAAGCATAATTACTTGAACTTCCGGAAGTCAACAACCACTAAAAATAGATTTTAAAAACACACAACTGGAAACATTTTGGCATAAGATCGGTGGCGTGTATCCATTTCTATCGAAAAAGCCTTGAAAATACTGATCCCATTCGCCACAACTTAAGAGTTGTGAAAGTTAATTTTCATTAATGGTGACAATGAGACCAAAAGCCTGCTGAAAAACAGGTGTTTTTTGTTATTCATAGACAATGCAATAGCTTATTTGTTGTTCAAACTAAACTTTTTTGCTAGTACTTAATTCGTTTTATGTATTTATCAAAAAAGCTTGGGAACCGCTGTTTTAGTGTTGATTTAATCAATATATATGATATCAGTATTAAAACACGAACAAAAAGTATTACTTTGAAATTGCTGTGGTTTCAAGGCTAAAAACACATATTATAACTTTTTCCATGCAGAACAAGTTCAGTTTTAAATTCTTAACAGTATAAGTAGCAGTAATTATAATTTTTATTTAGCTTTTATAAGTATTGTACATTTTATATTACTTATTTAAAGCTTTTCCGAGTTTTGGGGAGACATATTTTCTACCGTCAGACATGGAAATTATTAGTTGTTTAAATTTTAACTTTAACGCACTATGTGAAAGTAACACAAAAATAAAGGGTTTTCGATAAAAATCTTACTAAATATTCCTGTGTTTTTGTTCCTATCATTATGTTTTATTTAAATAGCTGATCGTGAAACTACATGTCTATTAAATAATGGTAAGAAAACTAATTTCTTTATTAAGAAGCCGATAACATTATCGTAAATAAAAAATACGTTTCATTACACGCGATTATCTACTCGTACACGTGATAATATTTTAAGAAAATATTACGTGTTTATCTTTTAAAAAATTCTTATCCAATACTTGGAGACTTTTGAAGTCAAAATTATGGTTATTGATGGTCGTTAAATTAAGTTTTAGTTTTATTTTTATCTTACAATCGTAATTATTTTGTAGAGTATTTTAGTGGACGTAAAGTCTTCCAAAATGGCATTATTTACCTACACTAATTTTATTATTGACCCAGTTTTAGGACGTGTAAACATTTAAAACGTATGGTAAGTAATTTATTTACATTTTTATTGTTTTATTTTGGAATGTGCAATAGCCTTGGATATATCTAAAGCCATGGACCGCGTTTGGCATCAGGCATTGTTAAGCAAATTATCTGCCTACGGTCTCCCAACCAAACTGCGCCAATGGCTCATGAGCTTCATGCAAGATCGCTCCTTACATGTGGCTGTGGCAGTTGACAGTATTTCTTCTGATGCGTTAAAAACCAATGCTGGGGTCCCCCAGGGTTCCATCCTGTCACCCACCCTATTTATTTTACACATCAACGACCTCTTGAAAACCACCACGAACCCCATTTACAGTTTCGCAGACGACAGCACACTTGTCTCAACTTTCACATCCTATCGATCACTTTCGGTGAATGCTACAAATAGACTCAGGCAGAAACAGGTTGACTCCATCAATAAAGATCTTTCCAAGAAAGTAAATTCCTCAAATCACTCCATTACAATATCCGGAAATACCCTTGAATCAAGTCCCTCCATCTCGACCATGCTGCTAACATCGCAAAGTCAGCAAGCCAGAGGCTAGGTTTTCTGTGGATAGCTAGAAAGTTTTTTACTTCTGATCAACTGTTGACAACGTACAAGGCTCCTGACCTCTACTGGAGTATTGCTTGCACATTTGGGGTTCAGCACCAAGGCATTCTCTTCGTCTTCTAGATTCCATTCAGAAAAGGGCTATTCGGTTGATAAACAGCTCAATTCTCACAGATACCGTTGACCCACTAGAACATAGAAGAAGAGTTGCAGACCAGACATTACTCTACAGATATTTCCATGGCAGGTGCTCGAGAGAAATAAAAACTCTTGTACCACCACTGGCCACATTCGGCCGAAGAACTCGGCACGCTGATCAGTCACACCCATTTACTCTTAAGATTGACACTACAAGGACCAATCTCCATCAAGAATTCTTCTTTTACAGGGCTGCGACAGAGTGGAACAAGCTTCCAAAATCAGTTTTTCCAGAGAACAATGACCTGCAACTTTTTAAAAAGCGGGTTCACAATAATCTCCTTTCTATAATCCCTCCCCCTTCTAATAGTCGCAGTGCGGGCCGTCCGCGGCCCATACGATAGGTCTACCCTTTTTGCGACTATTTTCAGTAAAAAAAAATAAATTTGATTTTTTATCAGTATTATTTTTTAATTGATGTTTTCAATTTTAAACTGTTGCAGCTACTAACAGCATTATAATCTAAGTAAAATTTGATCAATTTTTGAAAGCATTTAATAAAATTAATAATTGAAAAGTTGACTGGAAACTTCAGAATGCCAAACATTGTCAATTGTTTTTAAAATATTTAAATTTTTATGCCCTTTTTAACATTTAAAGACTATACAATTTTTTGGCACCTTACATTTGTAGTGATATGATGTATCAACTATTACCAATTTATTGAACCAAAAAGCATAGAAAATATTCCAAAATCGGTGTCAAAAAATACATCTACTTATGATGAAATATACATACTTGGTGTATGTGAACAATCAAAAGTTTAGTAAAAATCAACATTAGGGAAAGATGTGTGGGAAGGGAAGTTTTATTCTTATATAACGTTATAACAGCACGAATTGAATGAAGAAGATTCCTATTAAAGATGCTCTCATCCGGTATCCACAAATGTTAAATGTTTCAGCTAGTTAGATAAATGCACTATTTTTTAATAGAGAATTAACAATTCTGAAAAAAAAATAGTAACTGAAATAAAAGAAAATGATATAGAAACGGCATTAATGAAACAAAAAAAGTCCAGACCCAGACGGTATTCCAAATGAACTTCTTAAATACGACGGGAAAAGCCTGAAACAGCAGCTAACAGCCATAATTGGCAAAATCCTTTTACATAAAAAAATTCCGAACGAATGGTGCTTAAGTGCCACAATCTTACTGTTCTAAAAAGGAGACAGAAAGATACCCGCAAACTACCGAGGCATAAACCTTCTAAATACAACATTAAAGCTAGTAACAAAGATTATAACAAATAAAATAAATGAACTCACCACATTGGGCGATGAACAACAAGGATTCAGATAAGAAAGATCTTGTACAGATGCGGCATTTGTCCTGCGACAAATAACTGAAAAATCCATCGAGTATAACAAACCAGCCTTCATGTGTTTTAAAGATCTGAAAAAGGCGTTTGATTGAATACAACTGGAGGACGTGGTACACCTTCTATACAACAGGCAAATCCCATATAACATCATAAAAACCATGGAAAATATTTACCAGAGAAACAAAATACAAGCCAAAATTAATGGCACAACTACCGAAGAAATTCCTGTAAATAGTGGTATTCGACAAGGAGATTCCCTTAGCCCCTTATTGTTTAACATCGTTATGGACGAAATAATAAAAAGTACTCGTAACCTGAAAGGGTATAAAATGGGGAACAAAGACGTCAAAATCCTATGCTATGCCGATGGTGCTGTTCTGATTGCAGAAAACGAAGATGACCTACAGAGATTACTATTCAAATTCAGCACAACGGCAAAAAGTCTAAAAATGAAGATATCTGCAGCGACAACGAAATGCATGACCACCTCAAAAACACCTGGTTGTGAATGATAAAATTATACAGTAGGAGGTGAAATTTAAATACCTAAGCATGGAAATATCAGGATACGGTGACATCGAGGAGGAGGTAAGAAACCAAGCGGCAAAAGCAGCACGAACCTCGGCTTACTTAAACGATACAATCCTCCGAAACAAATATATCGGAATCGAGACCAAATCCCGAATTTACAAGTCGGTCATCCGACCTATATTAACATGCACATCGGAAACTAGACCAAATACATCGAACACAAAGAGAATATTAGAAACCATCGAAATGAAAATAGTGCGCAGGATCGCTGGAAAAATACTTTTTAACAGGGAGAGAAGCGAGGACATTAGAAAAACATGTAAAATAGACAACGTAAATGAATGGATACTGGGAAGAAAGATAGAGTGGAACGAACACATAGATCGGATGAATGACGACAGAATGGTTAAAATAACTAGATACAAGTCGCCCTTGGGGTGCCGAAACGTTGGAAGACCCCGCAAGAGATGGAGCGACAACCTCTAACAATTCAACAGCAGAGGATACGAAAAAAACACGCAATTTGCTTACATTAAAGAAGGAAGAAGAAGAAAGAAATAATGTGATAGCTGTGAAGAAGTTACACTTTGTTACATTCATCGTGAAATCATATCATATTGTTACGGATTGTGGTCAACCTGGAACTATTATTCGTCTTGAGGCAACGGGAATCAGTTATAAAGGGATGTGTAATTCTTTTCGGAGGTATCAAACGCCCGACATTTGTAGCCGTGGGCGGAAATTGGAGACCTGCGATGTTTAGAATATTCGTAATAATTCCAGAAAGAAATCGTTCTGTCGGGAACGTTGATTCATACCTATAAAAAAGATCGCGGGCCGCGAAAAGTTAGTTAATTAGAAAGTGATATAGTTAAATATCGTAACAATATCAATAACAAAATCAATGTGTACAATAAAAAAATGTTACACTGTTTTTGTCGCTGTTCATTTTCACTATCATCAGTTGATAGAAAGAAACTTCATCTTTCTTATCATAAAATGTTTATTTAATTATTTTCCATTAAAATTATATTATTTGCACTGTACTATCAGATCGAAATGTAAACTATTGTAAATCATAATAATGCTTTTATCTTTGACACAAACTGACTTCCGAATAAAGTTAAAAAAAATATTTTGCTAAAGGTAATAAAATGATAAGAGTAAGCTAGAAAAAAGTTCTATTTGATATCGTAATATTAATTTTTATGTGTAGATAGGTATCTGATGAATTGATTGAATAATTACGTAGTAGCAAAAACTTTCGATAATAATATTTGTGTTAATTAAACTATTTAAAAAATTTCAGATAAATCGGTCTAAGTTTTTTGGTAAACTTATTGTAAGTAATCAAATGTTAGATCTTTATCACGGTCTTATGGGCTTTTCCGCCGGTACTGATTTCAGTACAGGAAATAGTCGTTTCTACAAACATTCATAAAAATAAACGACTATTTTGGAAGCGGTGTTATATTTTGTTGTTTGTGACGTAAATACGAGGGCAGTTTAATAAGTCAGTGACTTTTTGAATTTCCCGCGCAGTTACTCCAAATGCAACAGTGCTGCCGTCAACTATAATCTATCAGTGGGCAACTTTCTAATTTTGAGCAAGCTACGTCGTGCAGTTGGTGTTTGATAGCCGTTCAAAGCAGACAACCTCGTGAATTTTTACGAAAATGGAAAAAAGTAAACTTCGTGTGCTGATTAAGCATTACTTTTTACGTAAAAAATCCATCACTGAAACTAAGGAAAGACTTGATAAATACTACGGGGACTCGGCAATATCAATTTCAATGGTTAAGAAGTGGTTTACAGAGTTTCGTTGTGGTCGTACCAGCACTAGTGACGCCGAACGTCCAGGTCGCCCAAAAGAAGTGATCACGCCGGAAATCGTCGATAAAATCCATGAAATGATATTGGATGATCGGAGAATGAAAGTGCGTGAGTTGGCTCATGCTGTAGGTATCTCAACTGAACGGGTACAACATATTTTACACAAATATTTGGACATGAAAAAACTCTCTGCGAGATGGCCGCGATTGCTTACACTCGACCATAAGCGCAATCGTGTGACCACTTCAAAAGAGTGTTTAGCGATGTTCAGCCGTAATTCGGACGAATTTTTGCGCCGTTTTGTTACTGTGGATGAAACATGGATCCATCACAACACGCCAGAGACCAAGGAACAATCGAAACAGTGGGTTGCTCGGGGTGAACGTGGACCAAAGAAGGCGAAACAGAGTCTGTCAGCCAACAAGGTCATGGCCACAGTTTTTTGGGATGTACACGGTGTCATTCACATCGATTACCTCAAGAAAGGTAAAACGATCACCAGCGAATATTATTCAAAGCTTTTGAACAGATTCGACGTTGATTTGAAGCAAAAACGGCCGCATTTGGCGAAGAAAAAAGTGCTGTTCCATCAAGACAATGCACGTGTGCACACTTGTCTAGTCACGATGGCCAAAATCCACGAATTGGGATACGAACTGCTACCCCATCCAACATATTCTCCAGATTTAGCCCCCTGCGACTATTTTCTGTTTCCAAACCTAAAGAAATGGCTGGGCGGTAAGAGATTTGAGTCGAATGAAGAAGTCATTACCGAAACAAACTCGTATTTTGAGAGCTTTGAAAAAACCTATTATTTGGAGGGAATAAAAAAATTAGAAAAACGCTGGACTAAATGTATCGAGCTAAAAGGTGATTATGTAGAAAAATAAAATGTTTATTTGCGGAAAAAAATTTGTTTTATTCAAAAAATCACTGACTTATCAAACCGCCCTCGTATCAATTTTATTTTTGCTTTTATCTATAGAAAATGCATAATTATCTTGTGCAAAAGCAAAAAATGCATTATCAGAGATTAACAAACCAATGAGAAGCGACATCTTTGTCGGAACGTTTAATGTTTGTGAGGTTGATTTTCGGTGACCTTTGTACGCTAATACATAACACTGTATGACCAAAAAGATTAAAATCCGGGAGAAATTAATACTCTGCTGGACTACCAGTACTTTAATATCGCGAGGTCAAATGTATAATAAATAATGGGTATAGCATATTTCACGAATATACGGTGGTAACGGATTATCGTTAGAAACTTGACAACCAGTATTCAACTGTACATTTAAGAAGTACGAAAGTAAATTCCCCTAATATTTTTAAACGAATTTTATTTTATGAGGGACTTCTTGTTTGGAAATTAAGGGTCAATACTTTTATTTGTTAGCATGGTTGATTTTGCAACCAAATCTGTTCTTAACGACTTTATTTATTGTACATAATAAGAGAAATAGGTAAGTAATCCAAACAAATTTCAATAATTACTAAGCTATTAAGCTATAATTTGGCTTATTTTTTCATTTTTGTTAGATTTCTAAAAAAATAATTAGTAATCCTGGGTTATCAATGTAGTCCCCGCTTTTTCCATTTCCTTTCTATAGCTAGCGGCTGGACCGATTTTGATAAAATTTTCTCCTCGTATTTGGGTTGATCAACCATTATGTTGCATAAAAGTGAATTATTTTTTCACTTAGTACACATTAAACATTAATCGTCATTTCTCGGAATATAGGTGTAAAATTTATATCTAAACATTATTATTATTTTTATTATTATTCGGCACTAAAATTAAGTCATACTCCGAGTACAAATCGAGAACTTATTAAAATCTTTATACAGGGTAATTGATAGGTGTGATAAAGCTCAGTAGCTCCGTTATCATAATAGATACCAAAAGAAATTGTGAATAAAAAATTGTAGGCAGCTTTAAGCTTTACATTTCAAATTTAGTTACAATGTTAATTAAAGTTATGTGTTTTTAAATGAAACACCCTGTATTTTACCTTAAAATTAAAATCCCCTGTATATATAAAATTCGGGTGTGCGTGTGCTTGTAATTGTTCTTTTAGACGGCTTTACCTTTTTTTATGAATTTAATTTTTTTTTGTAATTTTGGGGTCACCTGGATGCTTCTTAGGTATCTATAGTTGGACCCGGTAGTTGACTCTGTTCAGAAATTTTTTTTTGATTTTCTTACCAAATGTTTTTTTTATATTTTTATTATGGATTTCTCATATTAAAAACCTTATCATTTCAGCCTCCTAACACCTCTTAATATTTTTTAATTCAACCACACATGACTCGGTGAACGAGCTTAGGTTAGATTTCAGAAATCAACAACGTTCATTATTTAAACTTAAAAGATCCGATTTTCTTAGTTGTGTACTTCGTTATCTATTTACATTAACGTATTTGAGGTACATAATTCAATTATACTTTAATTTCAAGAAATATATTTTGGTAGAAAGGCGAGTGACGCCTATCGGGACCGATAGTAATGTTAGGTGTGGAATTTTTGCAGTAATATATTATTTCTTTTTTTTATTAAAAGAAACCAATATTTTGTATTTGACCTAATCTACTACTTTACTGTTCTAGGTATTCCCAATTGTCCACATTAGAAATTAATGTTTATACACAGTATACTGTTGTAGCTAAGATTCACTGTACTGAGCTTTAACTGTCACTTTTCACCACCAGTTCAAAAGGGGTTTGGTGCGGTTGAGTTTGCGGACTAGGTCTTGATTGTCTAGAGAAGTTCTAACACTTCGCTTTTTATATGATTATGGAGTCGTTCTTCGTGACCCTCAGCAATCTTCTTCCAATGTGTAGGTCTTTATTGCGAACATACCACGGGGTATTCCTTAGAACTCGGTTTTAAACTCTTTGAAGGCAAGCAGGCAGTCCCATAGTTGAAGACCATAAGTACATGCGGGTTTGAAGATTTGTTTGGGGACTAGTACCTTATTTTTGTTTGTAAGTTTAAGCTTATTCCTAGTAACCAATATAACTTTTTATATTTTAGTTTCAGTCCCTCTGTTTTCTTTTTGATATAATACTGCCACTTTAGTTTGCTATCCAGATTCATTCCCAAGTATTTAACTGTTTTCTTAAAGAGAATATTGTTCTTATGTGTTAAATTACAAATATTAACTAAAACGAGTACGTGTTGGTAAGAATAATTATTTAAAATAACAAAGAATTCCTCATTTCGTCTCTATTACTTTTATCATCGTCATGTTTTCTATTCCGTCATGACAGGTGAAGTATCTCTTCTTTTAAAATGTTGTAATTAATTATCGATTCATTTCGCGTGTAATCGTTAGTTTAATTTTTTGACCATAATATCGATTCTGTTCTAGGCATAAAACCATTGTTATTGAAAGCGTGGGTTACAATGTGCATTTGTCATTAACTTGTGTCATTCTTACCGCTTTATGTTTTTATTATGCTATAAACGACATAATAATCCCGTTTTGAAAAACCCACGCTTTATACAAAATGCAAAATTGTATACTCTTTCTTGTTTTATTGCTCTATAAGATCTTAAAAATTGATATGTTTTTTCCACTTTAGATCGTTATTTCTTAAAAAATTATTTACATATTTTTCTAACATTCTTTAGGAATGAAATGCTAAACTACTATTAATTTTTTCTCGTATTAAAATTTAATGCCTTAGCAGGTACATAGTAACTAACAATTTGACAATTGAAATAAATTTTAATCTTTTACTAACAGAATATTAATATTATTAAAACCAACTTAATCCCTATTTAAAATTATTTATAACTATTTTCATTATTATAAAAATTTGCATGATAGTTTGATCTAGTCTAAATCCAGTTTCAGAAAAGAGTTTTGATTTCTGATTAGCAACATTTTTTCACTTATCTATACATACTGGGAAAAGATTGGTCGTAAATTATATTACATATTCTGGGATCAAAAATAGATTGATTGAACCTCATTTACCTAAACAAGGTGTTTCATTACTAATTGGAAATATTTCAACTATAGAATCCTAAACTCAAAATATGAAGAATCAACCCAAAACACCTAGATAAAATGTGTTTTCTATCTGAGTTACAGGGTGTTTTATTTGAAAATTTAAAAATTATTTGTGCCCGGTACTTTAAAACTATTTAAAGTATTATTGTCATATTTGGTGGGGAGTGTAACTACTATACACCCTACTAAATTATGTTAAATGAACGTTTATGGCTACTACCAGAGGCCTACGACAGGGTCAAGCGACTGGTTGATCCCTCCCAAATTCTACACCACTGACAGAATTACAATTTTATCACAATTTTTTGATTTTCCAATACTTTCTACGTGAATATTGTACTCTTTCTCCATGGCGATAAAGTTATTATATTTCGAGATATTTCGGGTTAAACATGAAGCTGCACAATTATTTTGATTTCAATGTGTATTAATTATTTCGGATCATCTAGAGGAATTACCAATTGATGGAAGAAGAGATATGTGGTTCATGCAGGATGTAGCACCACCTCATTATCCTTTGAAAGTGCGGAACTATCTCGATCATCAATTTCCCCATCGTTGGATCGGCAGAGGTAGTAAATTTTCGCGGCCGCCTCGAAGTCCCAAATGTAGTCCCTTAAATTTCTATTTCTGGGGGCATATGAAATCACTAGTATACTCCCAAGCAATAAATACTCGTCAGGAACTATGGCCGCAAATTGAAAATTCCGTTAATTTTATTGTCAATCAGCCAAACATATTTTTTAAAACTAGAGGATCGTTTAGCAACAGAATAAATAAACTTATTTAGGTAAACGGGGGCCACATAGAACATTTGTTATAAAAGGTTTCCAAATTTTGTTTATGTGCTTTTTAATATTTTCTTCTTAATAAAATTGTTCTTTTTTTTTTAGATTATAACATTTTCAAAACCACAATTTGTTTTTAACTGTTTGATGCATCTATTCGTTGAAAAAGTTTCGATAAATAAAATTATGTTTTTTTGTTAATTAAAATTAAAGTTTCATTCGCGTAATAAACGCAATCAAATGACCCAAAACACCGACATAATTAATACACATTGAAATCAAAATATTTGTGCAGCTTCATGTTTAACCCAAAATAACTCGAAAAATAATAACTTTATCGCCATGGAGAAAGAGTACAATATTTACGTAGAAAGTATTGGAAAATCGAAAAATTGTGATAAAATTGCAATTATGCCAGTGGCGTAGAATTTGGGAGGGATCAACTAGTCACTTGCAACAATTGAAAATAGCTCCCGCTAATGAAATGATAAGAAAAAGTTTGAAAGAATACAGTTGGCATAAACAGAATATTGTTAATGACAATTATAATTTGTTTTAAACAATTCGAAATCGTTTTTTATAATAATTATAACAACAAAACATATAGTATTTTTTCATTCTTTTCACTGGGAAGTTAGTCGTGTGGACCTCTCGGGTCGCACCCAGACCACTGATATCTTGTTTATAAATTGTAATTTAATAATAAAGATGTTTTTATTATTTAAGAAAACGTAGGGTTTAAATATTCAATGTTATTTAATATTCAATATTAATCAATATTAAAGGGTACCTTCAAAACTAAATTGTTTACCAAGGAGACAAGGGAGACAAAAAAGTTTAAGAATAGACGTTTAATACCAATGGCATTCCATATTTCCAATTTATTGGTTATCGTATACACTGGTATTTCGTATAAATTTTCATAAATTAACTTTGAAGCGTTTTAGAGCAATGTTCTTTTATGTTGAAGGCGAGCACTAACGGAGGATTTTTGGAAATTCAACCTCTAAAGGAGGTAAAATAGGGGATGAATGTTTGTATGAAAGTCCGTCGTTTTTGAAGCTACATGCCTGAAACTTTATTTTAGGCTTTTGACTAGAAATAAATAAACGTGGAAACGATAAATATTAAAGGAGAAATGGTGCAACAAATGGTTGTGCCTATTATAAGAAATAGTGATTGCCTTTTTAGATCACTTTCTTTTCTGATGTTTGGTATTTAAAAAAAAGACTTTTGTCGTACGCCAACAACTTTGTTGTAGACCTTTGGGATGAATTTTATATCATGTGATAGTGTAGTATCTGCATATTGTTAAGACTTTTAGTTTTTCCGTGGGTTCGGCAATTTAAAACTCATTTTTTAATTCATAAACACTTTTAAAATTAATCCTGTCCCTGTCCGCCCGCTGTCCCTTTTTATACCTGTACGAATAACCACGAGAAGGGTTCAGTAATTTCTCGAATTATCCATTGTCTTCTATGCTCATTAAATATTCACCCTAGATTTGGTCGGCGCCGTCGGCAATTGTCAGAGACGGACTAAATAAAATCGTAACAATATTATGTTTAAAACAACAATCGATTCGATGGGAGAAAAAAAAGCGTGGATGTAGAAGGATGGCCAGGTGTTAAAAAATACCGTATGTAAGGCAGAGTATATACAGTACATCCGAATAATACTGAATAATACTGTGACCATCTTCGTTTGCTCTTACGTGAAATTCGAGGTCCATTATCATTTAAACATTAAAAACGATCAACGGAGTTAGACATCCGACATTTAAATCAGCTTGCAAGCTTGTGTCACGTCACCATACAAAAATTCTTAATTTAACTAAAAATACGAGAGTGAACCTAAGAGGGTACGTTTTTGCAGGCCAATTTTCAGATCTTCTACTCAAACTAGGAAACGACATGTATCCAGAAATGGACGGGTTGATAACTGTACCAGAATAATTATGCACTTTAGTAAATACAGTCGTAGATCTTATAAAAAAAAATTTATCTAGGTGGGGCTCAAATAAAAAACAAGATTTTACAATGGTTATGTGAAAGAGCAGAAACAATCAATGATACTTTACTCAAATCATTTGATGGTGAAAAAATGGTGTAGGGATAAACCGGACAGTGTTTTATAATATTAACACCTAAACATTCAATTTTTACCTTCCATTATTTTAAAAGGCAAGGTGACCCTTCTGTTGTTATACTCGATGTAAATTATTTAATTGTATTTAAATTTTCAATTGTTACACCATTTAGACATTTTATATTAGTATAAATGTGTTTTTTCCCGGAATTATAAGTTAAGGACCCTAATTGTATTTATGTGTATAACATTAACTTTGAGAGTGGTCTATAGCAACATTATCACTCAAATGACAAATTTTTAGTTTCCTTTTTAATACAAACAGGTTGACAGGTTTTTATTAAATTTGCATCATATTTTTAGTAGAATTCCGACCTACGATTAAACATTTTTATCCGTTAAATATTTAGTAAGACGAATAGAAATTTGAAAGTTACAAGAGAAAATTATATTGGTTATTCTTGCCTTTTGTGTACCTATTATTAAAGAATTAACAAAAAAAAATAGTTTTGTAACAACAAATTGTCAATGAAAATTGGTGTTTTATGAGTTATAGTTTTAAAACAACTTACAAGTTTGACATTTTTCAGTTTCATGTACTTTATTTATTGCTTCTGTAATAAGTTTTGATTACATCAATACCCCTCGTATAATTTAATAAAGGAATATTATAAAGTTAAATATTTTATACATATTTTAAACATACCTGTATAAGGAAACAACAGAAATACTAAAAACTATTTTTATTCTTAAATTCTTTCAAGAAAATGACGAGAATGTTTTGTAAGTCTAACAAACCGTCCTTTTTCGTTTCACGCAAGCAAGTCTTATTTCTTCCGATATTTCGATATCTCAAAATCTGTAGAAATAGGTAACTATTAAAAGGGATTGGAATAAAACACGATGGTTGCCAAATAACCCTGCTTGCCGATAAACACAGAAGTACATGCGAATATTTTTAAGCGGGAATATGTAATCATGTAGAAGATATAAAGGTGTGGTTGTGTGGTAACTAATTCGGTTTAAATCTGCCTTGACCTCTGCTTCCCTTGGAAATAAAGTGAGGACCTTTGACATGCCCCTTTCATTAGTAATTTATCTCTAACATTACTCTTAATGAGTCTGAATGAAACCTATTGATGGTGTCGGATGTCTGTGTCATTTCTTACACTCATTAAAGAAGTTTTTTTTTTTTAAAAAGGGCATTAGCTTGACAGTGTATAATTTTGGACCGCCTTGTATTTCCAATACTTTGACGATAATAAATTATGTAAGATAAAGATTAGTATCTAAAATCGTTCACGACATGTGGAAAAAGATTAATTTATTTTGTAATCGTACTCTAATTTCTCGGTATGTGTATGTTACCTTATCACTTATTTCTCTAAAATCTAGCCTTGACTTTATCTATTTATCGATAAAATTACCTAAAAAGTAATGAAATTCTAAATCAATTTGCTTAATAATTTATTATTAGAAATTGTTAACCGACCAAAGTTTTTGGTAAACATACGTTTCATATGAGAAATTTCTGTAATATATACGAGGCATATTTTTAAAGTAAATATCATATCAAAATATTAAAAATACTAAGAGACTTTTTGTAAAAATTTTATTTTTACATGAAAACCTGTACTTTAATTTACTTTTCTATATAATTGTCACCATTATTGAGGCATTTATCATATTGAACAACAATTTAGAAACAGGTAGTAGTCAGTGGGTTCTAGATCTAGGCTGTTTCCAGCCAAACGATTCGTTCAGTCCGTTTCTCGTCATGAATATTGTTGCGGCCATCTTTAAAAGCTCTAACTCACTTTCTTACCATTCCATCACTCATAATGTGTTTTCCATATACTTCACGATCTGAGGATGAATGTCAGCTGCTTTTACGCCTTTAGCAAGCACTAAGAAAGCGCATAACAACGCGAATTCATAGTCGGCGGAATTCTCAATCAGGGGGAGCATTTTACACCCGAACAAAACAGTGTTTACCCTTTTGATTGTTGCCGTAATGGCGTCTGTAGCTTGTCAACAAATGAAGCATCGTAAGGCGTATGCACGAACTGCCGATCGCAACGCTGCAGCGTATATATAAATAGATAATTTATTTTTATTGCTTTTCTTGGGTTTGTTCTTTTGTCGAAAAATTCTTGGCTAGAAGTCAGAAGGTCTATTGCGCTTTTATAGACTTGGAAAAGGCCTATGACAGAAAGGTGAGGAGTGGTCGACATTGTCTATGTAAAGGGTAAGCGGTAGTTTAATACGAGCACTGAAATCACTTTATGAGAATTCCACTGCTTGTGTCAGGATAAACGGAGCTTGCACGGACTGGTTTAACATAAAAAAAGGTGTGAGACAGGGATGTGTCGGTAGAGGTCGATCTCGGCGAACATATCTCAATCAGATCAACATTGTTTTGAAGAAAGGCCAGGTCAAGAGTACCAACAACCGACGAGCATGCATGAGAACACTGATGAATGTAGAGGAAGCAAAAGATGTGTGTAAGAACCGTAGCAAGTGGAAGGAAGTGGTCTCTGCCTACCCCTACGGGAAAAAGGCGTGACTATATGTATGTATGTATGTATTTATTCTTGGGTTTGTGGTTACAAAATGAAAACATATAGTTTACTTAATTTTTAATTTGACATTTCACCCTTTGATTGGGAGCTTCATCCAAAATTGTTTATTGATGAATTGGAAATGTTAACAATTTTTAATTTACACACACATTTAGTTGGTTTCATATTCAAACGTATAGAAAACATAATATATTGATAACAAGTTAAGAGTATATACCTACCTTGAAATAAATTTCTGATATACGAGTGAAATCGAAAAAGTTTGCTTTTATTTTTGTTTTATTTCAAAATATTTAATTAATTAAACTATGGTAAATTTGGCTAAGATTTTTTTTATGTCTTGTTTATCATTTACTGTATTTTTTTTCTTTGTTAATGTGTATCATTTCTTTAAATGTTAATTTGTGGTAATTTGAGTCGTGTGCTAGTATTTTTATATTTTTAAAGTCGAATTCATGTTTTTCTGTTATTTCTTGTTTATGTTAAGCTGTAGATGCATTTTTTGTATATTTGTGACCGTTTAGACGACTTTCTAGATATTGGGTTGTCATACCTACATATTTTTTTGGACAATTTAAGCTTGGTACAGAGTATACAACGTTCGATTTTTTATTGGTTTTTGTTTGGCTTTTTAGTTTGATAAATATTAGGGATAAGGTGATTTGATCTTTATGATATAATTTTATGTTATGTTTGGAAAATAAGTATTTTAGTTTTTCTGAAAGTTTAGTGGGTATTCTGAAGAGGTAAGTTTGAGTGCTTTGTCTGTTAATCCAATAATTACACTATTTTTTTGTAAATTTGGATGAATGGAGTTGTAATTAAGCCAGACCATGTCTATTTTTTATAGAGCTTGGTTTGTATTTTGTTTTCTCTTCTTACTAGCGGTATATCTAGTAAATTTATTGTTTTGTTTTTTTCTGTTTCAATGGTAAATTGGAGTTTTGGATGAAAATCATTAAATGCGGTTAAAATATGGATTTTATTTGATGGAATGGCAGTTATACAATCGTCAACAAAACGTTTAAAAAATAATACATTGAAATCTAAATTTTTTAGTACGTTTTATTTAAGATGTTCCATTATTAGTTGTGCTAAGGTTGAGGAGATGTGAGAACCCATTGTACATCATTTGTTGAAAAAACTTATTTTGGTATTGAAAATAATTTATTTTGTATTAGTAATACTGCTTCTATAAATTCATTGCACGATAGAGTTGTGTTTTTTTAGTCCCATTTTGTTTTTAAAATATCTGTTATTAATTCATTTGGGATGTTAGTATACATCTAGTAATATGATTTTGTAATTATTTGGAATACTTATTTTATCTATAAATTGTTTAAAGGAGAATAAATCTTGTGTAATAATTGTTTTTCCAGTTATATTTGTTAAACAAATTAATAACGCTTTACCCCCAAAAATAAACGGACTACCAAAACTTCACAAAGCGGGTGTACCCTTACGACCAATAGTATAATTTCCCGTTTTTATTAAAATACCTATCTAGCTGTCTATCAAATGTTATCTCAATGTATACTAACATCCCAAATGAATTAATAACAGATATTTGGCTACTGTTTAGTACAAGAGGTTGGAATATTAGGACCCTAAAAAAAATATCAATTTAAGGCTTAGCAAATATCTCTTATTAACAAATATTTTCTAATAGCCAAGACTACTGACCAGTTTAACAGCCGTTCTTGTCCCATAGAAGTTATAAGATAATTTTTAATCAGTTTTAATTTCGAAAAGTTTCTTTCAGCTGTTGCAGTTGTAACTGAAAGGGTCAAAAATAGGAAACATGCTGTTATTACCTCCGAAAAACTGGATGCAAGGTTTATCTTTTGTCTTTTATTTTTAAAAACAGTTGTTACCTCACACTCTATTGCTATCTGTTTAGACTCGTTTAGTAAACCATGGAATGAATTTTGATTTCTTATTTCTCATTGATATGGCTGATACGGCGGTGGCTACGCCCCTGGTCTGAGAATTAGAAATGGGGTTTCATGGTATCTAAGTAACATGAAAAAGTAAATCTCTTTTCTCGTGCTTAATATTAGTGAGAATTATTATTATTAATAAAATAAATATTATAATTCATTGTTATCCATTTTTTGTCTTATCTAGACATTTTAATCATTCGATTCTTAATTTGAAGTTGTTATTTTTTTAAATAAATTAGCCTGTTCCTTTATCTCCTAAATTATGACAAATTAAATTCTTTTGATTAAAAACCCATAAAACCAATTTTAGAAATAAAGAAATGACCCTCTTCTTAAATTATAACTTTTGGCGGGTATTTTCGAAAATTGCATAACTAATATTAAAATAAATTAATTCCAAATTTTACAATTTTAAATTTCACCAATTTAGTCATAAAATTTATTAATTCTAATAAAACTTCTTTCAACGCAAATCACTTGAAGGAAAATTAGGTGGAAAATAATACACAATCAGAAACCTGCAAAAATGATTATTATAACAGAGGTCAACAGAAGGTGATAGAATGTAATATGGAAACGATAGCCGCCATGCCCACTGCAACCCTCTGGTAATAGGAGAAAACTATCTTTACCATTTTTTAAAGTATTTTAAATACATTAACTGTTTGCAAAGTATGAACAAAAAATATTGGGAGGTATAAAAACAATGGGCTAAAATACTTTTAAAATTTTTCAATCGAATGACTGGTTTAAAAATCTATACTTAAAGCACTGCAAATTTTTTAAAATCAATTTACCATTAAGTTTAAGAAAATTGTAAAGTGCACAAAAACTATGACATCTAGGTATAGGACACCCTTGTACCAATCGAAGGACATTTTTTTAAAAGTTGTAAATTATTAAATTATACGGTGTTTCATTATATGGCTGGATTGACTGGCTACAATAGCCAATTAAAGAACGCAAAAGGCAACGATTGAGGATGTAAACAAGGCAAAGAATGAGTATTAATGGTTAAAAGGTGTGGCAAAAGAGGTTGTGGCAAGAAAAAAGGAGAGTGATAAAGATGAATTTGATAGGTTATCTGACGATTTCCAAAACAATATTAAACTCTTCTGGAAGTCCAGAGGTCACACAAGTACAGGCTCCATTCGGAGACATGAGTGAAAGTTGCAATAAAAGTGAAATGAGTGCAACAACCGACGAGCATGCATGAGAGCACTGATGAAAGTAGAGGAAGCAAAAAATGTGTGTAAGAACCGTAGCAAATGGAAGAAAGTGGTCTCTGCCTACCCCTAAAGGCGTGACTATATGTATGTATGTATGGTGTTTTATTTAAAATAAGCCCTATATTACATATTAAATGATCTATTAATGAAACTGTTAATTTTGAACACTCTGTAAAGAGATGTTTAATACTCAATCATAAAATACATTTAACTAGTACCCAACGATTAAAACGTTAAAGTAAATTTGTTAAAATTGTTAGATTAGTAGATATAATGACATCAGATTTTGAGAAAAATCGACATAACTCGGAACACTCTGTACTTAGTTATAGGGAACCCTTATGAAAGTATACCCCCTAAATTACGTACAATTAGAAAAAGCAGTAAAATACAGGGTGTTCCATAAGCAGAAATATAACTTTGATACGTCACCCTTTATTTAAAATATACAAACTACTAAAGTGACAAAAATTTTAAATTTTTTTACCGTTTCGCTATAACCCTTTGTTCCGTTGGTAGTGATTCACCCAGTATAATATAATTAGCATCAAGGTCAAATAATGTCATTTAATTAATGTTTATACAAAAAATATATAACATTAATTTATACTTAAGTATAAACTACTTAATGTTTATTCCTTTAATTTATTTAATAACAATTTCAATAAAAATAACAAAAAAATGTGGATAGAAAAAACGTATTTATTGTTTTTTTACAAATATTACATCAGAGACAACCTATTTTAATATAACTAAATAACTAGAATATTACTTCGGGTCCCCACCTCTTCAAACGTTCGTTTGATGTCTAATGAAAATACTTAACCCAAATTTCAATAAAATAATAGATGTAAATTGATAAAAAGCTGAATGTCATATGAATATTAATTAATTATAGTATAATTATTTTAAAAAAAATTATCAATTTAAGTGTTTCGTTTAAAATACCAAAGCATAAGCTTCCGGACTGGGATATCGGCTCCATAAAATTGTTTCAATCACGATCGTCAAAACAACTTTACCGAAGCGTGTTGTGTTTTATAATCTTGAAAGAAAGTTGCACCGCTGTTTATGAGTATGTGGGTATTGTATTGCTTCTGTCCTTTGTCTTTCTTCTTTTCTTGGATACCATAAATATCGATCTTATTTTTAATTATTTTCTGATCCTTGGCATTAAATGATGTGGTATTCCAAGTTCCTATTTCTAATGTTTGTTTCCTAATCAATTTCTTCATCCTTTGTTTTGCGTTGTCCGTCAACGTTGTTTCTTCCGATTCCAAAGCTTTACACTGGTTCTTTCAGCTATTTGTCTTTTACGATAGGTAGGGTGCTAACCTGGCCCATCAACCCTCTTTTTTGCTTTAAGTTGTACTCATAAATATTGTGTCCTGTGATTTTTTTTAATAAATGTGTAAAATTCTATTTCGGTTTTTAAAAATTAAGCTCCATTTTTCTCAGTAAATAAGTAGTGTAAAAGTTTTTGCGTTATTATGTTACCATAATTTCTTAAAAAAACAAACAAAATAAGTATGTACTAATAATTACTTACTCCGTGGCTGCAACCCAGGGTGTAGTTCTCCACTGTTGTTTGTCGCTCATGGCATTGAGTGGATTTTGGATGCCCATAGTCCTTAGGTCGTTGGCAATATTGTCTCTCCATCGGAGTCGTGGGCGGCCTAGGGATCTTTTACCCACTGGTATTTCATCCCATATAAGCTTGACAGTGCGATTTTCCGGTAGTCTTCTCACATGTCCCGCCCAGACTCTCCGTCTAGGTCTTCTAGCTCTCTGTTTGTACGATTTCTGTATCTTCCTGTTGTTGCATCTACGGTTGGACCATATATTTTCCTGAGTACTCTCTGCTCAAAGACTCGGTCAGCGTCCACGTTTCACATCCGTACATTACAACTGGTCTAATTATTGTTTTGTATATCTTTATTTTTGTACGTCTTGATGTTTGCTTTGATTTTAGTAGATTATGAGTTGTATAAAGGCATTTGTTTTCGGCTTGTATTCTACAGTTAATTTCTTCTGTCCCATCAGTGTCTTCTGATAGTGTTGTTTCACGATATTTGAATTTTTTGACCTGTTCGAAGTTGTAGTCACCCACTTTAATGTTTTGACCTACTCTGTCTCTGATCCGGTTATTTCTGGTGGAGTACATATATTTTGTTTTTTCTTCATTAATCTTGAGCCCCATATTTCCAGCATGTTCTTCGAAGTTGCTGAATGTATTTAATCTGCTGTTTCCAATGATATCCACGTCGTCCGCAAAAGCCAGGAGTAGGTTAGGGCCATTATTTTAAAAGACCGTCGCTAGAGAGCAGATTTCAGCCTTTCTGGTGGGATGTTCCGGAGCAACATTAAAAAGCAGCGGTGATAGGGTACCACCCTGTTTAAGGCCGTTGTTTATATCGAACACCTCCGAGAAGTTTTGTCCAACTCTAACTTTGCTTTTAGAGCCGCCAATACATAGTTGGGTCATTCTTATAAGTTTTTTGGGAAGCCCAGTTCTTCTATCGCTTGCCACAATTTTACTCTCCGGACAGTGTCATAGGCTTGTGCTAATAGCTGTCCCTTATATCCAAATAAAATCTAATAAAGTTAAAAATTTAGCCATATTTGAATTTAGTTGGGGGGATTCTTTCGGATTTTTTTTATGTGGACGATGATTAAATAAATATATTTTTCGTATTTATTTCTACAGGCTTTAAACATGCTTGCATTAAAAACAAAAAATGTTTGCTTAAACTGTTGCATAAGGTATTTTTTAAATTTAAATATTTCTCGATAATGTGAGAGTAAAAGTCAAGTTCAAAGCTTTAGCTTATATTATTATCTATTTTTAGAATGGATTCTATATTGCTACGATTCCACCTACAGTCAATGTCACAATGTCAACAACAAAAACGTAAAAAAGTGTAGTAAATTTAAATGTTTTTTCAATAAAATTTCAATTAAAAAAGTACCTATATTAATACATCTCGCATAAGGTTGATGTCATTTTATAAATGTATTTTTGCCCCATATTAAAAAAGTACATAGGACTATCTCGTAACTGATTATTTTGTGCAAATATTTGATTAGTGTCGTAAATATTGCTAAAAGTAACATAGATTTGTGTAAATATATAAAATGTAGATAATATAATTTGTTTGCAACATTGGGTAAATATTTTAATGTAAGACTTTTTATTACACAAAACAAATTTAAATAGTTAAAATTAACTCACTAATTAACCATTTTACCATTCACTGTCGAAGAAAAAGAGTGTTCCTAATTTTTTAATATTTATGAATCACGTCTGATCTTATTATGTGATTAATTTCTTCTTCGTGAGAAATACTATATTTGATATTACTCGAAAACTTAAAAACGTTTTCTTGTCGAATTATGGATAAATATAACATAAAATCGCATCCAAAATATTCTGATTGGAGTCAAATTTGGTGGATATCTATAATTATCTTTTTATGATAGTTTTTGTTTCAAAAGATAAAAAATTATGTTAAATTTAACTGCTGTTTGATTCTTTCACCATTTGTTAAACCGTCTCCTATTGTTTAATTTTGTATGAAGTTTTTGTTATAAATAAATTGAATTAAATTTATTGAATTGAATTGAATGTGTGTCTACTTAAGTGGGCAGCATCTGGGAAAAATTTTATTATTAATTTTACAAAGAAAGTTATTCTATATGAAATGTTCTGCATGTTTGATACCATGCAACCATCAGATGTCGAAGCTTTTTAGTCATATACGAGGTCTGTTAGAAAATATGAATTTTACCCAACAGTAAAATACTTTATGACAATATCGAAAACTGTTACCAAGAAAATTTATTTAAAATTGTAAATTAATTTTTAATAAACAGTTATCTCTTTATTCATAACAAATTTAATCTTTACTTTTTTTAACCTCTGTGTTGCAGCACATTCTGAAGAGGTATTACATACTATTTTTTTTGTATGCTGCTATAAAATTATTACGTAAATATTCAATAATAGAGTTATGTAACTAAAAGAAAAGTTTCCATGAATAAGCATTTAGATAAGGTATTGTTATTAACTTATTTAGTCTAAGAAAAATCTTAAGAACCTTCCTTACTATTTTTTGTTTTTGTAATAATTAATATTTAAGTAGGTTCAAGACCTAATTGAACTCACTTTACTTTTGATATTCGTTGTTTTTAGTCATTAAGTCTCGATTGTCAAAATTTCGATGTTTTTGAAATAAATTTTTTTTGGGTCATTTCGCTAAACGAGTTATTTAATTATAAACTCTTGGACAAAATTTACGCAACAACACATAAAATCATACAAATTGCTGT